>OX596075.1:49161142-49494603 GCA_951394005.1 Protophormia terraenovae
GATTTAGATTTTTCAAAATCAGGGTTAAATACGAAGACAAACTCCTACAACTCTTTATAGAAAATGCGGCGAACATAATCCCGTTTTCAAGATTTTTCCATATGGATTATTTTTACCAATTCAACGATTTTGTTTCATTCTATATTTTTAACTGATTTGTATTTTTTTTTTTCGTTTTAGCGATGGGCCATTTATTTGAGTTGTACAATACTATCAATGACAATCAGAAAATAACTTTTATGTCACTTCTAAAAACTCAAAATCAAATATCTGTTATTTTGGGTCAATAAATAATAAAAGTGAAAATAATAAAAGTCACAACAGTTACAGTCCCTAATTTCAGATAATCTAAATAAAAGAACAATCAAATTAACTTATCTTGAAAACGCAAGTAAAATAATAAATTTTACATAAAATGTGTTTCTTATAATACAGAAATATAAAATATTAACAAAGCAATTTACGGTATTAAACAATTTTCTATTTTGTATTGATAAAGCAATTAATTAATTTTACTTACAAATGTGTATTTGCTGAAAATAAAAAGAAACAGTAAAATAACAAAAACAAAGTACTTTTAAAAAAGCAACTCAAATTATATTTTTTTTTTTATATATATATTTTGTTTATCTCGCTCTTCTTACAATTCTCGCAATTAAATCGTAAAAGGCTCTAACTTGTTGTAGTAACAACACTGCTGTTATTTCATTACAACTTGTCCAGTTTGTTAAAAAAAAAAAATAACATTGCGTAATTAGAAAGTGCTCGCACGTCTACAAAAACAAAAATTGCTTGTATTTTGTTAGTGTAAAACTACTGCACATAATGTCAAAATGCTATGAACAGAAAATGAGCGAATGAAGGAGAGAAAGAGTAAAAAAAGTCGAAACAAAAATTTACATATGAATACAAAAACAATTTGTAAAACAGCTGTTCTTACGAGTATACTTTATAATTATACTATGGTCCAGACCAAGGTAGACTAAAAAGGTAACGACAACTCTACAACAACTACAACACCAAAAAAAAAAAAAACCCATGCATTTTGTTTTTGCATTAGCATCTCTTATGTCAACTTTAATATTGTCATTTCACATGTTTCTTCACAAAAAAAAAAACAAAAACAATTCATGTAGTAAAAAGAGAGTAGAAAGACGCAATAACACAAAAGCAAGCAAAAAAATGTAAACATAAACAAAAATTTGACACTTCAAATTACAAAATACAGGCAGCTAAATTGATTTCAAAAAGAAAAAAATTCTCAGCTGTTTTAATGTTACCATACGACCCATAGTAAAATAATAAAGTACTCGCACATCTACAAAAACAAAAATTGCTTGTATTTTGTTAGTGTAAAACTACTGCCCACAATGTCAGAATGCTTTGAACGGAAAAATGAGAGAACGAAAGAGAGCAAGAGAAAAAAACTCAAAAAATATTTTACATGTGAATACAAAAACAATTTGACAGTACCGCGAGGTTTGCCAATGAAAAAAATTGTAAAACAGCTGGTCTTACGAGTATACTTTATTATTATACTATGATACGACCATAGTATAATTATAAAGTATTCTCGTAAGAACATCTGTTTTACAATTTTTTCATTGACATACCTCGCGAAACTGTCAAATTGTTTTTGTATTCCTATGCAAATTTTTTTCGAGTTTTCTTCACTCTTCCTCTCCTTCAATCTCTCATTTGCTATTCATAGCATTTTGACATTATGTGCAGTAGTTTTACACTAACAAAATACAAGCAATTTTTGTTTTTGTAAATGTGCGAGCACTTTCTAATTACGCTATGGTATACTTTATAATTATAAAGTATACTCGTAAGAACAGCTGTCATTTTTCCGTTAAAAGCATTTTGACATTGTGGGCAGTAGTTTTACACTAACAAAATACAAGCAATTGTTGTTTTTGTAGATGTGCGAGTACTTTATCATCAGGGCAAGTTTAAATATGCATGAAAAAAATTTAAATATGCGCTTGAAAAAGCACGAAAAAATGGAATAATATGCACAGAAATATGCAAAAATAGTATGAATATGCATAGAAAAACAGACGTATTTATACGTTTTTATATAGTGATATGTAAAAAACATGCATAAATATGCATTTTTCAACATTCAATCTCTGATAGATTTCGATTTTTATAAAAATATATTAATTTTAAAAGACATATTTGAAGCGTCCGAATTTTTTTCTTTACAATTTTTACAGTGTACCCAAAATACATAAAAAAAAATTTAGAAATCATTTGATCCAAAAAATTACAAAAAAATGGAGTTTTTGTTAAGAAAACTAATTTTTATTTCCATTATATGCAAATTTATGCCAATATTTAAAAAACAAGTATTTTTGTGAAATACTTTCAAAATATGCAAATGCTTACTTTCCAAGCGAAAAGCTTGAAAAACTTGCCCTGTTTATTATTATACTATGGGTAACGACATTAAAACAGCTGAGAATTTTTTTTCTTTTTGAAATCAATATCAAGGTTTAAATATTCAGTTCCAGCAAAAAATTTTTCACTTACGACTGTGCAATAAATATACAAATGTTTCATTTATACAATACTTAACAACTAGAAATATCCACACTATAACTTCGTTATACTACTAAAATTGTCAATCATCTCCGCAATTTGCAGCAGCAAAAACAAACCATTGCATACGAAGTAAAATATATTTCTGTAAAGTTGCGCACGCACAATTTTGTTGAAACCATATTGTGCAATATTATTTATTTTCGTTTTGATTTTGCTGCTACAGTATAATGTTTAGCAGACTTTTTGTTGACAATTCCATTGCTGCTAGATATTCTTGTGTGAAAGTTAAATCCGGGTTAGTTGGTTGTTTATGTTTATTATAATTATTCCTGTTTATTTACGGGAATAATTTTGTACAATTATACAAAATTAATAACGTGACATATGTTTTTGACATTTGTTAGAAAAAAACACAGAGTTACCGTAAATTATTTACTAGAAAAAGCCTAAAAATGCAACTCTGATTGAAATGAAACATGCCAAATATTTATTTATTTAATTGTTTGTGTATTTAATTATTTTTGTTCATTTATTTCCTTGTTTATTTAGTGGTTTTTCCTTTTTATTTTGTTAAATATTTGTTTATTTGTAAGAAAAAAGCCTCTCAAAGGCTTGTATAAAAAAATACAAGCCTTTTGACCACTTGTTTGCTTCAATAAGGAAAAAAATTGTGTTTTCTTTTTTATTAAAATTATATGTGTGTGTGTGCGTTCATGACTGTATAAAGTAATTTCGTAAGTAAAACAGTCGTTTAAAAGTATTGTTTATAAACTTATTGTTATTTACGATCAAATAAATTATTAATGTTACTAGTTATAACAATTTAAAGAAACATGCATTAAGTTTTATTAGTAAACAGATTTTATTAAATATTTAATATTTATATTTTATATTTTTATATTTTTATATTTATATTTTAAATATTTATATTTTATTTATAAACTCATTTTTACATTAGGTAATAATATGTATAAGCCTTTTCTAAAAATAACTTTAGTCCAATAAAAACAGGTATATTTCTTAGTGTAAAAAATTTATTTAAAACAGCAAGAATTTTTTTTTTTTTTTTTTATACGTTTTATTTATATATTGAATCTGTCTTATTTTAGACCTCACAATATGTATTAAAATCTTAAAAACTAAATTAAACACTACTCGATCTCTATCGAGATCATTGGTTATTCCATGGTCCTACTATTAACGGGGTGGAAAGTCGGCTCTGCGAAGCCTTGTAGCTGACTGAACTTCAGCAAGAGATCTTGCGAGTGGGTTGGGGTGAGTCTCTAGTTTAAGAATGTATTTTTCTCTGAGCTTCCTGAACTCGTCTCTTACAAGTGGTACCTCTAAATCCCTATGGATATTCTCATTTCTTATGTACCATGGCGCACCCGTCATGGTTCTAAGAATTTTTGATTGGGCCCTCTGTATAATATCAATGCTCGTATTACTGGCTGTTCCCCATAGTTGGATGCCGTATGTCCAAATTGGCTTTAAAACGGTTTTATACAGGATGACTTTATTGTCAAGGCTTAGTTTTGAATGACTATTAATTAACCAGTGAAGACTAGAAGCTTTTAACTTCATATGAAGTCTCTTGGCTTCTATATGACGACGCCAAGTAAGTCGCCTATCTAAGTGAATACCAAGGTATGTAACATGGTCTGACTGGGGTATATTTATATCATTAAGTGTAACTGGAGGACAATTTCCTCTTCTCAGGGTGAATGTAACATGATTACTTTTCACTTCATTTACACGAATACGCCAGTTTTTCAACCATGTCTCCACACGTCGGAGATAAATATCTAGTTGGCTAGATGCTATTTGTGGGTTTTCATGAGAACTGAGTATTGCAGTATCATCAGCAAATGTTGAAATAGTCAGTTCATCACATATAGGTAAATCAGAGGTGTAGATTAAATATAGGGTAGGTCCAAGAACACTTCCCTGTGGAACACCGGCTTTTATTTCAAATTCTTCTGTCACAAAGTCATTTAACTTAACCCTAAATATACGGTCAGATAGATAGGACTCCAGCAATTTGTGGGTACATGGTGGTAGTAAACATTTAATTTTATAGATTAGGCCCTTGTGCCAAACTTTGTCGAATGCTTGTGCGACATCTAAGAAAATAGCTGAACAATACTTCTTTAATTCGAAACATTTCCTTATCTCTCCAGTTAAACGATTCACTTGTTCTATGGTTCCGTGTTTTTCACGAAAACCAAACTGGTGAACTGGGACGATATTTTCATCGTTCAAGAATGGTAGAATTTTCTTTTGAAATACTTTTTCGAACAGCTTTGACAAGCAAGAGAGTAAACTAATGGGTCTATAAGAAGATGCTGTTGTAGAATCCTTTCCTGGCTTTGGTATCATTTTAATCAGAGAAGTCTTCCAAATTTTTGGAAAGACTCCTAGTTTTAAGATCGCGTTGAAAATAATTGATAACACAATTATTGCCACATTCGGTAGTTTTTTAATCATTGATGGTGTTATTGAATCATATCCAGGTGATTTTCTAACATTTATATTTTCTTTAATGATTGTATCAATGTCCTCTGGGCTAACAACAATTATGTCATCATAATTTTGTGTAGTGTCAAGAGTCTCTCCCAATACAAAATCATTTGTTTGGGGATTGGGTTGAAAGACTGTGCTTAAGTAGCATGCAAATAAATTGGCCTTATCTTCTGCACTACGGGCCCAGGTACCGTCAGCCTTCCTTAAAGGACTTTGTGCCTCTACCGGTGGCTTAATATCCTTCGCTTCCTTCCAAATTGAATAATTGGTATGTTTATTATTCGTTAAGCTTTCAATATATTTTCTACTTTGGCGATCCTCTTCTAATTGAAGGCTTCTTTTTAACTTTTTGCTGGCTATGGACAGCCTCAGCTTTGCAGCTGGTGATCTAGTTTGTTGCCATTCTCTTCTGAATTTTCTTTTTTCACGGAGGAGTTTTTCAATTTCAGTATTGGAAGTAATCTTATCGTCTTTTATAAAATTTTGACTATTAGAATGTTCCATTGCTGACGTAAGTAATGACGTAAAGTCATTGACGCATTCATTAATATCTTCCTCACACTGAACATTTGGATTCGTGTGGATATGACTACTTATGTATTTTTTATATTTCAACCAATTTGTTCTATAGAATGTATTCGTAGTATAATTTCGTAAGTTAGTCCTTCCATAGTATGTTACTATTATAGGAGAATGATCAGAAGATAAATCATAAGAAATTTCAGTAGTTAGAATTTCGGTTTATATTTTTAGATATGGCAAAGTCTATGAGGTCAGGAATTTTTCTAGGATCAGCCGGCCAGTACGTTGGATGTCCGGGGGACACGAAATCAATGCCATTTTTGCGATCAACTAGTACCTTATAAAGCTGTCTACCTCTAGGATTCATTAATCTTGAACCCCAGTACGTGTGTTTTGCATTATAATCGCCACATGCCAGAAAACGATCTCCTAGAGTATTAAAGAATTCTTCAAATTTTTCTTTAGTCATTGAAAATCTTGGTGGGCAATAAACCGAGCTTAGGGTTAAACCACCTGAGAAACATTCAAGGTGAATAGATGTTGCCTGCAAGTAATCTTTTGAGAATTCATCTAGGGCATAATGTCGTATTCGATTTCTAATTAGTATACCAGTACCACCATGTGCTTTTCCATCCGGATGATTAGTAGAATGAAATGAATAACCTGAAATATAAAAATTGTATCTGTTGGTGAGATGAGTCTCGGAGAATAACATCACATCAATATTTTGCTTCTTCATGAAGTATGAAATTTCCGTTTTATGTTGGTTTAAACCATTTGCATTCCAGAAACATACTCTCAAATAACTCATTTTCTCGTCAAGAGGATTTGAATCATTTGGTTCTGCGCTCTTAGAAGCAAGAATTTGGCAATAAAATCTGTAGAAGCACCTAAATAGATCAATAAGAAACAGGTACATATGTTCTGCACTGTAAAAAATGTAAATTTATTTTTTATAAAACCACGAATTGAGTTCGCTTACAATCAGGTAAAACAGCATCCTTTACTTGATTATATATTGAACATGTACATATGACGGGACACACAATTTAGGTAAACGTCTTAAAATATTTCATTTATAATTTTATTACAGTGTTCCATCGTATTCTTAACATTTGGGAAAATTTATTAGTCAAGGAGTAAACGTATATGGAAACGAATTTGAAAAATGAAAAGACATTGTTCTATATTATTTCCTTTTAGTTTTAAAATAGAATGATTACTTAGTAAATATAAATTAAATGCAATAAAATCTATCATAATATAAATAAGTACAATTTTAAAATTTTTTATAAACATACAATTAATTATAAGACTAACTTTATTGAAAATATAAATAAATACTAAAGATAAAAATTTTCTAACTTACATATGTAACTGAAAGTTTCAAATGTCAACTTTAATTTTTTTACTTTTTTAACTCTTAATAAAGAGTATTTTTTAATAACTTTATAAATTCACCCTTTTACATTTATTTAGAAAAGAAGAACCAACAATAAAATATAGACATACTGTATATATGTGTGTGTATGCAAGAATATTTATAAACAACCACTTTTTACACATTATGAAGATTTTTTGCCACACACAGCAACTACGTATTACAAAAAACAAACAAATCATTAAGCCCACTTGAAATCTTTAAATCATTTCTCAACGTCTTGTATGATTTGCTTTTTTTTGCCACACCACTTGCACCACTTGTTTACGATAAATGATTTGAACGCACGGATTTGCAGTCGCTCATACACAGTACACACTTGCTTTGCTTCGGGCAGCGAACAGTGCGAACAGTATTTATTGTTGTTTTTGCACATGTTGGCTATGAAACACACACTTGAAATTCAAGTGTGTTTGCTTTTCAAATCATCTTGCGCAGGAGACTAATTCTGACATTGTGGGCAGTAGTTTTACACTAACAAAATACAAGCAATTTTTGTTTTTGTAGATGTGCGAGTACTTTATTATTTTACTATGAGTATAATAATAAAGTATACTCGTAAGAACAGCTGTCATTCATTGGCAAACCTCGCGGTACTGTCAAATTGTTTTTGTATTCATATGTAAAATTTTTTCGAGTTTTTTTACTCTTGCTCTGCTTCATTCTCTCATTTTTCCGTTCAAAGCATTTTGACATTGTAGGCAGTGGGTTTACACTAACAAAATAGAAGCAATTTTTGTTTTTGTAGATGTGCGAGTACTTTATTATTATCAGGGCAAGTTTTTCAAGCTTTTCGCTTGGAAAGTAAGCAATTACATATTTCAAAAGAATTTCACAAAAAATGCTTATATTTTAAATCTTTGCATAAATTTGCATATTATGGATACAAAAGTTAGTTTTTTAACAAAAATAAAATTTTTTGGTGATTTTTTTGGAGTTCAATCAAATGATTTCTAAATTTTTTTTTGGTGATCATTTTGAGTACATTGTAAATATTGTAAAGAAAAAAAATCGGAAGCGTCAAGTATGACACTTAAAATTAAAATAGTTAAATTTTTATAAATATCGAAATCTATTAGAGATTGAAAGTTAAAAATGCATATTTGTGCATATTTTCTACACATTAATATATAAGAATGCATAAATTCATCGGTTTTTATATACATATTCATGCTATTTTTGCATATTTCTGTGCATATTATACCATTTTTTCGTGCTTTTTCAAGCGCATATTTTAATTTTTTTTGTGCATATAAAAACTTGCCCTGATTATTATACTATGGGAACAATGCAAGAAAATTCTGTTTTCAACAGAATCAGACATCATATCACATCAACGTCAAGTTTCAATAATTGTTCGCATTACAATACAAGCAATACAAACGATCAGCTGTTTCCTTCGCGGGAGGAAACGTCACATAAACAACCAACTAATTCACGCTTTAAAAACATAAACATACATACGAACATACACACTAACTACAATACGATACATTTCAACCCTTGTCTTTGTCTTTTATTCTTACACACTAAGCATCGAAATTTCAAAAAAAAAAAAAAAAGACTGCTAAATTGCCTACTATAGCAGAAAAATCAAAGCGCAAATTTTCAAATAGATTAGAATATCCAGCAAAAAATTCGGCAAAATTGTGCGAGCGCAACTACAGCACGAGGTTGTAGTTTTTATATTTGACATACAAGTTGAATACTGTTTAAGTATGTTGCCATAAATTGTAAACAAACGCTGCATTTTTTAGTATACAAGATGAAAATATTGCAGCAGTTTGTAGTAGTAATGGAACACAAAATGTTAAACAGTGAATATATTTTTTAATATGGCGTCTGTTAGTAGTTGATATTTATAATAACTAAAGCCCCAACCAGTCAACTTTCCATCGCAACGTAGAATGAAGAAAAGTAGCGTGAAACATATTGTTCAACCAGTCAACAAAAGTAAACGTATGATATGTTTTTCAACATTCATTGTGTAAACAACCCTGTTTTTCGGTTATTTTGTGAGCAAAATAAACTACAGGGTTGTTAAAAACTCACGCAGCCAAGGTAGATTAAGAAGGTAACGACATTAAAACAGCTGAGAATTTTTTTTTTTCTTTTTAAAATCAATATGTTTACATTTTTTTTGCTTACTTTTGTGTTATTGCGTCTTTCTCCTCTCTTTTTACTACATGAATTGTTTTTGTTTTTTGTAAAGAAACATGTGAAATGACAAAATTAAAGTTGACATAAGAGATGACAATGCAAAAACAAAATACATGGGTTTTTTTGGTGTTGTAGTTGTTGTAGTTGTTGTCGTTACCTTCTTAATCTACCTTGCACGCAGCTACGTAAAAATCTATTTTCTGTAGATTTCTGCGATACGCTACCTAGAATTTTTGTGTCAATAGCTACATACACACATCTCCATAAAGCTGGTTGAAACAGCTGATTGCGATACGATGATTTTTTGCTGAGTGGTTGGGCCTTAAGAGCTACTATAGTAGAAAAATCAAACCTTGATCAATATGGCGGCTTGTGTTTTAGATAGAATTTGATGTGTCAAATTTTTGTTTATGTTTACATTTTTTTTGGCATTTTTTGTTTACTTTTGTGTTATTGCGTCTTTCTCCTCTTTTTTTATTACATGAAATGTCAAATGTATTTTTGTTTTTTGTAAAGAAACATGAGAAATGACAAAATTAAGGTTGACATAAGAAATGTCAATGCAAAAACAAAATACATGGGTTTTTTTTGGTGTTGTAGTTGTTGTAGAGTTGTCGTTACCTTCTTAATCTACCTTGGGGTAAACGTATTCTAATTTGATAATTTTTAGTCTTTACTCTGTGACTGAGTGAAAATTATGAATTATATAGAATAATATCAACAAAATATCTTCCATAGTTACTAAATGTTCGCAAATGAAACAAATTTCCTTTTCCGTTTATTATAAAATCGTCATTTTGTTCAAAATTAGGTTCCCATAATTGATTATACAGTTAAGTTTATCAATGTGTGTCTGTTTGTTACGAATTTTAAAAAATCGGTATAGATAACCTATTTTTAATACAATTTATCACTGAAAATCGGCAACTGCAATGCTAATTTGGTTCTCCCAATAGAAAGAAAATCATGTTTTTTGTTTCTTTTGGAATTTGAAAAATTATTTGTAATTTTTTTTAATAATAAAATTAACTAAAGCAATAGAAAAATTCTAACAAAAATAAACGTTTGTATGTGAAAAAGTGGATCACATTTAAAATGGAAGTGCCTTCTCCCAAAATTTAAAGCGTAATTGTTACACATTAACTATTACATTTATCTTTTATAGACCAAATTCGGAATCCATATTTAAGATTTATCAACATATTCTCATCAGCAGTCGTACCAATTCATTTGCTATTGCTTGTAGCTGTAAATTTCTGATAAAATACATGTATAGCTAATGGATTTATTAAAACAGCGTATTCAAATATATACAGTTAGGGACAAAACTATTTGTACACCTCATATATTTCGTATACCTTCACGCACATTTTCAACAGATCCGCTGTTTTTATACTTGCTTACAATGTATTGTACTGTGGAATGTTGCAAATTTACTAAATTACTTATATTCCGGAGAGATTTTCCTTTTTTATGTTCATCAATAATTAAATTTTTAATATCCAAACTCAACTCTTTTCGCTTTCCCATTTTTGATGTGCTTATTATTCAAAACGTTAAAACCAACTTCTTATTTTGTAAAATAAAACTCGATTAACGAAGAAAATATAACGGTATTAAAAAAATCATCATACAAGAGTCCAACGTACAAATAATTGTATAAAGTACTGATGTACAAATACTTTTGTCCTAAAGATTTTTACTTATATTGTACTTTTTTTTAACAATGTGTTATATATTAATTTATTTGTTATCAAATAATTCAATAAAAATGGACCTGAATTAAAACTACATATAATAATTTTTTATTCTTTATAAATTATTGAAGATATACGAAATGCATGGGTGTACAAATAGTTTTGTCCCTAACTGTATGCATGAACATAAAATGGAAATGGTAAGAAATTTATACATATTATTTTACATTTGATCATTTTTCACTAAACAGTTGCTACTTCTAGTTATTAAACTAATTTTCACCTCGAAATGTCAACTATTCCATGTTAAATAAGCCAAAGATTAGAAATATATCTCTTGTGTCAATTGATGGAATAATGTGTGGCTATTAGGAGCTTTATAAATATATTTTCCAAGTTGGTATAAATTAAAAATTTTCAAATATCCATTAATGCGAAATTTATGTCATATCTTATCCTTATTTAGGGTTTTTAGTAAGAATTACTGAATGTAATGCTTGATTTATTAACATCGTGTGCACTGTCCCATACTGATATTAAGAAAGCTTGAAGTCCTGTTTAAGTTCCTAAAAAAAGAGAGCTGTTTTATTTTCAAGTTTAATATTTTTATTTATTTTTCTCATGTCTGCGTATTTTATAAACTTTTAATAAAAACATTTAAAGAAAATGTCAAACAATTTTTAAATTCATTCACAATAGGCATATAATAAAACGATTCAGGGTACTGTATTCATTCGGTTATTGCTATTGAATTATAAGAAAGTTCCTACAACTGACTAAATTCGATTGGCTAAAAATTCGGTTGTGATAACAATTCTGTTTTCTCTGTGCAGTTTTCAGAAATAACTCTATTAAATTACGTTGTTGGATGAAAAATATACTTCTTTAAGCCTATATATTTTCATAGTTCGAGTTGAAAACATAGTTTAAATCACTTAATAAATATATGAAATTATTACGTTGAATAACAATTTTTTTTGTCAAACTACTTAGCTGCAATGAATTATTATATTGGATTATTATATATCAAGGCAATTATTTCAATGATATTCTTCTTCTTTAAAATTCTTATTACTTTAATTAAAACTTAAAAGAATACAATCGTGTTTAATAATTATATCACAATAGCGAATAAATTTTCTCTCAAGCATGGATAAAGTAACTTATATATATATATATTTTTTTTTTGAAAGTTGTAATTTCCATCATACTCTTGGCCCATTACTTCAAATAGAGAATGAAAAAAATGTCTCACTAACGACAATTTTATGCATTCACAACGGAATTTTCATAAAAATTTGGAGGTGAACATATATTAGATATTCAATATCTGTAAGTTGAGATATCATTTTTTTATTATTTTACTAATAAAGTGCAAACTAATTTTAGATTTTAATAAAAGCAGATCTCATAATTCCAAAAAATAGTTAAAAAAACGTTTATTTTTAAATGCGTTTTTTAAAACGCATAATTTTTATATTGAATAGTTAAAATGTATAATCTAGATTGGCTCATATTAAGAAATTACATTTAATTTCTCCCTAGGAGTAGTCTCCGATAATATAGCTTTCAGAAAAATAAAAAAACTATATTTTTTAATGAGGGTATTTTTTTTTAATAAATAATAAATGTAGTAAATATAATACATGTAAAGCATGAACGCCTAAGTAATTCATGTCAATTTTCAGAAGTTTGTCATAATGTCCAATGTTATAATGCCCTAGGATATTATGACAACAAAGTGTCATAGTGTCACTTTCAAAAGTGTTATTATGTCCAAGACCCAAATGACATAATGTCCATTAAATGCATTTTGTCATCTTGTTGAGATAATCTTTAAATTAACGAAAATGTTGTTTGTTATACACCATAGCTTTATGCCTATCCTAATGTGTATTGTATATTTTGCATGGAAATAACACATTCAATCGTCTTCCTTTCCGAACTATATGTGTCCCAAATTTAGAACCGATGGTTTAGTCAAAAACTTAGAAAAATCAAGTAGAATAGTATGTAAATAGATAAATCTTATAAGTTTAAGTTCCCTTTGAACGGTATGCTTGTCAAATTTCAGGTAAATCCATTGGTTTGAAAATAATAAAAATCAAGCCAAATAATTTGTTAGAAAAAGTAGGCGTAAAAAGAAGGGTGGTATAAAATAAATAAATCGTATAAGCTGTAGTTGATTCAGAACTATAAAATTGCATGTAAAGCGGTTTAGAAGAATTAAGTAATTATTTTCAAAATGTTGACATAAAAAGGGGAGTGGCATCCAATAAATAGGTCTTTAAATCATATTTTTTTTTTATTAATTATAAGTGTACAAAATTTATGTAAATGAATTAAAGGAATAGGTAACGAATGAATCACAAAAGTTGGGCGTTAAAGGGCGTTAATCAGGATCCGACTTAGCCTATAAGTTCCCGAAAACGAACCACTCAATTTTCAATGTTAATCCATCCATCAAATTTCATATTAATCTATCCGTCAATTGTGTCGTGAAGAAATAGTGTCTTTTATATGTAAACTAATATAATTTTTGCAAAATGTGGGCGTGGCATCCCGTAAATAGGTTAGTTTGTATTTTTCTTGGGAACTATTTTTGTGTGCCAAATTTTGTGTGAATCAGTCCAGGGAAAGGGTAAAAAACTAAGTCAAATATAATTTTTGCAAAAAGTGGGCGTAAAAAGGGACGTGACGTTCAATTTGGATCCCATATAGCCTATAGTTCCTTACCAAAAACTAATAATCTGTGTGCCAAATTTTATGAAAATCGGTCCAGTAGTTTTGCCGTGAAAGAATAACAAACAAACCAACAAACAAACAGTTTTTTATATACACTATCGGACAAAATAAAGTGCGGTTTTTTACTCTTGCTATTTAGTTCATCATTATTGCCTTTTAGGTGCATAATGGGCTACTTTTTTGGTGTCCAGGTATTTGTCGTAATATGTTCTTTAAATTAATATACAAAAGAAGTTTTGGAAATATGTGTATTTCGAGTTTGGGGCAAAAGTGTTGTGTTGGTCATGGCAAAACTACGAGTAAATAAAGCCACGTATCATAAAAATGCATGAACAAATCTTGATTGGATTCACAGTTAAATTAGGATACCCATGTATACCTACAGTTAAGTGGAAATACACTAGTCGAGCACATAAAAAAATTAAGTAAAAATTAAGATATTAGTATGCATCTTTTGGTGTATCACTTATGTCAATCGTACTCACCGTTCTTGAGTTATGAGGAAATATACTAAAGTAATGGCCTTACTATGGACGAAATATTAGACACGCCCATAAAAAAAAAAATCCAGACTTGATGGAAAAAAACTGAAAGCAGATTCGTATTTAGTACATCAAAATGCATTAAGTTCAACTATTCGTTTTTGGAGGAGGATTTTTGTTTTTTGTCGACCAGTGTTATTTCTTGCTATTAAACATCTTAGAATTTATATAGTAGATACCTACTAATTTAATTTAATTTTTAACCAGAAATTCGAATTTAATAAAATATAAATATTTTTTTTTTTTTAATTTTATTTACTTAATATACTTAACTTTAAATCTGCAACTTTGAAATAATAAGTAACAAAACTGAGGTGTTTTCGAGCTGATTTGGAGGAGTACAGGCTCCTATCGGGTCAGGGGAAAGTAGGTGGCCCTCCAAAGTTGGCCATCTCGGGTATGTAATTTTTTTGAAAAATCACCAAAAATTCACTGTAAAAACTTGCCCTGTTTATTATTATACTATGGGTAACGACATTAAAACAGCTGAGAATTTTTTTTCTTTTTGAAATCAATATCAAGGTTTAAATATTCAGTTCCAGCAAAAAATTTTTCACTTACGACTGTGCAATAAATATACAAATGTTTCATTTATACAATACTTAACAACTAGAAATATCCACACTATAACTTCGTTATACTACTAAAATTGTCAATCATCTCCGCAATTTGCAGCAGCAAAAACAAACCATTGCATACGAAGTAAAATATATTTCTGTAAAGTTGCGCACGCACAATTTTGTTGAAACCATATTGCGCAATATTATTTATTTTCCTTTTGATTTTGCTGCTACAGTATAATGTTTAGCAGACTTTTTGTTGACAATTCCATTGCTGCTAGATATTCTTGTGTGAAAGTTAAATCCGGGTTAGTTGGTTGTTTATGTTTATTATAATTATTCCTGTTTATTTACGGGAATAATTTTGTACAATTATACAAAATTAATAACGTGACATATGTTTTTGACATTTGTTAGAAAAAAACACAGAGTTACCGTAAATTATTTACTAGAAAAAGCCTAAAAATGCAACTCTGATTGAAATGAAACATGCCAAATATTTATTTATTTATTTAATTGTTTGTGTATTTAATTATTTTTGTTCATTTATTTCCTTGTTTATTTAGTGGTTTTTCCTTTTTATTTTGTTAAATATTTGTTTATTTGTAAGAAAAAAGCCTCTCAAAGGCTTGTATAAAAAAATACAAGCCTTTTGACCACTTGTTTGCTTCAATAAGGAAAAAAATTGTGTTTTCTTTTTTATTAAAATTATATGTGTGTGTGTGCGTTCATGACTGTATAAAGTAATTTCGTAAGTAAAACAGTCGTTTAAAAGTATTGTTTATAAACTTATTGTTATTTACGATCAAATAAATTATTAATGTTACTAGTTATAACAATTTAAAGAAACATGCATTAAGTTTTATTAGTAAACAGATTTTATTAAATATTTAATATTTATATTTTATATTTTTATATTTTTATATTTATATTTTAAATATTTATATTTTATTTATAAACTCATTTTTACATTAGGTAATAATATGTATAAGCCTTTTCTAAAAATAACTTTAGTCCAATAAAAACAGGTATATTTCTTAGTGTAAAAAATTTATTTAAAACAGCAAGAATTTGGCAATAAAATCTGTAGAAGCACCTAAATAGATCAATAAGAAACAGGTACATATGTTCTGCACTGTAAAAAATGTAAATTTATTTTTTATAAAACCACGAATTGAGTTCGCTTACAATCAGGTAAAACAGCATCCTTTACTTGATTATATATTGAACATGTACATATGACGGGACACACAATTTAGGTAAACGTCTTAAAATATTTCATTTATAATTTTATTACAGTGTTCCATCGTATTCTTAACATTTGGGAAAATTTATTAGTCAAGGAGTAAACGTATATGGAAACGAATTTGAAAAATGAAAAGACATTGTTCTATATTATTTCCTTTTAGTTTTAAAATAGAATGATTACTTAGTAAATATAAATTAAATGCAATAAAATCTATCATAATATAAATAAGTACAATTTTAAAATTTTTTATAAACATACAATTAATTATAAGACTAACTTTATTGAAAATATAAATAAATACTAAAGATAAAAATTTTCTAACTTACATATGTAACTGAAAGTTTCAAATGTCAACTTTAATTTTTTTACTTTTTTAACTCTTAATAAAGAGTATTTTTTAATAACTTTATAAATTCACCCTTTTACATTTATTTAGAAAAGAAGAACCAACAATAAAATATAGACATACTGTATATATGTGTGTGTATGCAAGAATATTTATAAACAACCACTTTTTACACATTATGAAGATTTTTGCCACACACAGCAACTACGTATTACAAAAAACAAACAAATCATTAAGCCCACTTGAAATCTTTAAATCATTTCTCAACGTCTTGTATGATTTGCTTTTTTTTGCCACACCACTTGCACCACTTGTTTACGATAAATGATTTGAACGCACGGATTTGCAGTCGCTCATACACAGTACACACTTGCTTTGCTTCGGGCAGCGAACAGTGCGAACAGTATTTATTGTTGTTTTTGCACATGTTGGCTATGAAACACACACTTGAAATTCAAGTGTGTTTGCTTTTCAAATCATCTTGCGCAGGAGACTAATTCTGACATTGTGGGCAGTAGTTTTACACTAACAAAATACAAGCAATTTTTGTTTTTGTAGATGTGCGAGTACTTTATTATTTTACTATGAGTATAATAATAAAGTATACTCGTAAGAACAGCTGTCATTCATTGGCAAACCTCGCGGTACTGTCAAATTGTTTTTGTATTCATATGTAAAATTTTTTCGAGTTTTTTTACTCTTGCTCTGCTTCATTCTCTCATTTTTCCGTTCAAAGCATTTTGACATTGTAGGCAGTGGGTTTACACTAACAAAATAGAAGCAATTTTTGTTTTTGTAGATGTGCGAGTACTTTATTATTATCAGGGCAAGTTTTTCAAGCTTTTCGCTTGGAAAGTAAGCAATTACATATTTCAAAAGAATTTCACAAAAAATGCTTATATTTTAAATCTTTGCATAAATTTGCATATTATGGATACAAAAGTTAGTTTTTTAACAAAAATAAAATTTTTTGGTGATTTTTTTGGAGTTCAATCAAATGATTTCTAAATTTTTTTTTGGTGATCATTTTGAGTACATTGTAAATATTGTAAAGAAAAAAAATCGGAAGCGTCAAGTATGACACTTAAAATTAAAATAGTTAAATTTTTATAAATATCGAAATCTATTAGAGATTGAAAGTTAAAAATGCATATTTGTGCATATTTTCTACACATTAATATATAAGAATGCATAAATTCATCGGTTTTTATATACATATTCATGCTATTTTTGCATATTTCTGTGCATATTATACCATTTTTTCGTGCTTTTTCAAGCGCATATTTTAATTTTTTTTGTGCATATAAAAACTTGCCCTGATTATTATACTATGGGAACAATGCAAGAAAATTCTGTTTTCAACAGAATCAGACATCATATCACATCAACGTCAAGTTTCAATAATTGTTCGCATTACAATACAAGCAATACAAACGATCAGCTGTTTCCTTCGCGGGAGGAAACGTCACATAAACAACCAACTAATTCACGCTTTAAAAACATAAACATACATACGAACATACACACTAACTACAATACGATACATTTCAACCCTTGTCTTTGTCTTTTATTCTTACACACTAAGCATCGAAATTTCAAAAAAAAAAAAAAAAGACTGCTAAATTGCCTACTATAGCAGAAAAATCAAAGCGCAAATTTTCAAATAGATTAGAATATCCAGCAAAAAATTCGGCAAAATTGTGCGAGCGCAACTACAGCACGAGGTTGTAGTTTTTATATTTGACATACAAGTTGAATACTGTTTAAGTATGTTGCCATAAATTGTAAACAAACGCTGCATTTTTTAGTATACAAGATGAAAATATTGCAGCAGTTTGTAGTAGTAATGGAACACAAAATGTTAAACAGTGAATATATTTTTTAATATGGCGTCTGTTAGAAGTTGATATTTATAATAACTAAAGCCCCAACCAGTCAACTTTCCATCGCAACGTAGAATGAAGAAAAGTAGCGTGAAACATATTGTTCAACCAGTCAACAAAAGTAAACGTATGATATGTTTTTCAACATTCATTGTGTAAACAACCCTGTTTTTCGGTTATTTTGTGAGCAAAATAAACTACAGGGTTGTTAAAAACTCACGCAGCCAAGGTAGATTAAGAAGGTAACGACATTAAAACAGCTGAGAATTTTTTTTTTTCTTTTTAAAATCAATATGTTTACATTTTTTTTTGCTTACTTTTGTGTTATTGCGTCTTTCTCCTCTCTTTTTACTACATGAATTGTTTTTGTTTTTTGTAAAGAAACATGTGAAATGACAAAATTAAAGTTGACATTAGAGATGACAATGCAAAAACAAAATACATGGGTTTTTTTGGTGTTGTAGTTGTTGTAGTTGTTGTCGTTACCTTCTTAATCTACCTTGCACGCAGCTACGTAAAAATCTATTTTCTGTAGATTTCTGCGATACGCTACCTAGAATTTTTGTGTCAATAGCTACATACACACATCTCCATAAAGCTGGTTGAAACAGCTGATTGCGATACGATGATTTTTTGCTGAGTGGTTGGGCCTTAAGAGCTACTATAGTAGAAAAATCAAACCTTGATCAATATGGCGGCTTGTGTTTTAGATAGAATTTGATGTGTCAAATTTTTGTTTATGTTTACATTTTTTTTGGCATTTTTTGTTTACTTTTGTGTTATTGCGTCTTTCTCCTCTTTTTTTATTACATGAAATGTCAAATGTATTTTTGTTTTTTGTAAAGAAACATGAGAAATGACAAAATTAAGGTTGACATAAGAAATGTCAATGCAAAAACAAAATACATGGGTTTTTTTTGGTGTTGTAGTTGTTGTAGAGTTGTCGTTACCTTCTTAATCTACCTTGGGGTAAACGTATTCTAATTTGATAATTTTTAGTCTTTACTCTGTGACTGAGTGAAAATTATGAATTATATAGAATAATATCAACAAAATATCTTCCATAGTTACTAAATGTTCGCAAATGAAACAAATTTCCTTTTCCGTTTATTATAAAATCGTCATTTTGTTCAAAATTAGGTTCCCATAATTGATTATACAGTTAAGTTTATCAATGTGTGTCTGTTTGTTACGAATTTTAAAAAATCGGTATAGATAACCTATTTTTAATACAATTTATCACTGAAAATCGGCAACTGCAATGCTAATTTGGTTCTCCCAATAGAAAGAAAATCATGTTTTTTGTTTCTTTTGGAATTTGAAAAATTATTTGTAATTTTTTTTAATAATAAAATTAACTAAAGCAATAGAAAAATTCTAACAAAAATAAACGTTTGTATGTGAAAAAGTGGATCACATTTAAAATGGAAGTGCCTTCTCCCAAAATTTAAAGCGTAATTGTTACACATTAACTATTACATTTATCTTTTATAGACCAAATTCGGAATCCATATTTAAGATTTATCAACATATTCTCATCAGCAGTCGTACCAATTCATTTGCTATTGCTTGTAGCTGTAAATTTCTGATAAAATACATGTATAGCTAATGGATTTATTAAAACAGCGTATTCAAATATATACAGTTAGGGACAAAACTATTTGTACACCTCATATATTTCGTATACCTTCACGCACATTTTCAACAGATCCGCTGTTTTTATACTTGCTTACAATGTATTGTACTGTGGAATGTTGCAAATTTACTAAATTACTTATATTCCGGAGAGATTTTCCTTTTTTATGTTCATCAATAATTAAATTTTTAATATCCAAACTCAACTCTTTTCGCTTTCCCATTTTTGATGTGCTTATTATTCAAAACGTTAAAACCAACTTCTTATTTTGTAAAATAAAACTCGATTAACGAAGAAAATATAACGGTATTAAAAAAATCATCATACAAGAGTCCAACGTACAAATAATTGTATAAAGTACTGATGTACAAATACTTTTGTCCTAAAGATTTTTACTTATATTGTACTTTTTTTTAACAATGTGTTATATATTAATTTATTTGTTATCAAATAATTCAATAAAAATGGACCTGAATTAAAACTACATATAATAATTTTTTATTCTTTATAAATTATTGAAGATATACGAAATGCATGGGTGTACAAATAGTTTTGTCCCTAACTGTATGCATGAACATAAAATGGAAATGGTAAGAAATTTATACATATTATTTTACATTTGATCATTTTTCACTAAACAGTTGCTACTTCTAGTTATTAAACTAATTTTCACCTCGAAATGTCAACTATTCCATGTTAAATAAGCCAAAGATTAGAAATATATCTCTTGTGTCAATTGATGGAATAATGTGTGGCCATTAGGAGCTTTATAAATATATTTTCCAAGTTGGTATAAATTAAAAATTTTCAAATATCCATTAATGCGAAATTTATGTCATATCTTATCCTTATTTAGGGTTTTTAGTAAGAATTACTGAATGTAATGCTTGATTTATTAACATCGTGTGCACTGTCCCATACTGATATTAAGAAAGCTTGAAGTCCTGTTTAAGTTCCTAAAAAAAGAGAGCTGTTTTATTTTCAAGTTTAATATTTTTATTTATTTTTCTCATGTCTGCGTATTTTATAAACTTTTAATAAAAACATTTAAAGAAAATGTCAAACAATTTTTAAATTCATTCACAATAGGCATATAATAAAACGATTCAGGGTACTGTATTCATTCGGTTATTGCTATTGAATTATAAGAAAGTTCCTACAACTGACTAAATTCGATTGGCTAAAAATTCGGTTGTGATAACAATTCTGTTTTCTCTGTGCAGTTTTCAGAAATAACTCTATTAAATTACGTTGTTGGATGAAAAATATACTTCTTTAAGCCTATATATTTTCATAGTTCGAGTTGAAAACATAGTTTAAATCACTTAATAAATATATGAAATTATTACGTTGAATAACAATTTTTTTTGTCAAACTACTTAGCTGCAATGAATTATTATATTGGATTATTATATATCAAGGCAATTATTTCAATGATATTCTTCTTCTTTAAAATTCTTATTACTTTAATTAAAACTTAAAAGAATACAATCGTGTTTAATAATTATATCACAATAGCGAATAAATTTTCTCTCAAGCATGGATAAAGTAACTTATATATATATATATTTTTTTTTTGAAAGTTGTAATTTCCATCATACTCTTGGCCCATTACTTCAAATAGAGAATGAAAAAAATGTCTCACTAACGACAATTTTATGCATTCACAACGGAATTTTCATAAAAATTTGGAGGTGAACATATATTAGATATTCAATATCTGTAAGTTGAGATATCATTTTTTTTATTATTTTACTAATAAAGTGCAAACTAATTTTAGATTTTAATAAAAGCAGATCTCATAATTCCAAAAAATAGTTAAAAAAACGTTTATTTTTAAATGCGTTTTTTAAAACGCATAATTTTTATATTGAATAGTTAAAATGTATAATCTAGATTGGCTCATATTAAGAAATTACATTTAATTTCTCCCTAGGAGTAGTCTCCGATAATATAGCTTTCAGAAAAATAAAAAAACTATATTTTTTAATGAGGGTATTTTTTTTTAATAAATAATAAATGTAGTAAATATAATACATGTAAAGCATGAACGCCTAAGTAATTCATGTCAATTTTCAGAAGTTTGTCATAATGTCCAATGTTATAATGCCCTAGGATATTATGACAACAAAGTGTCATAGTGTCACTTTCAAAAGTGTTATTATGTCCAAGACCCAAATGACATAATGTCCATTAAATGCATTTTGTCATCTTGTTGAGATAATCTTTAAATTAACGAAAATGTTGTTTGTTATACACCATAGCTTTATGCCTATCCTAATGTGTATTGTATATTTTGCATGGAAATAACACATTCAATCGTCTTCCTTTCCGAACTATATGTGTCCCAAATTTAGAACCGATGGTTTAGTCAAAAACTTAGAAAAATCAAGTAGAATAGTATGTAAATAGATAAATCTTATAAGTTTAAGTTCCCTTTGAACGGTATGCTTGTCAAATTTCAGGTAAATCCATTGGTTTGAAAATAATAAAAATCAAGCCAAATAATTTGTTAGAAAAAGTAGGCGTAAAAAGAAGGGTGGTATAAAATAAATAAATCGTATAAGCTGTAGTTGATTCAGAACTATAAAATTGCATGTAAAGCGGTTTAGAAGAATTAAGTAATTATTTTCAAAATGTTGACATAAAAAGGGGAGTGGCATCCAATAAATAGGTCTTTAAATCATATTTTTTTTTTTATTAATTATAAGTGTACAAAATTTATGTAAATGAATTAAAGGAATAGGTAACGAATGAATCACAAAAGTTGGGCGTTAAAGGGCGTTAATCAGGATCCGACTTAGCCTATAAGTTCCCGAAAACGAACCACTCAATTTTCAATGTTAATCCATCCATCAAATTTCATATTAATCTATCCGTCAATTGTGTCGTGAAGAAATAGTGTCTTTTATATGTAAACTAATATAATTTTTGCAAAATGTGGGCGTGGCATCCCGTAAATAGGTTAGTTTGTATTTTTCTTGGGAACTATTTTTGTGTGCCAAATTTTGTGTGAATCAGTCCAGGGAAAGGGTAAAAAACTAAGTCAAATATAATTTTTGCAAAAAGTGGGCGTAAAAAGGGACGTGACGTTCAATTTGGATCCCATATAGCCTATAGTTCCTTACCAAAAACTAATAATCTGTGTGCCAAATTTTATGAAAATCGGTCCAGTAGTTTTGCCGTGAAAGAATAACAAACAAACCAACAAACAAACAGTTTTTTATATACACTATCGGACAAAATAAAGTGCGGTTTTTTACTCTTGCTATTTAGTTCATCATTATTGCCTTTTAGGTGCATAATGGGCTACTTTTTTGGTGTCCAGGTATTTGTCGTAATATGTTCTTTAAATTAATATACAAAAGAAGTTTTGGAAATATGTGTATTTCGAGTTTGGGGCAAAAGTGTTGTGTTGGTCATGGCAAAACTACGAGTAAATAAAGCCACGTATCATAAAAATGCATGAACAAATCTTGATTGGATTCACAGTTAAATTAGGATACCCATGTATACCTACAGTTAAGTGGAAATACACTAGTCGAGCACATAAAAAAATTAAGTAAAAATTAAGATATTAGTATGCATCTTTTGGTGTATCACTTATGTCAATCGTACTCACCGTTCTTGAGTTATGAGGAAATATACTAAAGTAATGGCCTTACTATGGACGAAATATTAGACACGCCCATAAAAAAAAAAAATCCAGACTTGATGGAAAAAAACTGAAAGCAGATTCGTATTTAGTACATCAAAATGCATTAAGTTCAACTATTCGTTTTTGGAGGAGGATTTTTGTTTTTTGTCGACCAGTGTTATTTCTTGCTATTAAACATCTTAGAATTTATATAGTAGATACCTACTAATTTAATTTAATTTTTAACCAGAAATTCGAATTTAATAAAATATAAATATTTTTTTTTTTTTAATTTTATTTACTTAATATACTTAACTTTAAATCTGCAACTTTGAAATAATAAGTAACAAAACTGAGGTGTTTTCGAGCTGATTTGGAGGAGTACAGGCTCCTATCGGGTCAGGGGAAAGTAGGTGGCCCTCCAAAGTTGGCCATCTCGGGTATGTAATTTTTTTGAAAAATCACCAAAAATTCATTTATCATATGACAGAAAAGAAATTTTATATATAGACAGTCCTTGTATAATAAATACGCTTACATGTGGAACTTTAAAAAAAATTTACATTTTTTGGGTTTTTCTCCAAAACGGTGGCAATATTTATTCACTGATAAAATTAGTTTTTTGTTCTGGGATTTATAATTTTTTTAATGTTTTCAAAAGAAATCTTAATGCAAATGCGTGTAAAGTAAATACGGAGGAGTTTTCGGCAAAAGTCTGCAAACAAACCCAATCCAAATTTTGTCGTTTTATACGTATTTTCATGTAAAAAAGTGAAACATTTTTTAATTCTCTGATTTTAGGACAAATTTATACATTATACTGAATTTTCAATAAAATATAACATGAAATTTTATTGAGATACCTCTAATGGTTCTTTAGTTACTGAATTATTTCCAAAAAATAGCGTTTTGGAACCACAGTGTGGCGTGAAATTCTGTTCGAATTTGATCGAGACGGTACATCGCACATAGGAGCAGAGGTATACCAAACGTGGCATTAAATAAACCGCGGTATTTTAACATAAGTGATTGGTATCGTTTAAAAGATAATTTTCTGTAGATTTTAAATATGTTTTAATATTATAAACCACCGAACAATATTAATGAAAAAATAATGAAAATATACATATAGATTTTTTTTTAATTTTTTTAATTTTGTTCTTTGGTGAATATGAAGTTTATTAATACTATTTTATTATTATTCAATAACTAAAAAAAAGTATAAACATATGTCAAAAAATTGTACTATTCTGAAGTTTATTCAACATAGTAGAAAATTATAAATGTAGGAAATATTTATTTTGTCCATGCATACCACTATGTGGCCTCCATTTCTGATTATATAATTTTATAAATAAAAGCTAGTTGTACCAAATGTCAACCTAACTTTAATTTTATTATGTGGTTTATGCACTTTAAGTGAATTTCGGGAAGTACTTTATATGGGGACTCTGGTCTAGTGTGGACCAATTTCTTAGAAATTTGGTAGAGTAATTTATGGTTACTAAACATGTAGTATTGCATTGCAAATTTCGTCAAAATCTGACTATAAATACATCATATATAACCATTTAACTTCTATTCCGGAAATATCTTTGTATGTGAGCTAGGTGAAAATATGAAGCGATCATAACAAATTTTAGTAATAACTTTTTGTGTCAAAAAAAAAAAAAAAATTCATACCAAATTTTATTTAATTATTTCAAAAATTGCGAACTGCAGGTCTAAAAAATTTAATGATCCATCAAACATTTAAAAATAGTTTAAAATCGAAATTCGCAAAATGTTAAAACAGAATATATGTACAAATGGACATTCTGGTCTATAAGGTGTAAGTAATTACTATGGATAATTCTGGATATTTATATTACTTTTTTGCTTTCAAAAAATTTTATTAATTTAAAAGTATTAAATTTGAAAAAGTTGATGGTGGGTATATAGATTCGGCCAGACCAGAATATAACATTCTCGCTTGTTCATAATTATGATTAGTGTATAATAGACGATAAAACGTTCGTACAGGCTGACTTTTTTCAACTTTCTGGTCAGGAATTCTATGTTGCAGATGCTAGAGGGAATATGGCAGAAAAATATCGTGTATCAAAGAAATCAAAATAACCAAGAAAGTTTTTGATTTGGGAAACCATATGCATAAAAAATTGTTCCATTAACACAGAAATATACGTGAATCAGTGCCTTTGGAAAAGACTTCTACCTTCCCTAAGAAAATAAAGTGTATCCGCATTTTTCTGGCCTGTTCTCGCTTCTTATCATTACACCAACAAAACAATGGTAGCAAGGAAATTGTTAGTGTTTGTACCGAAAGAAGCTAATTCATCAAATTGTCCGGTACTCCGCGCAAGTAAAAAATAATTTAATGGACATTAAAAGGTCAGCATAAAATGAAACGGAGTTTAAAAATCAGTGGACTTATTCGAGCAAAAAAGTGACCAAAATACAATAAAACCTTTAATTGGAAGATTTCTGGAAAACTAACGAGATATAATTTATTTTTTTATGTAACAGCCATTTATAAAAATATAATTTAAAATAAATTCATCCATTGGTTTAGTTTCTATAAGCAGATTTGTATGCACGGATTTTTTCGTGCGCAGTCCTTATGTTTCGCAACTGTATGTATAAATTTTAACATTTATCCTTCTTGAGTCCCATGTATTAGCATGAATTAAGGGGTTTAATAAGAACCGTATATGTGGAATATGTGTAAGACCATAATAAGAAATGTATCTATAATAAAAGCTAATATTTACGTTAAACTATTTTAGAATATGAGGGAATTTTACATAGAAATGCGATTTTTACCCTTATTCTAATTTTTGTTATGAAATATCATTTAATTGGGAGAACTTTTGAAAAAAACTTCAAAAGCCCGGCTAGCGCTATACCACATTTTGATTAAATTTAAACATACATGTAAGGGAAAATGTTTAATTTTTCTTCTTAGTAATTTATTTGTATAAGCTTCGTGCATAATTTATATTGTGTTTAAAATGTATATCGTCCATTCAATGAAAGAACGCCCAAAAATTTTCCAAGTGTCATTCGATTTTTATAAAATTTTGCAAGTATAAGGTCTATGGGTATCTATATAGATTTCCGTTTTCAGATTCGCGAAATTCATGAAATTCGCGATTTTGTTTCGCTTTTTCACTTTCGAAAAAACCTAAAAAATCTCGAAAATATACAACTTTAAATACAAATATTTCTGGGAACGCTTTGCGGAAATTTATGATTTAAACGGCATTTGAATTGTAATTATATCAGCTTAAAAATTAATATTTTACAAATCAAAAATACTTTTTAAAAATGCATTTTAATGCAATTGCATTTTTTAAATGCATTTTTCTTTAAATATGCTATTAACATTTTTAAATTTTTTTACATACTTGGAAAACATACAAAATTTTACACTTTTATTTTAATGTAAGTATTCCAAACTTCTCAATTATGTTAAAAAATTAAAATTTTTAATAGCATATGTAAAGTAAAATGCATTTGAAAAATGCAGTTGCATTAAAATGCATTTTAAAAAATCTTTCTTATTTTTAAAAGGTTCGTCGTAAAGCCGCCATATGTGAAATTCAAAGGCAGTTTAAATCATTAAAATTCACAAATCCTTCTCAAAGATATTGCTATTCAAAGTTGCATACTTTTGATTTTTTTTGTTTGTGAGAAAGTAAAATAGCGAAATAAAATCGCGAGTTTTTTCAGTTTCTCGAAACTGAAAACTGATAAAAGGCTTAATGGAGTTTGTGTATACAAAGTATTATCGAAATTGGAAGCCATCAAGTAAAAAAATACCCTTTTTCGGGCGTTCTTTCATGGAATGCACGATATGTATATAATTATTTTTTTCAAAAGTCAATGAAAAAAAGTATTGATATCACTGTGTGTAATTTTTTAAGTCATGGAAATATAACCATATACGGACAACACTACGTGATAAAAGACAAAAAAAAAAAAGACCCGTGTCCCCCAGTCATTCACTTTTTTATGGGCCCCAAAGATTTGGGGCCTTGGTGTCATTTTTGCAAAAAAGTGATCATTTTCTCAGGCTCATATCTTACAAACCGTGCGGAATTTTGATTTACTCTTGTCATAAAGAACAAAAATTGTGAACATATAAAATCAAAAAAACTTCATTTTCAAGATTAAAATCGCAAAAAACTTTAAAAAATTCGATTTTTTTTACCTTTTTTCCCCTGTTCAGGTCCATAGGTAGCAAACCGTTTAAAATTCAAGGAAACAATCAACTACAACAAGCGCGAATCTATATACCCACCATCAACTTTTTCAAATTTTACGTTATATGGGAGGTGGCGGTAAAGTGGGCGGACCACGCCCATTTTTTGTTTCCGAGTTTACATTGGTCCTTGAACTATTTGAACACAATTTCGTTGATTTTCACCTTATATGGGAGGTGGGCGGTAAAGTGGGTGGACCACGCCCATTTTTGGCTTCCGAGTTTATATCGATCCCCAAACTATACGTACATACTTTTGTTGAAGAAATATCAGCAGAGAAGTATAAAACGTCGTTGAAGACTATAAAACATAACACACGTCAGATGAACATGGGTTCGAGCCGGGGTGCCGCCATCGACATTAACGAAAAATTATAAAATTAAAATAAACATAATTTAATAAAGACAATAATAATAAAAATAATGTTTAAAAAGTAAACAATTACCGAATTTTTATAAAATTTTTATTACAATAATCGTTACTGAACCTGTACTCTTGGACCTGTCCTATTACCTATCCTGTGACCTGTCCCAAGGGGCTAATTAGCCACCTCCAATGATAACCCCATGTAAAAGTGACAGGTTTTTCTCATATAAAGTTCCGGAACTGGGACCGGTCACTAACCCTGAGAACCTGTCACGTGACTAGTTTTGAACTGGTTGTCTTTACTCTAGGGTAGTTTTTAGCCCATAACTTTTTTGTTTGTTTTTGTTTTATTTTGCACATTTTCAATCCCAAACAAACCTTATATATGACAAATATTTGTGTCAAATTTCGTCTTAGATGATTTCTTCGACATGTTACACACGGAATGACAAAATCAATATACCCCCCATCTTTTTGATGGTGGGTATAAATATAAGTATACATATTTTATTTTACACTTAAAGTACGATCTCCAATTGGCAACAGGTCTAATATATGACCCCTCCCCGAATTTTTAATGGACGTATATGATAGGGCAGGGTATCATATGGTAGGGCTTGACCGACTATATCTTTCTATCTCGTTTTATATTAAATAGCTTAGTATTAGGAGGAAAAAAAAAAAAGTACCAACAACAACTAATCACATGCTTATTTCACAAATTAACCATATTTCTCAAATTATTATAAGTTATTATTATGTTCTTGGCTTTAAAAAACTGATGTTATTAACAAAGTAAGTAAACGTTATGTAGACGCAAAATTAATGAGATGACTTCCACAAACAGGTGAAGTTTAAAATTTCATATTATAAAAAGATCTTTACAACATTTTAAAATATTTATGTGCCACAATATAATTAACTTATAATCACAGTATACATACAGTAGTGTAAGAAAACAGAGACAGAAAGTGTGTACTATTGCCTATCACTCACACAAAATTCTCTAACTTGTTTTTGTTTTGATTATTCATTCTCGATTTTGTCGAGTTTCTTTTATTTTAATTCTACCTTTTGGCCACAGAATTAATATAAAATTATCTATTTATTAAATTAAAAGTTATTATTTATGTGCTAAAAACTAATTTGATTTGAGCTATTACGTGTTGAAAACAAATTTCATTTGTGGAAATATTGTTTTATTGCACATAAATGTAAATATTAAAGATTTTCTTGTTAAATAATTTTTTATGTAGAATGTGATTTTTGTTTGTTTTGTTTTGGTTTTCTGCTTCGTTTCAAAATTCCAACCAACATAGCGTATCACTTTTACATTCGTAAATTTTATATTCATGCAACATTTCTATCTCTTTCTCCCGCCATATTCTAAAAAACTGATTTTGGCAAATTTGAAGCCTCGATATGACGACTCTGTTCTACTTTGTGCTTATAATCAATACTCATTTGATGGCTAAAATAACAAGAGCATAAAACAAGAACAATAACAACAAGCGCGAATGTTAAATTCGGCCCGGCCGAATCTATATACCCACCATCAACTTTTTCAAATATTACAATATGGGAGGTGGGCGGACCACGCCCATTTTTGGTTTCCGAGTTTATATCGATCCCCGAACTATACGTACAAAATTTCGTTGTCGTATATGCTTTTGTTGAAGAAATATCAGCAGAAAAGTATGAAACAGACACCCTGTGTTTCTAGTTTTTAGCCCATAACTTTTTTGTTTGTTAACCGATTCAATCCCAAACAAACTTTATATAAGACAAATATTTGTGCCAAATTTTGTCCCCCTACGTTGTACGTTTCGAGCCCTATCTTGCTTTCAACAGACGGACAGACGGACGGACATAGCTAGATCGACTCAGAATCTAACCAGGACCCAGAAAATATATACTTTGTGGGGTCTTAGATGATTCCTTCAAAGTGCTACAGCATAATTCGCACACAACATTTGCAACTGACAATTTCAATATGCAATGTGAAAAAATTGATTTATTTTGCTACGTTTGCGGTCATCAAATCAGAAAAAAAAAGTTCTACAAGATTTAAAAAGGAAAATAATCTTTTAACTAGTGAATTCAATAGAGCATATAAGTTGTTTTTCGACGAAGTAGACTTGACCGGTGAAAATTACACACCTAATACTGTGTGTCGCCAATGTTATAACAATCCCATGGCATGGTTGAGTGGAGGCAAAGATAGTATGAAGTATAGTAAGCCGGTAAACTGGATTAATCGCCCTGGTGATCATGATGAAACCAGTTGCTATTCATGCGTAAATTATACATGTCGTCTAAATCGACATGCTGAGAAGAACAAAATTTATAAAGCAACTGTAACAGCCACAGTGCTTGCACCTGAAAATTTTGTATCACCAAGGCCGCCAACTCCAGATCGTAGGACAAAATTTACAGGAATGACTAGAGCAAGTTGTGTTACTTATGAAGATCTATTTGATTCGTTCGCTTACTGCAACGATATAAAAGCTTTGGTGGTAAAAATGTGAATGAACTACATCGCTAGTGAGTGCAGATTATTTATTGATGGTTCTGTTTCAAGCTTGAAAGCAGTGTTGTTGCATGTGTCGAACTGAAAACTTTCCATTCCGCTAGCAATGGGTGTTAACATGAAAGAAAGCTATGAAACATTGAAAGATATAATGAAAAAACTCAATTACTACGAAAATAAATGGAAGAATTGCTGTGATTTGAATGTCATCAACATTTTGCAAAAGATCATCGATAAGGGCGGCTTTCCAAAATTCTTTTGTTTTCTTTATAATTGGAATTCGCGCTCACCTCTAAATCAATTCCAATGTAATTCGTAGAGACCAAGACGAAGTGTGGAGGAACAAATGAAACAAAATAGACTGAAGAATGCACCTTTAATTTACAATACTCAAGACATCTTGCTGCCACCTCTCCACATAAAATTGGGAATTGTTAAAAAACTCATCGAAGTGGCCGTTGTAAATTGTCCAAACTCATTCGACTATTTGAAAAGCGTTTTCCCAAAGCGTGACGATGACAAAATTAAAAAAGGTATGTAGTAAATTTAAAATGATTTTTGTTCACCTCATTGTACTATTTACACTATGTTAATGTTTTCTATTCTGTCTTTATTTTTTGTATTCATTTAACAGGCGTACTTAATGGAATGAACTGACATTAGAAAGCTATTCAAGAGCCATTTTGATTCATCGCTTGATGAAAATCATTCAATGGCATGGATTTACCTTCAGCGTGTATGCACCAGAGTCTTGGGAAGGGATCGAGACGCGGAACCGGAAGCAAGAGAATGGGTGAAAGAAATGCTGTATTATTTTGAGAAAATCGGCACATCGATGACATTAAAGCTGCATTTTCTTCATTTTCATTTTGACGATTTTATCAAACAACTCCCTACCGAATCCGATGAGCCGTTCTCCTTGCTCATCACCAAACCACAATGCCCATGGAAAAACGGTACAAAGGCAAAAAACTTGACGTATTGCTTGCAGAGGTAATATCAATTTTATTGATGCATTGTTTTGCATTCCTTTCTTGATTTCTTTTCTAATTAGATTTATAATTCATTTCAGGTCACAAGATCACCCTGTATGATGGTAATGAAGTATTTGAAGAAGAAAAAGCTGATGATGGAGGGCAGTGTGGAAACAACGTGCCTGTGAACACTATAAGTTCTGAATCAGAGTCAGTGCCTAGTTTGTTACTTGTGAAAAGTTTTCTAATCGAAAAATAATTTAATATTATAGTAGTCATTCAGTTTCTCACATGGTGATTTGATAATATTCAAACTGGATACTTATGAAGTAAACAAAAAATAATTGATTTACTCTTACTGACCCTGTTGTTATCCAAGATGAGTATTATTTTTTCGAATAAAAAATTTCTCACATAGTTACAGAAATCAGGTACAGATTCAGACGACGATTTGGATCAACAACTTAAGAGAGTGCGATTTGCAAGTCCAGGGCCATCAACATTATAAACATAATACGAATATTTTTTTTATTATTTGCTATCTCAATTTTGAAGTAATGAAAAAAACAAATAAAATTAAAACATTTTCGGGAAATTTTTCACTTTTGCGGCTACCTAGTGCTACCTAAACGGTGTTAAGAATCATTTCTAGGAAGTTCATATGTTCTAGAAAGTTGTTTACTGAGATCTTAGGTAAATTTTTGTAGTTGATTGTTTTCTTGAATTTTGAATGGTTTGCTACCTATGGACCTGAAAAGGGGAAAAAAGGTAAACAAAAAATCGATTTTTTTAAAGTTTTTTGCGATTTTGATCTTGATGATGAGGTTTTTTGATTTTATATGTTGTTCTTTATGATAAAATCTACAACTTTGCCTCAGGGAGTAAAAATTCCAAACGGTTTGCAAGATATGAGCCTGAGAAAATTATCACTTTTTTTGCAAAAATTACACCGAGGCCCCAAATATTTGGGGGCCCATAAAAAAGTGCATGACTTTGGGCAAAACTGGAAGACACGGGTCTTTTTTTTAGTCTTTTATTACGTAGTGGTGGTAATATTTTTTCGTATTGCACTGTGTATTCGATTGAATGCACCGAATTCAGTAATTGTATCTTTTAATCGAATTCTTTAAAATCATGTAATAAATTTATGATTGCAAAATCCAATTTTAAGTACTAAATTCAGTTGTCTAACCAAATCTGTTTAAAATATAATAATTTTGTTTACCTAAATGTATTTATTATTGTAGCAATATCAATTTAAACATAATTAAAAATTATCTTTTATAGACATGGAAAATTTTTTTAGTAAATTAATTTTTGATAATGATAACCGAATATTAAATGTATTAACTAAATTATTATTATTGTTACTGTTTACCAAAATAAAAATATGCATTACATTTAATTAATGCATAGGTCCACAATTGGCCACATGTTTCAAAAAAGACCTTTCCCTAAATTTTGATGTGCTTACACAATGGTGTAGGGTATCATATGGACGGGCTTGACCGACTATGCTTTTCTTTCTTGTTCATTTTGAATACGGCTGTAAATAAATAAGTTAATTATAAGAAATATATTTTTATATATATTTTTTATCTACAATCAAAAACTGTAATCGTATTTATTTATTAATCTCAACATAAATAAAACCCTTAAAAAAGACGTACAAATTGATTTTAAAGAATTTTCTTCAATTCTACATGCGTTTAGTAAATTAAAAGATATTTATTCAAATTGAAGAATTTTTTTCAAATTTACTAAAAAATATTATTCAATATTAAAATTTACGAAACATATTAGTTAAATTAACTTCCTTTTGGGACGTTAAATTGAATAAAATTGTGTGTTGTTGTACTTACTGCCAATTGTTTGAGAGTTACTGCCAATTTAACTAAATTTTCGTTGATTTAACAGATTATTCGTCACGAAATTTTATTGAAATTAACATAAGGTAAGTGTACCGGTGGTCGGCAGTTTATCTTTTCTTCTGTCTTTCAAGATTTATATTTCCGAACGTTATAATGATATTTGGATAACGACCAATTGCACCTCATTGCATCCAATAGTCGAAATTGCTTGAAATAGCATGGCATTTATTTACACATTTTGTATGTAAATGCCTTACAGTTGTTCCAAAACTATATTTTTTTTTGGAAATTAATTCAGTAACTAAAGAACCGTTAGAGGTATCTCAATAAAATTGCACATGGTCAGAGCTGAGGTGTTTTTGGAGGAGTACAGGCCCCTATAATACGCTTACATGTGTATGTTATCTCTTTTAGTTTAAAAGTTATTCGAGTTGAAATAAATTTCTATTTCGATTTTTAATATATTTTTTTATATTCATTTTTAGGCTCGTTTTTTTAGTTTTTTAACTTAGCGGGCTTAATATTGCCCCCAGAATTTTTCTAAAATATTTGCCAGATTCCTTACAAAATTCTAAATAAGAATCATATAAATATATGAACCCGTTAAAAAGTTTATTAATCTAAATTTGGAACTTTAAACAAATTTTAAATTTTTTTGTTTTTTTTTTCCAAAAAGGTGGCAATATTTATTCAGTGATAACATTTCCCCTAACTGGAATTTTGGGTATTTCGGAGTAAGAAAATGGGAATCTATATATTCTCTTCTTTTAAGGACAAATTTTTTTATATTGTACTAAAATTTCACAATGATAGTTTAATTAATGTAGATGTTATTTAGTTCATATATAAAATTTTTTTTTGGAAAAATAACACTACATACAAAAATTTTTCGCTTTTTATCAATTTAATGAAAACATTTAGTTTGATTATTTTATTATTTATATACGAGCTGTAAACCCGCTACTTCTTTAGCGAAACTATTTTATAAAAACCATACTGTATAATAAATTTAAACTAAGATTATTAATTCCCTTGGGAACATTTTTAATAATCGTGTTATGTCATCCATTAATAACAATATCTCTTTAATTTCAGGTTTTTAATCTTAGAACAATGAAAAATTAATATCAGAATTACGAAAAAGTATATTAGAATAAAGAAAAAGACCACAAAATCCATTTAAAGGTTTCTGATTCATTTAGGACCTTACATCTTCAATTTTAAAATTGCAGAACATTCAGGAAGAACTATGATGAACGAAAAAAAATTCCACAAAGTCCCTTCTTATGGATTCGCATTCATTTAGGACCACATATGTTTCATGTTTCTAGATTCAATATTATAGAAAATTCAAAAGTACCATTAGAAGAACAAAAAAGTACCAAAAAGTCCCCTCTAATGGATTCTTATTCACTGAGCACCACATGTCCTTAATTTCATGTTTCCAGGTTCATAATTATAGAAAATTAAAAAAAGTACCATAGGAACAACAAAAAAGTACCACAAAGTCCCTTCATATGGATTCCCATTCATTTAGGACCACATATTCTTATTTCATGTTTCTAGGTTAAATATTACCGAAAATTAAAAAAGTACCATTAGAAGAACAAAAAAGTAACACAAAATCCCCTCTTATGAATTCACATTCACTTTGTACCACATATCCTTAATTTCATGTTTCTAGGTTTATAATTATAGAAAATTCAAAAAGTACCATTAGAAGAACAAAAAAGTAGAACAAAAACCTCTCTTATGGATTCTTATTCATTTAAGACCACATATCTTTAATTTCATGTTTCTGGGTTAAATATTATAGAAAATTCAAAAAGTACCATTAGAAGAACAAAAAAGTACCACAAAGTCTCCTCTAATAAATTCTCATTCATTTAGGACCAAATATCTTTAATTTTATGTTTCTATGTTATATATTAGGGAAAATGCCAAAAAGGACCAGTAGAAGAAGAAAAAAGTACCACAAAGTCCATCCTCTTGAATTCTTACCCACAGGACCATGTATCTTTAAGTACCACAAATTCCAATCTTGTGAATTCTTATCTAAATTTTCTTAATTTTATGTTTCTATGTTTAATGTAATTGAAAATTCATTATTAAGTTTGAATTTTCCGTCTTTACCCCTTTTTTTGGTACTTTTTTTTTCACCCATCGAAGTATAAAAAATTATATTCCAATAAATTTCTAAATTGTAGTGGTATCCCATATTAAAATACTCATATGAATATTTCAATAAATATAAAAAAATGTTTTATGAAAAAAGTATCAAAAATAGGTACGATGTTTACCCCTTAAACGTTTGAATTTCTAAAAAGTACAAAATTTGTATTTCTCATTTTTTGATAAGTTATGAATACGACATTTTACCTGTATGTTGATTGGTTTCGAAGATACATATGGTGACAAAAAAGTACCAAAATACAGTTTTTACCCGTTTTCTCCCTAAAACGGCCGATTTTCAAAAAAGTATCAGACACCTGTCCAATTATTTTTTAAATGAATAACGATAACTATTCAACTTTTTTTGTATCATTATTAGTTTGCGAGTTATAAGGTTACCGATTTTATCCGTTTTTACCCTTTTTTACCCCCTAAACATTCGAATAGAATAAACAAAATGCCGTCTTAGTGGATTTATACTTGGGGAGACCTACCTACGTTCCAAATTTCGTCTCTCTAGCTTCAGCCGTTTGGGCTGTGGGATGATGAATCAGTCAGTCAGTCACGTTACTTTTTATATATGTATATAGATTATTATCTTCTATATTATTATATTATATATTATTATCTTATATATTATTATCTTATAAATACTTTACACAATCGTTTAAAAACTAACTGAAACTTGACCCCTTCAGCAAAATGTGCACATTTTCCTTAATTTCTATAGTAAATGTGTGCTGCAGCATTCTATATACATAAGTGCACAGCAGTTTAAACGTGTTTTTATACCCTTCACCACAGGTGTAAAAGGGTATATATAAGTTTGTCATTCCGTTTTTAATTTCCACAATTTTCGTCGGAGAGCAAAAAAGTTTATATTTTCAGGATCCTTGTAAGAAATAATGAAGATAGGACTATATCCGTCCGTCCGTGTGTCGATTGAAATGGTGTTTATGAAGCCCACCGATAACTGACATATATAATATATATATATATATCAAACGATCGGAAATCCTTTCGAGAATTTTGCTATTAGAATTCAGCAAGATCGGTTCATACAATGCGGAGATATGCTCAAAAACCCGCTTTTTAGAACCGGTTTTCCAGTTTCTGAAGCCTCTGTATATACAAGGGACTTCGTTTTTACAAAGAATGCTCGGAAACTTTTTTCTGAATTTTTGTTCTGAAAAAATGAAATAAATCGGTTCAATAATAACTGAGATATCGGGCAAAACGCATTTTCGATTTTTTGAAGCCCTTGTTTAAGCTACAGATACGGAACGATCATAAATATTTTTATAAAATTTCGGTTTTTTGAATCAGCAAGATTGGTTCATAAATTGCAGAGAACGCTTAAAAATCGGTTTTTAGAACCGGTTTTCCAGTTTCTGAAACCTTTGCACATACCAGGGACTTAGTTTTTTAAAGAAGGCTCGGAATTTTTTTTTCCGAAAAAATGAAATAAATCGGTTCAGTAATAACTAAGATATCGTTTATAAAGAACCGAGTTATGGGCCAAAAACTAAAAAATGTATATATGTAAATTTTGATGTATGTATGTACGTATGTAAATATATTAACAGCAGTAATATAATTACCCTGCGGGAAATTTGTGGTAATTGCAGAGGTGACAGGTTTCTCTGTACCAGTTGAGTACCAATTGACACCTAACTCGTCAAAAAAGTTCCAATTGAGAACCAGTTGACACAAACACAGTCACTATTAACATGCTCGTTAAGTGCGCAAATAGCAACTCGCGCGCAATAACAATCAGTGGCTGAGTGATAAGCGTTGAAGACTATAAAACATAACATACGTCAGATGAACATGGGTTCGAGCCGGGGTGACGCCATCGACATTAACGAAAAATTATAAAATTAAAATAAACATAATTTAATAAAGATAATAATAAAAATAATATTTAAAAAGTATTTTGAAAATTACCGAATTTTTATAAAATTTTTATTACAATAATCGTTACTGAACCTGTCCTAGGACCTATCCTGTGACCTGTCCCAAGGGGCTAATTAGCCACCTCCAATGACAACACCATGTAAAAGTGACAGGTTCTTCTCATATAAAATTCCGGAACTGGGACCGGTCACTAGCCCTGAGAACCTGTCACGTGACTAGTTTTGAACCGGTTCTCTTTACTCTAGGGTATGAACAGTTTTTTTTTTTATCAACTAATATACATGTATGTATATATATATATATACACTATCGGACAAAATAAAGTTCTAGGTTCATAATGGTCTACATTTTTGGTGTCCAGGTATTTGCCGTATTATATTCTTTAAATTAATTGGCAAAAGAAGTTTTTGAAATATGTGTATTTCAAATATGGGGCAAAAATGTTGTGTTGGTCATGCATTTTGTGCAAGTAACACTTTGCATTATTTCCTAAAATTTTTTAAATTTTTTGATACAAAATGGAAGGCATATTTTTATGAAGTGCTAAATTTTTTTATTCTATTCATAAATTCTATTAAAATTATTATTGCATTTGAAAAATAAGGATAAATTCGGCCATATTATCAGTAAATCTTCGACCACAATCCAGTCAGATTTCTTGATTCCTGATAGAGAAAATTAATTAAGATTAATGTAATTGTCTTTAAAGTGCAATATTTTAGGTCAAGAAAACCATTTCATTATACTAAATTACAATTTACAATGAAAATAATAAGAAATTGAGTGCAAGAAACCCTAATACTGCGAATTAAAGTCGTAGCTATATCGCAATTCTCGCCAAAAAGAATCTCATATTTCTAAGCGGAGAGATAAAGGAGGAAGTAATTTTAATTATTACAAGCCTAACTGTCCAGTCAAGGTCCAAACAAATTGATTTTATATGTACCAAATTTAAGAAAACATTTTTTTAACGATCTTCTAATTCAGATTTTAACATGGCAGTTTCCAAAATTTTGTCAGTTTTTTTTTAAGTTTTAATAAGATTTATGTTTATTCATCCAAATAACTGCATTTTAGAATGGTTCTGGGACTTTAAAGATTATTTTTCTATTACGGGTAGCTTTGTTATATTAGCACAACAATGATGTGACCTTAGGTACTTCTAAAACTCATATATTTGAGCGTTTTCCTGACTGAAAAAGATGATATATTTATAATTACTTCTTTCTTTATGTATTTAAATGATGAAACTCATTCTTATTTGGCGAGAAAATTGATATCGTTACGATTTTACTTCGTAGTCTTAGGATTTCTGCCCTCTCAATTTCATATTAATTTGATTCTAAATTATAATTTTGTATAATGAAATGGTTTTTTGGCGTCAGATTATAAAATGTTGCACTTAAAGACAATTACATTAATGTTAATTAGTTTTCTCTATCTGGAATCAAGAAATCTTACTGGATTGTGGTCGAAGATTTACCGATAATATGGCCGAATTTATCCTTATTTTTCAAATGCAATAATAATTTTAATAGAATTTAATGAATAGAATAATAAAATTTAGCACTTCTTTAGAATATTCCTTCCATTTTGTATCAAAATATTTTAAAAAATTTAGGAAATAATGTAAAGTGTCACTTTATTATGTCGCACAAAATGCATGACCAACATCACACTTTTGCCCCAAGCTCGAAACACACATATTTCAAAAACTTCTTTTGCATATTAATTTAAAGAATATAATACGACAAATACCTGGACACCAAAAATGTAGACCATTATGAACCTAGAATATATTGTATGAATATATTGTTGTTTTTTTAAGGAAGCAATGATTCTGTTCATCGTAGGAAGTTGAAATTTGTCAAAGGTTTTCTATATATATATATATATATATATATATATATATATATATATATATATATATATATATATATATATATATATATATATTTATATATATATATATATATATATATATATATATATATATATATATATATATATATATATATATATATATATATATATATATATATATATATATATATATATATATATATATATATATATATATATATATATATATATATATATATATATATATATATATATATAGAAAACCTATATATATATATATATATATATATATATATATATATATATATATATATATATATATATATATATATAGGTTAGAAAACCTTTGACAAATTTCAACTTCCTACGATGAACAGAATTCTACAAGTCCATATAAGTTTTTGGCTTCAAAACTAATCTTTAAAAACTTGTTCTTACCAAAATTAATGATATAGTATTAATATGCCTTGATACATGTTTTATTTAAATAAAATAGATGAGTTACGCTAAGTTCTAAATATAGAAAAAAATGTACGCTAAATTGTTCTACACCAGCAAATGACATTTATATTTTTTTTTAAAGGAAAATTCTTACCATGTTATTATAAATTGTCAATGCCTTTTAACCTGCTCAAATAATAAACGACAACACTGCTTTTTGGGTGACATTCTAATATTTTTTTTAGTTTGTCTCTTCGATTTTTTTTTGTTTGTTTCTCTCGAGTACAATATTTTTTTTATACTTAGTAGAGAGTAGTAATTTTTTATATTTTGTAGAGAGTGCTCAGATAATTTTGTGGTTTAAACCAAGGTAGAAACAAAAATTTGACACCTCAAATTACATACAGGCATTGGCGGAATGGGTAAATTATTCTATGATTTGTCTGTACCTAAAACTGAATAGATGTCTGTAATCGGATAACTATTGTATTTAGCATATTTTAAGTACCCAAACCAAAATTGATTTCAAAAAAAAAAAAATTCTCAGCTGTTTTAATGTCGTTACCTTCTTAATCTACCTTGGTTTAAACTATAGAAAAAAACTAAAAGTCCGTATAAAGGATCTGATCTGTCTTATGTCAATCATAGACAGATCAGATAACGCATGCAGAAAGGGACTACCAAGTTCCGTAGCCCTAATACCTGTAAGAGCAGGACAGTGACATAGAAGATGCTCCACTGTCTCTTCCTCTTCCTCATATACTTCTCGAGGTGGAGCATGTGGACTCATCTGTCCATCTTTGCTGAGCCATCCTCGATAAATACTGCAGTATCATAGATCTGCAAGATGACAGCGGCACACCTACCAGTTGGTCAGTTTCCCCATTCCGAAGGTGGGAACCAATACTGGCTAGTTCGTCCGCAACAGTGTTGCCCGGGGTGTTTGAGTGACCCCTTACCCAGATCAACTCTAGGTTTGAATGTCTCGCCATCTCATTTAGAGATGTCCGGCATTCATTTACCAGTCTGGATGTCGAGAGGACACCAGAGAGAGATTTAATCGCTGGCTGACTATCGGTACAGCTTTGAATATTCACTCCAAATATACTATAGTACATTAGCCAATTTGCCGCTCTCTTAATGGCCGAGATTTCCGCCTGTAGGGCGCTACAATGATCCGGCAATTTAAAGGAAATGCGCTTTCCATATAAAGGAATGAAAACACCCCCCCCCCAACCCCCTCAGCAGATTTGGACCCATCAGTGTAGACTTCACCCGATTCATCTCCTATGGTAGGATCAGCCGAAGTTGACACTGAGAAGCCTCTGTCACGAAAGGGTTTAGGTATACAATAGTCAATATTGTCAGGGATGTCCTCCATAATTCCCAGGATGGTCGCATGGCCATAGTTTCTACTGTTCCATGCACATATAGAGTTAAGCCTAGTCGCCGACATGATAGCGATTTGTTTGGCCATTAGATCAACAGGCAACCAGTTCATTAAAACGAATAATGCCCTGGATGGTGTTGTACGAAGCGCGCCCGTAATTAATAGCGCTGAGCTACGCAGAACTTTATCAAATATTCAAAAGGTGGGTTTCTCCATCGCCCTCCACCATACTAACGCTCCATACGTAAGTATGGGCTTAATTACCATATCGAAGAGCCATTTCATGTCCCTAGGATTTAAACCCCATGACTTACCTATGGCCTTCCTACACATATAAAGGGCAATATTTGCCTTTGACGCCCTAGCCTGGATATTCTGGTGCCAGGATAGTTTGGAGTTCAGTATGATACCCAGGTATTTCGCACTATCAGACACCTTTAGTTCAATCCCATTTAGGCAGGGAAGTGGGAAAGAAGGGATTTTGTATCTCCTTGAAAAGAGAACTAATTCCGTCTTGCCTGGATTCACGCTGAGGCCACTATCTATACTCCATTTACTGAGTAGGCCTAGCGCAGTTTCTAAGCGGTGAGATATGGTATCTAGGAATTTTCAAGATACAGCAACCGCAACATCGTCTGCATAAGCGACAGTTTTGTACTTCAAGGAATCTAGTTCCAAGAGCATTGTGTTGATGGCTATGTTCCATAAAAGTGGAGATAAAACTCCCTCTTGTGGAGTGCCCCTGTTCGCCACTCTATCAGTGGTAGCCGCACCCATATTGGAGATAATGACCCTATTGGAAAGAAGTCTCCATATGATGGTAATAATCGACTGATGTGTACTCAGTCTTTCCAGAGCCAATTTAATTGCCTCTGGTGTCACATTATTGAAGGCTCCTTCTATATCAAGAAAGGCCACTAATGCATATTCCTTATGCTCGAGAGTATTTTCAACATACCCTACAAGCGAATGTAACGCCGTCTCAACAGATTTACCTTTCATATACGCGTGTCGGGACGCTGATAAAAGGTTGGGGTCGATTGTCCTACGAAGATGCAGGTCAATCAGCCTTTCCAGTGTTTTCAAAAGGAAGGACGATAGACTAATAGGTCTGAAGTCCTTCGGTTTCGTGTGGGAAGTCTTTCCTCCTTTAGGAATAAAGACCACCTTGCATCTAGTCCATGACTCAGGGATATATGAGCGTGATAAACAAGCCGAGTAGATCCGAAGTAGCCATGGAGCTATAACATCCGCATTATGCTGCAAGTCTGCAGGAATATTGCCATCTGGGCCCGGGGATTTAAAGGGGGCAAAGCTGTTCAGGGCCCATTTTAGCTCATCTTCTGTAATCCGAATCTGAGCGTCGTTGGGGTCCTCAGAATCAACCGCAGTATGCTCCGTTATAGGGAGACTGCCAGGAAAGTGCGTATCCATTAAGACATCTAAGGTCTCTTGGCCGCTTGTTGTCCAGCTGCCACAAGGTTTCTGAATGTAACTTGAGACAGAAGGGGATGACGCCAGAATTTTGCGTAGACGACTTGTCTCGGAATGACCTTCCACGCCGCTACAGAAGGTTTTTCAAGATTTACGTTTCGCATTTCTGATTTGGTTCTTAAACCTATTGACTGAGGATTTGTAAGCTGACCAGTTGCCCATTCTTTTCGCCTCATTAAATAAACGGCGGCATTCTTTACGAGTGTCACCTATTTCGGAGTTCCACCAGTGTGGCTTACTCCTTCCTTTATAGATCTAGGTCTACAAGCCACAGAGGTCGCTCTATCGAAAGCGTTATTTATCATTTCGACAGAGGATTCAATATCCCGACTAGTACAAATGGTCGGTGGGTTAGGGAGGAGTTGGGACAGAATATCATGTTGCTCTATCCAATTTGTTTTCCTCCTATTTAAAATCGGGTTGGCCCCAGGTAAATGGACCTCCAAATTGAAGTCAATATACATGTGATCCGAAAATGAGCAGTCATTTGAGACTTTCCATTCCCTGATCATATTAAAATGCTTAGTACTTACTAGCGTAATATCGAGAACCTCCCTTCTATTAGAAACTACAAAGGTTGGTTCCTTACCAATGTTCAACACATCCAAACTACTACAAAGGATAAAGTTAAAAATAGACTCACACCTTGCATTTGTATCCGAGCTGCCCCAAACGATATGGTGGGCGTTGGCGTCAGCTCCAATCACGAGAGGAATATCTCTCTCATTTGCCGCCTTTGTTATTGCGCGAACTTTTGCATTCGGTGGTGGTTCGCTGTGATCATGGGCCATGTAGCTGGAGACAATATATACGGTGCCACAAGTTGTCTCCAAGGCCGCTACAACCGTATCTTCGTCACTGAAATCAGAGAGAATGAAGATACTAAGTTTCCTGATTGCTACAATGCAAGATCGAATCTTACCTGACCCTGCAGCGTGTAGCAGCATATAATCTTTCGCACGAAGTCCGCAAACTCTGTCACTTGCGATCCAGGGTTCTTGGACAAGTGCAAGCTCCTCGCCTCTTTCAGCCATCCGGAGCATCAACGCAGCCGAAGCTGCTTTAGAGTGGTGAAGATTAACTTGCATTATCTTCACCATTGTCATTTTTGTGGATGATTGTGACGTTGACGTCATCTTGGTCCGAGTCCAAGAGGGCGTCTTCGTCAACTACTTCGTCCACCCGTTCAAAAAATTCACCCACAAACTCAGAGTTTGAATGAGTGTCCTCTTGAGCGAGAGAACTAGTAGTCTCCTCACATCCGGAGTCGGATCGTTACCGTCCTGAATCGGTTTGTCTCTGTCGTCTCCTCGGTAGACCTGTAGAAAGATAGACTCGAAGCCATAGTATATCTTTCCACTTTTCTCACGGAGAGACGCCAGGGACTCCTTATTCATTACGATGACAATCCTTCTGGATGCTCCGTCGGATTCGGAGACTCTGGTCACCTTCCAATCGCTTGTAGGGATCTCAGGGTTTCCGAACCGAATGAGTTCCAGTATCTCCTCAGGTTTGGACGGTTCATCCGGTATGCGGGCCATGGCTCTAGGCCGACGTGGAATCTCGTCAATAGAGACCACGTCGAGTCTAGCACCTTCCCATAAGCCTTCTAAAAGAGCGATCGCCTGCTTCAAGAGCAGGGCCGATCGTTCGTTTGAGCAGGCCATTAGCTTTACTCGGCTGCGATACCATGCAGCATCATCGCATTGAGGGGAGGGTCCTGGGTTCTCCTTTAGAACTTTCCAGAACACTCCCATCAGCTTCTTACGCACTAGGTCCCAATTTGCGTGGGAGATAGCGCAGTCGACATCACTCCTATCGATGACAGCTCGTATGAGATGACCTTTGGTCACTTCGCTGAACGATTTGTCCATCGGATTGTAGGGCTTCGGACGTTTAGTCCCGGGCTGATGGCCTTGCAGCTGTGCCTCCTCCTCCGACCTTTGCCGTTTAGGCGCGTCTTTCGACGTAGGAGATGGTTTACGCTGCAATTCTGCCATTAAAGATTTGGCCCAATTTAGAGAAACTAGTTCCTCTGGGGTTAGGGATTCGGCTGGCTTTTTACCAAGGCGATCCAAGAAACGCTCGGCGGCACACCGTCTTAAAAAGGCCCTTCTTGCAGGTGTTATGTGCCTTTGGGACGAATTATTGCCCGAGTGGGCTGGAGGCACAGATCCAGAGCTCGAAGGCAAGTTCGCAGCTCCTTTACTGGCGGGGGGTGGTGATACTTGGGAACTCGAAATCTTGTTCGCAGTTCCCTTGTTCACAGAAGGCACTGGGTTTACTGCAGCTCGAGATAATTTCGAGCTAGCAGCTCCCGAAGCAGGGGTTTTCGCCGGTCCTTTGGTATGGGTGGCCCTGCCAGTTCGGCCTCATGGGTCCTTGCACTTAAGCCTTCGCATCGCTACAAGATGACTACCCTTCGCGAAGGAACTTAATTATATAAGTTATGGAAACTTTTTTTAATTTTGCTCATTTCGAAATACATATTCACTATAATCGCAACATTAATTTTTCACTTTGGAGTAAAAAAATAATAACGCATCAGTATCTTTAAAAACCTCTGAGGAAATATTTATTTCTTGAAAGCATTGTTCTTACAGCTGTAACTTTAAAATTGGGAATTCAATGAAAACTAATTAAATACAAATTAATTTTTAACAATGAAATTAATTGCTTTTTAGCACTTTTTTACAATATTTGTATATCATTTTTACTAAAATATAAGCCTTATTTTCTTCTTCTTTATTTTCCAATATTACAAAAGAATATAAAGAAAAATTATTTTTTTGTCATTTAAATTACATATATTTCACAAGAAGCTAACGAATATATGATATTTTTCTTTACGAAACCATTTTCATTGTCATTTGCTGATGTAGAACAACAGCATAATATCGTTTTTTTTACAATTATATTTTCTGGCAACACTGCAAAAAGAATCTCTTCACATGTATAAATTACCCAGCAAACCAAATGTTTAATTTAAAATAATTTTTTCATAGGTAAATATTTGGGAATGATTTGATAATGTAATAAAAAATGTAATATTTTACTACAATTTTGACGAAGTTTTGAAGTAAGTTTTGAACTAAGCTTTTACTTAAAAGAAAAGACATGCCCGCTGTTTTAATAATGTTTCAAACGTTTTAAATATGATTAATCTGTGTTTGTTGGGTTAGTTATGTAGACAATTGTATAACACACAAAGAGTTTGCTTTTATGAGAGCAAGTTGACTAGTTATTTTCAACCATAGAAACGAATTTATCATTACGTACCGTCTATACTAGCCTTTTTCTTGTTCGCACAAGAACAAAACGTCGGCAGAGCAACAAACACAATTTTTTCCCTTTTGTTTTCAGTGGGCAGAACATTTGTCGAACAAATCACAATTTTTTGTTTGCCGTCATTGTCGCTTCCATACTTTTACATGCAGCGCCTCTTCTTCCGCATAAAAAATGACGTTTGATGGCAGACATGGTTGCTCGAACAATTGTGAGAACAACGGTGTGCGAACAAGAACAAAACATGAACAACTTGAGTCCAAACTATCCAAATGCATGTGCGCACAACATTTTGTTCAATGTGCGTTTATGAAGCCCACCGATAACTGGCATATATAATATATATATCAAACGATTGAAATTCAGCAAAATCGGTTCATACATTGCGGAGATATGCTTAAAAACCCGGTTTTTAGAACCGGTTTTCCAGTTTCTGATGCCTCTGTATATACGAGGGACTTCGATTTTGCAAAGAATGTTCGGACATTGTTTTCTGATATTTTTTGCAAAAAAAAAAAAAAAAAAAATGAAACAAATCGGTTCATAATAACTGAGATATTGGGCAAAAAGCATTTTTTATTTTTTGAAGCCCTTATTTAAGCTAAAGGTTTTTATTTTTATGCAGATCGGTCATAAATATTTTTATAAAATTTCGGTTTTTTAATAAACCAATTTTTGGCCACAGAACTAATATAAAATTATTTATTTATTAAATTAAAAGTTATTATTTATGCGATAAAAACAAATTTAATTTGATATATTACGTGCCTAAAACAAATTTCATTTGTGGAAATATTGTTTTATTCCACATAAATGAAAATATTAAAGATTTGCTTGTTAAATTATTTTGTTATGTAAAATGTGATTTTTGTTTGTTTTGTTTTGGTATTATGCTTCGTTTCAAAATTCCAACCAACATACCGTATCACTTTTATATTCGTAAATTTTATATTCATGCAACATTTCTATCTCTTTCTCCCGCCATATTCTGAAAAACTGATTTTGGCAAATTTGAAACCTCGATATGACGACTCTGTTCTATTTTGTGTTCGTTCATAATCAACAGAGTTATGGGCCAAAAACTAAAACATATCTGTTAAGATTATAAATACACTCACAAACATGTATATTAACCCAGCTGACCACAAACTTCGTTAATGATATGCCATTCGAATATTTCGCGAAAATTTCTCTGACAAAACATTCGAGAACGACTATCGTTGGCGACCCGAAAACGAGTCGCTCACTTTGTAGCAGCAAATCTTTCGATCTCGAAGGTTCGCCTTTCGTATTAATAGTGAACCTTTAGCGATATCAATAGCGAAACGTAAAAATATCCGTTAGTGATTCGTTTTCGATATCAAAAACTGATGAAAATTATTCGATAATGATTTTACTAATCACTTGTGTTTATTATCATTAGCAATAGTTCGAAAACGATAGTTTTTTATTTTGTTTCATTTACATTATGTTCCCAATCTAAAACTAAAAGTTGATTTTATTTCTAAATATACGTATGTCTTATTTCATACTTCATAATATATCAAATATTAAAAAAATTGTTTACATAATAATAAAATATATTGCAAAAATAATTCGTATAATAAATAATAAAATTAATAAAGCCATATAACAAAATTTAAATTTCGCCCAGAGTAGAGTCATCAATGCCGTTTCTCCCAATATTTTTAATTTTTGTGTTGTTCAAATCCCCTTCTTTTAATTTTCTGAATAAACCTGAAGGAAAATATATTAGCTAGATAAATAAATATGTATGCTATATTACAAATCTATGTACATATTTAGACAAATAGAAACATTACTTACCATTTTTCTTAAAATTTTATCATATTGCTTTTTATTAAACACATCCGAAAATATTACTTAACTTAAATGACCTGAGTTTCGTTATTAGCGAATATTCGCTAGAAGCGAAGAATTCTCGAAACAAGTATGTTCGACAAAATATCGAGAATTATATTAATTACGAATGTTAGTAACTTCGAACTTTCCTCGATAATTTCTCGATAGTAAACATTCGCATAATTTTAGAGAATTTAAAAATATTGATATCGATATATTCAACTTTTTTAAATAAAATATCGAAAATAAATGATTCGAGAAATTGTATAGTCTTCTAAATTTCTCGAAGAATTCTTATGTAAATATAAAAGCAACTTATTTTCTTGTTTGTGCATGCAAAATACTAAAAACAATATATTGTCATTCTTGAGTAGAGCTTCAAAGAAGTCGGTTGTTCATTCAAATTTATATTTTCAAGTGTGTTTAATAAAAAAGTAAATTGATAAAATTTTAAGAAAAATGGTATGTAATGTTTTTTCTTGTCTAAATATGTACTTACATTTCAAATATATCATACATATTAATTAAAATATCTAATATATTTTCTTTCAAATTGATTCAGAAAATTATTGTGTTAAAAGAAGAGGATTTGAACAACAGAAAAATTAAAAATTTTGGGAAAAAAGACATTGATGACTCTACTTTGGGCAAAATTTTATGAAATAGATTTATACTTTTATACGAATAATTTTTTTTTGTAATATATTTTATTATTATGTATTTTTTTTTTTTTAATGTTTGATATGTATATTGTGATGTTTGAAGTAAGACATAATAAGTAACTTTAAAAATAAAAATAGTAAAATAAAAGCTTTTAATTTTAGATTGGGAACATAATAGAAATGAAACAAAGTAAAAAAACTATCGTTTTCGAACTATTGCTAATGATAATAATCCAAGTCATTAGTAATATAAATATCGAACAATTTTTATCAGTTTTTGATATCGAAACCGAATCACTAACGAATATTTTTACGTTCCGCTATTGATATCGCGAAAGGTTCACTATTAATACGAAAAGCGAACCTTCGAGATCGAAAGATTTGCTGCCACAAAGTGAGCGACGGGTGAGCTCAAACAGCTCATTTTCGGGTCGCCAACGATAGTCGTTCTCGAATGTTTTGTCAGAGAAATGTTCGCGAAATATACGAATGGGATATCATTAACGAAGTTTGTGGTTAGCTGGGTACTGTGAACTTTGACTCAAGAATGACAATACATTCTCATTGTTTTTATTGATTTGCATGCAAAAACAAGAAAATAAGTTGCTTTTATATTTATATAAGAATTCTTCGAGAAATTTAAGAGGCTATACAATTTCTCGTAACATTTGCTTTCGATATTTTATTGAGAAAAGTTGAATATAGCGATTTCAATATTTTTAGATTCTCTAAAATTATGCGAATGTTTACTATCGAGAAATTATCGAGGAAAGTTCGAAGTTACGAACATTCGTAATTAATATAATTCTCTATATTTTGTCGAACATATTAGTTTCGAGAATTCTTCGCTTTTAGCGAATATTCGCTAATAACGAAACTCAGGTCAGGCGGGTAAGCATTGTAATGACTATTAGCGACGTTTTTGCGTATAAGACAAGTAGTTTAGTTAGCAACAGCAGAAATATAATGAATAACAGTGTTGTTGTTGTTCTTTGTATATGCAGTCAGTTTGTATATAGACACATAAATAAAAATAAATAAATATGGAATTGTTGTTGTTTATTTTTTAAAAGCAAAGCATGTTATGATTGTTCTTTTTCATATTCAAATTTTCGTAGTTTGAAAAAAATGTAGATTTATAAATGTGAAATAACGAAAGCATACGTTAAGGCGAAAATTTAATTATTTGTTCGTAAGATGGTGAAGGGTATCAAAGATTCGGCACATTCAATTTCATTTTAAATAATTTTGTGCAACTTTTGAACCGTTAAATATATTTCAGCGAAATTCCACATAGTTATTACTGAGATCAAGTTTCAGTTAGTTTTTAAACGATTGTGTAAAGTATTTATGCAAGTATTTCGTATCGTATAAATAGTAAACTATTTGAACTAAATTTTTTCATTAAATTTATAAAAAAAAACCTAAAATTTGTGTGTTATTTTGCAAAAAAATTAATATTTGAATTTATATAAAATATTAATAAAGCTATTTAGTATATTATAAAGAAATAGTCCTTAAAAGAAGAGTATAAGTAGATTCCCACTTTTTTATTCCAAAATACCAAAAATACCAGTTCGGGGAAAGCTTGCTTCAAAAATTTACTTTTTTATTAAAATGTTCACCTTGTCGTTATAAAGGGCCTCCGCCAGTAAATACTTTTTGGGTGTATGCCTTACATATAGGGCTAAAAAATTAAAATAATTTTAAGTCGATCCCAGCTTTACGATTTGAGAACATAACAAAAAAAAGAAAAAAAAATTCTAAAATTGACAAAATTTGGATAGGGCTTGTTGGCAGGCCTTTGTCCCAAACTCCTCCGGATTTACTTTACACGCATTTACATTAAGATTTCTTTTGAAAGCATTAACAAAATTATGAAGCCCAGAACAAAAAAACTAATTTTATCACAGAATAAATATTGCCACCTTTTTGGGGAAAAAAAACAAAAAATGTAAAATTTGTTTAAAGTTCCAACTTTAATATTTTTTTTTTTTTTTTTTTATCAGTAATTTTATTTATTGAATCTTCACAAAAGTTAAGTGAACTAACAATAATTAATCAAATCTTAAATCTAAATCTTAATATCTATTTAGTCCAATCAACGTCTGACTAAAAGCGATTTTAATGCATATGGTTTAACTTCGGCTCAGTTCTGCGGTGTTTCTTCTTCTCAATCGGATGTGTCCATTACTTCTTAGTATATTTCGTGCTAGTGGGTTAGGGTGTATTTCCAATCTCTTCAAGTATGCTTCTGCATGTTCTTTTATTACATCTCTTACCAAAGGAACGTTTAGATCCTTATGTATGTTAGTATTTCTTACATACCAAGGGGCTGCGGTTATAGTTCGCAATATTTTGTTTTGGCGTCTCTGTATTTTCTCAATACTGTATGCTGAGGCCGTACCCCATAACTGGATCCCATAAGTCCATATTGGCTTTAAAACTGAATTATAGAGGAGTAGTTTACAATCTAGACTGAGCATAGAATTTCTGCCAATTAGCCAATTTATTTGGAGTGCTTTCAGTTTCATTTGGGTCAACTTTGCATCAATATGGAATTTCCAAGTAAGGCGTCGATCGAGATGTATTCCGAGGTATTTAACCTCCGATTGTTGGGGTATTACTTGGTTATTTATTAGGATAGGTGGGCATGATTCCCTACGCAAGGTAAATGTTATATGTGTGCATTTTTGTTCATTTATTTTTATTTTCCATTTTTTTAGCCATCTCTCAATATCAAATATATGGTCCTGCAAAATTCGAGATGCCTCCTGTGGGCATTCATGGGTGCTTAAAATAGCTGTATCATCTGCAAATGTTGATGTATGGGTTTGACTATTAGTTGGCATATCGGAGGTATATATCAGGTACAACACAGGGCCCAGTACACTACCTTGGGGCACACCTGCTTCAATAGGCTGAGGTGTACTAAAAAAGTCACCTTCTTTAAGAATAAATTTACGACCAGTTATATAGCTTTTCAATAATTTATGTATATTTATGGGTAAATTTTGTTCTATTTTATATAGCAAACCATCATGCCACACTTTGTCAAAGGCTTGGGATACGTCAATGAAGAGAGCGGAACAATATTTCTTTTCTTCAAACGTTTTGTTTATAACATTTACAAGTCTGTGTGTTTGTTGGATAGTACTGTGTTTTCTTCTAAATCCGAATTGGTGATTGGGTATACATTGGCTTATTAGTGGGTATAGCTTGTTAATTAGGAGCTTCTCAAATAGCTTAGACATATTAGATAATAGACTTATGGGTCTATACGATTCTACTTTTGTGTGATCTTTTCCTGGCTTAGGTATCATGGTAATCAGTGATACCTTCCATTCTAGTGGATAATATTCAAGGCGTAATATAGCGTTAAAAATATATAGTATTATTTTTAATGCTATCCGGGGTAGCTCTAAAAGCATCTGGTTACTGATTTTATCAATACCAGGTGCCTTTTTGGAGTTTAAATCAACAATAGCCTTATCGATCTCTCGAATCTCAAAGTAAAGGGGTTCAACTGCTCTGAAATGGGACAGAACAGGTGGCAACTCAATTATTTCATTTGATTCGTTCGGGGTGAATACATTCTTTAAATTACTAACAAACAGATTCCCTTTTTCAGTATCGTTTCTTGCCCATCCACCATTAGCATTACGTAAAGGTGGTCTACTTATTACAGGTCTCTTGAGTTTTTTTGTGGCTCGCCATAATGAGTAATCTGACTGAGGCGTTGCATCCAGCTTTTCCAGATAATTACACAGAGATGAATTTTTTCGATACTCCAAAAGTTTAGAAAGCCTTTTTTGGCATTCTTTTAGCTTCGATTTCAGTTGAGGAAATCTGTGGAGTTGCCACTCTCTTCGAACTCTTCTTTTTTCAGTCAAGAGCCGTTCGACATCTGCAGAATAAATTCTATTATATCTGTTTTGTCGGGGGGGTTGGGTAGCATGTTCAGCAGCAACTTTTAGATTTCTATCAAAATTTTTGAGAGAGAGATCGATTTCTTCTGGTGAACCTAGCGATATGTTCTCTGTGCAGTGAGTACTAAGGTATTTCTTATATTTTAGCCAATTTATCCTTTTTCCTGATATCGAAATTTTATCAAACAAAACACGACCTTTCGGGGTAATCAGTCGTGATGCCCAGAATGTATGCTTAGCGTTATAATCGCCAGCTGCCAGGAAACGGGGACCTAGTGATTCATAAAAACTGTTGTATTGATTTTCTGTAATTGAAAATCTGGGGGGTGAGTATATCGAAGAAATCACTAAGTTTCTATAACAATCATCAATACAGATTGTTGTAGCTTGAAGATAATCTTCACAAAGATCACACATTAGGTAGTGTTTAATGCGAGTTTTTATGAGAATAGCTGAACCTCCACATGCTCTTCCTCTGGGGTCTTTTGTATCATAAAATACATATCCATTTATTTGGAATATGCTTCTGGACGTCAAATGTGTTTCGGAAACTAGCATTATATCTACTTGTTGTTTTTTTAGATAATATTCGAGTTCGTTCTTATGTTGGCGTATGCCGTTTGCATTCCAAAAACATATTTTCAAACAGTTCATGGCTTATTTAGTATTGCTTGCAACAGTATTGATTGCATCTTAAGCATTTCCTGCATCATATTGCTCATAGAGTTTGTAAAATTATTTACCGATTGTACAAGCGTCTCTATTGTAGCTTCTAGCCTGGTAAAATTGAAAGCGGGGGTTTGTTCCGCTACCTGTGGGTTTGAGTTGGAGTTAGATTTAGGCAGAGAATTTTGGGTTCGATTTGTTCTGAGAACGTTTGCGTATGATTCTTTGTTCACAGAAGGCTCTATTAAATGAGGATAATTTGTATTTAAAGTATCTGGTGGTTGAGTGGGGGTAATTCCAGATTTCTGGCCTAAGGATCGTTTGACAAATGAATATACTGGGCAACCTCTGTAATTGGCGGTATGGTTTCCACCACAATTACTACATTTCTTAATCGTAGAATCAGCTTTAGATTTGTCGCATTTGGACGAATTGTGCAGTTCGCCACAAACAACACAAACTGGTGGTAACCTACAGTAGGCATGAGTATGTCCATACTCCTGACGTTTATGTGGCTCTTCTATAGTGATTTTACGTTGCAATAAGTATCTAAGATTATATATGGGGTGGGTTTCGCCTTTTTTCAGTTTTATATCACCGGGTTCCAATTCCACTCGAAAGAGTGGCTGAGGAATTTTGTTACGATTTCGAATGTTCATTACATTTTTTATTTTGTACCCCTTATCTTCTAAGCTTTGTTTTATTTCTATTGGATCCACGTTAGAGTCAATTCCCTTAATAACAACTTGGAGACCCTTGCTACACTTTAATTGATACGTATAAAATTCTTTTTACGAGCTTCAAAGTCTGACACAACTTTGCGGTAATCGTTCTCTTCACTTACTTGTATTTTTGTCTCATTTATATTACCACGCTTTATGGGAATCACATAAAAATGATTCTCACCGATCAACGAGATCAAATGTTGAATCAATTCATTTTTTTGTTTGTTCTCTTAAATAAATTGGGGGAGGTTTAGACGACTTGGATACAATTGGGGGCTCAACCGATTCATTCTGTAAAATAGCGAAGCGATTTTCGGAAATTGGCCTATCGTCTTCTCTAGATAATTTTGCCGCAGGTGCGAATTTGGAGCATTTAGGGCTTCTTCATCGTTTTAAAACAGTAATATAGCGGTCCATTCCAACCTGGATTTGGGGTTTCTGTTTAATATTTAACAGTTGGCCAGACTTGGGTATAGCTCCAGTTGTAGGGTTAATTAAATCTGTACTTACTGTGAATGTTGTTATTTTTGAAGGTGAATTATGTAGCATACCTTCAGGCGGAATTAAAACTTGTTTATTATCTGACAGTTGTTTATTATCAGCTGTTTTGTTTTCTTTTGTTGAACAATCATCAATTGACAATAGAGCAGGGGAGCAAGAACGAGCGCGATTGCTTGGTTTGGCGGTCAAATACAAGCTGTCATCAATTCTTTTATTTGTTTTGGTAATATTATTATCTTCAACACTCACAGTAACATAAGCATTTCTGCCATTTACACTGAGTCTTCGCTCACTTGAATTTGCACTAAAGAGACTCATAAAAGAGTAATCTTATTATTATTTTTTTTCTCATACACTTGTGCACTTATTTTCTTTATAAAACAAACACACAGAGTAATATATATAAATAAAAATAAAAAAACACAGATTTTAATTGTTTTATTATTTCTTATTTGGGTGAATTTTTTTTTTTTATTATAAGAAAATAATCGCGTCCATTCGCGTATAATTTTTTAATGATTTTTATTATTTTTTTATCCGGAATAAGCATAAAAAACTATGAATTATGCGGAGAAAAAACAAAACACGTCTGAACTTTAATATGAATAATTTTTTACTGCTTACCAACCTAAAAAATTTTTGCTGGGTTGTTTATTAACTTGATAATGTTTTTGATATTTTCTGTTATGATTTTTAATTTAGTTTCTGTTTCAATTCGGTCGTTATCATCTATAACACAGGATATCCATTTAAGTCCCGTTCAAGTACGTTTACTAGTCCTCTAATCTGTATATGTCTTGGTATAATCAAATATAATTGTTTTTCAACATGTCTAATTTGATAATTTAAATATTTAATGGTTCTATTTTAATCTTCAGTTCCTTCACATAGTCGGAATATTTTTCTGTGTTGAATATATGTAGTACTTTAGAATAATTTTCAGTAAGAGCTACTTCTCCTGTTGTATTAAAGTAAATCCGTTTCCATAACTCAAATCAGTTGTCAGTAGTTTTTGTGCTAGGGCTAGGTTGATCGTCAGTATCGTCAACAAGAACCTTCAAAGATCTACAAATATATTTTTTCTCTTTAATAAACTAATCTTTATGATAAAGATTTTGCTTATGAATATACTTTCTAGGATTAATTTGTTTTGCCTTAACTTTCTTAATTTTTTGATCCAATTTTGTGTTAGGGCCAGGTTGATCGTCAGTATCGTCAACAAAAAATTCCAAAGATCTAGAAATATATTTTTTCTCTTTAATAAACTGATCTTTATGATAAAGATTTAGCTTATGAATATACTTTCTAGGATTAATTTGTTTTGCCTTAACTTTCTTAATTTTTTGATTCAATTTTCCGTCTTTTCCTAAGTTTTTGGCATATTTAGTATTAATACTATCATCATGTCTAATTTCTATTTATGTAATCTAAAGTTTTTTTGTTTTTTACTGTCCATTCTCTCATATATTTCTTTTGTGTCAATTTTATTTGAAAAATGTAAATCTATTGGCTTTTTGCCAGTAGTTGAATGTGTCAAATTGTTATAAGCACTTAAGTCTTGTATGGGTAAATCATTATTTAAGTTAATGTCATTTTCCTGTTCTCTAATCTTCAAAATTCTTATCTGTTCATTCAAGGTTTCATGAAGTCTTTCGACATCAGAATTACCTGTGTGTCTATTTGGAGTAGTAAAATGATATTAATATGTTGTTTTTCCAAAAAATCTGTAAACAATGGTGACCTAAAACCACCTTCATTATCCAATATAATTTGATTGGGTTTTTTCATCAAAAGAAACAGTTTTAAATAAGCTTTAATTAATGTCAAAGTTGTGCTTTCAGGAATTTCTTCAATCATTGCATATTTTGTAAATTTATCTATCATCGTTACGTACATTTGATTATTATTTATATACCATATATCTGAATGATATATTTGAAAAGGTCCTGTTGGAGTTTCTGTTTTCTCCAAATAGGGTTTCTTTCGTGTTTAAAGTTACAAATGTGGCAATTGTTAATAAATTTGGTTATTTCTTTTTTCAGGTTTGGATAGTAATATAATTATTTTAAATCTTCATAAGTTTTGTTTATTCCAGGGTGATTATTATCAAACCTATGATGTTTAGCTATTATTTCTAATATTTCTTTAATATTCTTTTCTTCAATAATATGATTAGTTAAGAAGACTTCAGCTTCAACAATATTATTAGGGTTAGATTTTCTGTTTTTGAATTCATTTTGGAGTTTTATTAAATCCTCTTTGTCAGGACAATATAATGCCACTGTTTTAAATAGTATGATTTTGTCTAATATTTTCGCTATTAGATCAGAAACAAGTCCTGTATAGTTATATATTATTCTAATATTAAAAAATATTATATCTTCATTAATTTTAGATAAATCTCCTTTTTTAAGCATAATTTGATTCTTAAAACTTTGAAAAGGTTTTTCTGTAAAACAAGTCTGAACTGTCTTCTTCAGCAGAATGTACAGTTTGGTTGTCATCTTCAATGGCTGGAATGCATTCTAAAATGTCTACTCTACTAGTTGTTTGTTTTTTACTATAAGGGTTTCTTGGGTTTTTCACAAGATCTTCCCCAGAGTGTATTTATCTTAAATGTTTATTTAATGCACTTATTGTTGCATAAATTTTTCCTCATAAAGGGCAATTTGTTTTTCCCTCATGCATCAACATATGTTGATTTCGCTAGTTTTATCTCTGTTACTTTTACCACATACTTGGCATTATGAATAATATTTTTGGTTTACGTTAGTTTCTCTAATTCTTGAAAGTGCATCCGCAACTTTGTTTTCTTTACATTGTACATGGGATATATCGAACTCATATTCATTGAGCTTGATTTTCCATCGAATAAGTTTAGAATTCAGTTCTTTTAGGTTTGCTAACCATATTAAAGTTTTGTGATCTGTATGTAAATCAAATCTTCTTCCGTAAAGGTAAAGGCTTTACTGCCCATACTATTGACAGCAATTCTTTCTCTATAGTTGAATAATTACATTCATGTTTATTTAGCGTTCTTTGTGCAAATGCTATTGGCCCATTCTTTTGTGAAAGTACTGCGCCCAAGGCATAATTACTTGCATTCGTTGTTAATATAAATTTCTGATTAAAGTCAGGATACCCCAATATCATATCTGACATTAGAATATTTTTTAATTTCTCAAAACTCTCCCTATAATCCTTATCATTTACGTTGACAACTTCGTCCTTTTTAAGGCGGATCGTTTTTAGAACAATTGGGTATACATTTTCTATAATAACCGCTTAATCCTAGGAAACTTTGTATTTCCTTAACCATTTTTGGAATGTTTTGTTTTTTAATAGCTTCTATTTTATAAGGATTTGGCCTTATGCCTTCGTTCGTAACTATATGTCCCAGAAATTCTGCTTCCTTTTTCAAGAACTCGCTTTTATTTAAAGGCACTTTTAAGTTTGCTTTCCTCAATGTACTAAATATTTTTTCTAAGTTACTAATGTGTTCTTGTAAGGAAGTCAAAAATTCTAAGATGTCGTCCATGTAAATAACACAGATTTTGTTAACATGTTCTCTAAGAACATTGTTCATCACGCGCTGAAAAGTCGATGGAGCATTCTTAAGTCCAAAAGGCATTCGAATGAACTCAAAATGACCATATAATAATTCGCTCTACCTAGTTTGTCTAATATGTCATCTTTTCGTGGTATAGGATATTTATCTTCCTTAGTTATCTGATTTAATTTTCGGTAATCTATGACTATACGCCATTCTTTGTTACCTACTTTGTCCTCTTTTTTAAGGACAATCCATATAGGTGCGTTATATGGTGAATTTGAATGTTTTATGATTCCTTGTTCTAACATTTGTTTTTCTACTTCTTCTGTATGAATACTAGGATATCTATATGTTTTAGAATATATGGGACCTGCCAGTCCTGTATCAATTTTATGTTTCCACCCTTATGATAGAAAACATCTTCATGTTTCTGAATTAAGATACGAATAGCTTTTGATTCTTCGGAATTCAAATGGTCTAAACGTAAAGGATTATTAGTATTACTTAATTGCACAATACTATAAAATTCTGGTAACTGATTTATATCATCTGAAACGCTCGTCTCTTCGTCATCTCCTTCATAATATAATTGCTGTTTATTTTTAAAGTTTTTTCTTCGTAATTAATTGTTGCTCTGTTTAATCTTAAAGTCAAATGTCCTAAAAGTCCATAGAAAAAATCATGAAATTCGTATAAACCGAAAGTGGTATCTGAAACTAATGGTATTTGCATACTGTATTTTTGTATAGTACCTTCGTGAGAAATATTAAAAATTACTGATGCTGTTTTAATCGATATGGGTTTTTCTAACCTTTTGACAAATTGTGGGGGACAATGGTCAAAATTCGCAAGGACCTTGATTTTCCTTGAAATAGAAGTCTCCCGGGTCTTTTGGCTGAGAGGCCATTACAGGAAAATTTCCTGGTTCATGAGATTCGTAACTCTGTCTGTCCTGTCCAACATAATTTTTATAATCAAAATTCAAACACTTACAATTACATTCCGCTTTTCTGGACTGCTGACCATGATGGTTTTGTCTTCTCGTCTGAGTTGTTGAAACGTCCATCGGTTCCGGCTGTTGCTGTTTTGTTGGTACGTATAACATAGGTTGCAACTTGTTATGTTGATCATTATTTTGTTGCCAACTATTGTTTTGTTGCCACCTGTTGTTTTGTTGTTTGTTGTCCTGTTGTTTGTTATAATTGGTATTCGGCTGCCAATAATTTCTTCCTTCCTTCTTATCGGTGCCCTTTTCTTCATTCAAGAACCCTGATTGGGCCAACTCATGCATAGCTTCCTCCATGGTTCGAGGTTGTAAAGAACAAAAAACTATTCTCATGTGCACGGGTAATCTTGTTGTGAGCACCTTTAGTGCAGTTTGTATGTTCCTTTCAACATCCTGCATGTTTCCTTCCTGTCGGCCAACTTTTGTAGTATGTAGTTGTGGAAGTTTATTGTACTTCCTCTGTATTGTGCCGCTCGCAGTTCTTCATAAAATTGATCAGCTGTTTGGAAACCTCAGAAATTGGTTTCCAACATTGCCTTTATTTCATTCCAGTATATGTGAATGTATTTCCATTGCTCTTCGAGCCTTACCCATCAGTTTGCTTTTTATTATGTTGATGCACATCCTTTGTTCATTATACAACCTTAGGGTAGGAATTATATCATCAACGTTGGTGCAAAAAGTGCACAAATTTGCCTTCCTTCCGTCGAATGTTTGAATTTTTTCTAGATATTTCAGTGAATTAATATCTAGAGTCCGTATACCCGGTCGCTGTGCTGCTGCAGCTAAGATTGGGTTCGGTTGGTTTACCGCCATGTTTTCACAATTTTAAAGGAACACGTAAAACGGAATCCGTGTGAAAATTATTTTGAAAAAAAAAGCATTCCACTGTGTGCCCTGAACTATGCTCTGAAATATAACATAATTTTAAAAAGTAAATAAATTTTGAACAAAATACTTGATAAATTTATAGTTAATCTTTTTTATATAAGGAGTTCGATCGAAAAAATTTTAACACATGTTTTGCCTCATAACTTTTTTCGGAATCAATATTGAAAATTTTTTTTTTGATCCAGTTATCATGGAAAAATACGTCAGTTAATATTTTTAATAACAACCATGTTGATTTGTCGTGATTTTAGTCAAAATCAGTGACGAAAAAGATTTACGTCCTACAAATTATTAAAAGAATCAAAAAAATAGGTCCTACAAATAATTGGCCACAGAATTAAATTTCTGCGTCAAATTGTTTCTAATGTTATTTAACAGTATCAGGAGAATTTGCCCATTAATATGAAACCTGGTTCGGAAAGAAAAAAAGGACCACATGATATGGGGAAGGGCAGAAAATTGAAAGTATATTGAAAGAACCTCCAAACACATCTGGTAGAAAAGCAGCTCAGTTATCTCAGTGCTTCGAATATTTGCAGAGTTGATAACATATAAAGTCCAAAAAGTTCCAAACAGGAATGCTGCAAAAATTTTGTAGCCAAGAATAGGACACGGAAATTAAAACCAAATTTCAAACAAAAATACTGAAGTTGTATAATTGACGAAGAAACGTATGTGCTGGCAGAATTTTCGCATCTTATGTGTCAAAACTTTTTATTGTTAATGCTCGAGGCAATGTTGAAGATAAGTTTAGGACCCAAAAGCAGAAAAATTTCATATAAAATTCGTGGTATAACAAGATTTTTGCAGTTGCGGCAAAACAAGAAAGTCATTTGATACATTCGGATCTATAAATACCAAAATATGCATAAAGGAATATTTGCAAAAAAGACTTCTTCCTTTCATAAGAGAGCACAACGTGTCGACATATTTTTGGACCCATTTGATATCATGTTACTACCTTTAAGAAAGCTCTGGAGTGGTACCAAAACAATAACATAGTTCTTGTACCAAGAGAGGTAAATTTTCAAAATTGTCCATAGCTTAGACCAGTGGAGAGATATTGATCTCTTGTGAAAATAGAATTGAAGAGCACAAAAAAGGTGTCCCAAAATACTGAAGACTTTAAACTCAAGGTCATAAGTAGTGGTTAGAACTATAAAATTTATATTTTTCTGTGATCTGTAATAAATTATCAATTAAATAACAAAATAATGAAAACTCTAAGAGCAACCATTTCCAAGTTATTGAACATCATTCCGTTTGTAATTTCCACAATTTTCGTAGGAGAGCAAAAAAGTTTATATTTTCGGGATACTTGTAAGAAATGATGACGATAGGACCATGTCCGTCCGTCCGTGTGTCGGTTGAAATGGCGTTTATGAAGCCCACCGATAACTGGCATATATAATATATATATCAAACGATCGGAAATCCTTTCGAGAATTTTGCTATTGAAATTCCGCAAGATCGGATCATACATTGCGGAGATATGCTTAAAAAACCGGTTTTTAGAACCAGTTTTTCAGTTTCTGAAGCCTCTGTATATACTAGGGACTTTTTTTGCTAAAAAATGAAATCAATCGGTTCATAATGAAGGTCTTGTTTAAGCTATAGATTTTAATTTTTATATAGATTGGTATATATACAGATTTTTATAAAATTTCGTTTTTTTTGATAAACCAAATTCGTTCATAATCAACAGAGTTATGGGCCAAAAACTAAAACAAATCTGTTAAAAATATAAGTACACACTCAAACATGTATATTAAGCATTGTAATGACTATTACAAGGTACGGAAAAATTCGGATTTCGAATTTAATTTTAAGTTTTTATTCACAGTTTTTAATATTATTCGTAAATTTAAAAATAAAATTCACTTTTTGGATTAAATTTGTATTCTTTACATTTTTTAATTTGAGTTACGAAAATAATCTAAAAAACTTTTTTTAAATTTGTATTTGTGGGGAAGATTGCTATTTTACGATTACAAAGTAAACACATTTTTATACCGTTACACGACTTCAATTCGATAATTCGTTTCGGGTTAATTCTTGAATAACATTTTTATTTTCTAAAATAAAATTTTTGATCTTCAAACAAATTTAAAAATTAAATTTGCAAACAAAAAAATAAAATTCGTTCATACATTCATTCAAACATACATACATACACACATGCATGCATACATACATACATACATACATACATACATACATACATACATACATACATACATACATACATACATACATACATACATACATACATACATACATACATACATACATACATACATACATACATACATACACACATACATACATACATACATACATAGATACATGTAAACACATTTTTATACCGTTACACCACTTCAATTCGATCAATTCGTTTCAGGTTAATTCCTGTGCCTAGTTTCTGTAACTTGTGAAAAGTTTTCGAATCGAAAAATAATTTATTATTATAGTAGTCATTTAGTTTTTCACAGGGTGATTTGATAATATTCAAACTGAATACTTATGAAGTAAACAAAAAATAAGTGATTTTCTCTTACTGGCCCTGTTATTATACAAGATGAGTATTATTTTTTCGACTAAAAAATTTCTCACATAGTTACAGAAACCAGGTACTGAATAATATTTTTATTTTCTAAAATAAAATTTTTGATCTTCGAACAAATTTAAAAATTAAATTTGCAAACAAAAAAAATAAAATTCGTTCTCAAAATTATGATTAAATTCGATGCTAAAAATTTTGTTCCGAACGAATCAAAAAAATTAGCGTTCTATTTACTCTGGACTATTAGTAACGTTTTTGTTTTTTGTATAGGCAAGTAGTTTAGTTAGCAACAGCAGTAATATAATGAGTAACAGTGTTGTTGTTGTTCTTTGTATATGCAGTCAGTTTGTATATACACACATACAAAAATAAATAAATATGCTTGCTATGAGTGCTTTTTTTTTTTCGTATTCAAATTTTCGAAGTTTGAAAAAAAATGTAGATTTATAAATGTGAAATAATGAAAGCATACGTTAAGGCGAAAATTTAATTATTTGTTGGTAAGATGGTGAAGGTATTCGGCACAACCGAATCTTTTTTTAAGTTCATTCATAAAATGACGACCCATAGTAAAATACAAACATAATAGAAATGAGCCCTTATAATACACAGAAAAAATTATTACCGTTTTTTTTTTCAATTAACTCAGTTGTTTAATTTTGCAGCAAAATTTAATAAATATATTCAAGAAAAAATAAAATAAAAATAATTTTTTGTATGATTTTAACATTTTTAATACATTCAATCATCTACTTGATTGATTTAATTAATTTATTAATTGGGAATTTTTTTCTGTTTTGTATTTTTTATAGTTTTTAGTAATTGATATAATCATTTTGGTGAGAGGTGCAAATTTAAACAAGTTTATAATTGAATGAATTATTTTCATATATATTTGTTAATTGGTGACTTTTTTCTATGTAACAGATAAAAATGAAAAATTTCTAATAATAGGGTCTAAATGTATTTGCAAGAAAAATTTAGGTCCGAAGCACTAATTACATTACACAGGCAATAAAATTGAAATAAATTTAAAGGCTTGAAAAACCACTATACAATTTTGATATATTGTGGTTCCAGTAGTACAAATATGGTCCAAATTTTAAATTCTATGGAGTTTTTTTTTTTTTTTTTTTAATTTTTAAGTAAAATTATAATTTTATTTAGACATTTCTCCACATAATTAATGATTACTCAAAAATTTATTTATTTATTTATTTATTTACAATTATATAATACAATAAATGAAATTATATAATACAAAGTGCGAGTATGAGCAACGGGGCCTTCAACTCTGGATTGAGTTTAAATATGTGTGAAATATATATAGTTTTTTAGAATATATGTATATAGTTATACTATTTAAATACTATTTACAAGTTTACATTTTTTAAAGAATTTAAAGATTTTATGAGTATTATCATAAGATGGTGTACTAAGTAGTGAGCTAGGTGTTGTTGTATCGAATACTGTAGTTCTTTCTTGTGTGAAGAGTCGGCAATAGTCCAGAATGTGTTCGATGGATTGTGGACAGTTACATAGACTGCATAGTGGTTTATTTTCTTTGGCTAGTAGGTATTGATGTGTGGTTAAGGTATGTCCGAGTCTTAATCTGGAAAAAAGTTTTGCTTCACAGCGTGTCACAGCTGAAGGATATATTATAGGGACACCGTTGGGGTTTATAGTTTTATAGCGATGGCTATATTCATTCCAATCATTTTGTTTGTGATAACTAAGGTGCTTTAATATTTTTAATTTCATATCCATATTTTCTTGTGTGTAATAAAATAGCAAGGGGGTTCGTGTTGCTTCGCCTGCAACTTTGTCTGCTGTTTCATTGCCTTTTATACCAGAATGTCCAGGAACCCACATAATTCGTATTTTATTTGATGATTTTATTAAATAGTTACGAATATCAGATATTATATGCCCTGAATTGTTGCAATTTAATATTGCTGATAGTACGGATTTACTATCTGTGCAGATGATAAATTTGCCCTTTTGTTTTAAGGAGTATTCGACGGCTAGTTTGATGGCAAGAGCTTCTGCTGTAAAAATACTGCAATGTGATTGTAGTAATCCACTGCATATAGTGGAAAGATTTTGATCTATGACGGCAAATGAAGTACTATGAACCGATTTTGAACCATCCGTAAATATAAAAGACCAATTAGAGAAGGAACATTGTATTGCTGTGAACAATTGTCTATATACTTCAGGTAAAGTTGTATCTTTATGGTAAGGATAAAGGAAGTTGGTTTCAGATTCCACCATGGCTCGTATTTATAATTGGGTTGTTTAGGTAATAATGATGGAAATAATTGTTTGGCGTAGTTTACAGATCTATGAATTGATGATTGTATTTTGCATGGTTTCTTTTGTTTACTAATATTTTTTATTAATTTCAATATATTTGTGTTATTAGAATTAAATATTTTTGGTATAAGTTTCAGGTCATTAGAATATATATAGTTATCAATAGAAGGGAATCCAGCTTCCGTTAACATATTTTTTGTGTTAGATGTTTGAAATGCTCCTATAGCATATCTGACAGCTGCGTGGTATGGAGAGTATAAGTATTTTAAATATGATTTAGGACAGTGACCGTAAATTTGAATACCATAACATATTTTAGATAAAATCAGTGCTTTAGCGACATTTAATAATGTATTTGAATGTATGGAACATTTTTTGGATGATAAAAATTTTATTATATTAAGTCGTTGGGTAAGATCTTTTCTAAGTTCTTGACAATGTTGTTTAAAGTTGAATTTATTATCGAAGGTAATCCCTAGAATTTTTAAATTTGAGACGTTTGCAATTGTTGTATTGTTGTAGTTGAGACTTGGAGGGTTACAATTTCTTTTGTTACATATATGTAAAATTTTGCACTTATCCAATGATAGAGTAGCTCCAGATATTTTTGACCATTCGTTTATGTCTTTTAGAATATTAGAAAAAGCGGTTTTTATTCTTTCAGTCGTGTTATTCTTTGAGAAGAAGATGGCATCATCTGCGTATAAAGAATGATCAATGATTTTATATTTGTTGGCGATTTTGCTTATGTCATTAAAAGCTATTAAAAATAGAGATACTGAAAGCGGGGAGCCTTGGGGAATACCATTGTAAAGGGAAAATGTCTCCGACAAAGTATTATTTATACGTACTCTGATTTTACGATTGCTCAGGAATGATTTTACTATGTTAAATATTTTTGGTCCTATTTTCCAATTGATTAATTCTACTAATACAACATGAATACCAATTCGGTCAAATGCACGTTCAAAATCGGTAGATAATACAGATACATGGTTTCTGTGGGAGAGTGCTTGTGAAATAAAGTTATTTAGATGAAGCAGAGCATCAATGGTGCTTTGTTTTGCTTTAAATGCAACTTGGTTAGCTTGGATTAGATTATTTCTTAAAGCAAACCACATAAGTCTTACTGCAATGATATTTTCAAAAATTTTTCCTACACAGGGAAGTAATGAAATAGGTCTGTAACTACTAATATTTTCCACTGGTTTATTTGGTTTTTGTATTGGTATTATAGTAGCATTGCGCCAGTTTTGGGGGTAAGTTCCACGCTCAAGTATGTTGTTAAAAAGTGATAAAATTCTTTGTTTTACGCAAAGAGGTAAGTTTTTTATCATTGGATATGAAACCCTATCATAACCAGGTGTTTTTCCTTTAACATTGGCTAGAACATTTTCCAGTTCGATTAGGTTGATTTTACTATCAATTTCCATTGCAGAAGGCGATATGAATTCGTTATTATAATTCGTATTTAGTACTTTTGTTTTGTTAGAAATAAATAAATTATGAAATTGATTATCATGTGAAAGGTCAGACCAATATTTGCCAAAATTGTTAGCTATGTCGAACGGAGTAGAGATGGATTGCTGATTCAGATTAATATAGTGAAACGAGTTTAATGTTCTATTACCAACAAGTGTATTTATATCATGCCATATTTTCTTTGAAGAGGATTTGGGTTTAATTGACGATGTAAATTTTAACAGAGATTCGGCCTTTGATTTTTTTAAAGTTCTTTTGAAAAAAGCGTTAGCTTTTTTATATGCTAGGAGATTTATGGTAGTCCTATTGCGCGTGTATATGTGCCATTTGTTTTGCTTATCTTCTCTTAAGATACTTAGGGTATTATTCCACCAGGGTACAGATTTTTTATTGAAGGAATGTTTTGTTTGAGGGATTGAGCTGTTAGCGGCAAAGCGTATAATTTTGATGATTTTAGCTGCTTCAGAATTAATATTGGGGGAAATTGTAGACTTATTATTTTGTACAGTACACAGAAGTTGGAATTTCTTCCAGTCAGCAGCATCTGTTATGAATTTAGGGGATGGTTTTAATTTAGTTGTATTCGAATTGTGTCCTATTGTTATTAGTATTGGGAAGTGGTCGCTTCCGTATAGTGATTTAAATACTTTCCAAGAGATCAGTAGGGCTAATTGGGCATTACAAAAGGATAGGTCTACATTTGTTAAAGTATTGTGGGTAGAGAGATGAGTACTGGTGCCATCATTAAGTATGATAAGATTCTCACTGTAAATAAAATTTTCTATAATTCTGCCCCTTTCATTAGTAATATGGGATCCCCATAGGTTACTCCATGCATTAAAATCACCTAAAATAAGGTATGATTGTAGATTAGATTTAGATATATTTCTTATGTCTTCAGTTGAAAATGTTTGGTTTGGTGGAATGTAGCAATTTATGACAGAGTAGGGAGCATTTATATTAATAATAAGTTCTAACGAAGCTATATTGGTATCGCGAAAAAATATTTTGTGGGGTATACATTTTTTAACCAGAAATCCAATCCCTTGTTTTGCATTAGTACAATTAGGTAAATTATAGAAATATCCCTCGTAGTGTTTATGAGTAATTATATTTGATTTGTTGTGTGGAATGTGCGTCTCTTGTATTGCAATTACATCTGGGCTATTTTCATTTATAAGAAGAGATAATTCGTTGAAGTTGTTGCTATAACCGTTCATATTCCATTGAATAAGTTTTATCATTTGTTAAAATTAAGAGTAAAATGTAATATTGAAGAGAGTTGAAGTGTAATGAAGTTTTACTCATCATCACTTATTACTTCTTCATATTCTGTATTGTTAGTTTGTTTTGTATTTTCAAATGTTTTGTTTTTATTTATTATTGTATTTATTTTATTTAAAAGATTGTAAGTATTGTTTAAATTCGGAGTATTGTCTGATTTTTTATTTACTAAAGGAAGAGATGGGATGGAAGAAGATGTAACGGGATTTGAAGTTGATGGTAAATTTTGATTATTTTGTGAATTATTGATGTTTGTTTTAGTTATTGATTTTTGTTCTTGAGAGTTGTTTATTTGTTGTCTGTTATTTGTTGTTTGTGTGGTTTCTGAAGCAACTGCTGAGTATGTTGTATTAGGAGAAATAGTTGGTGTATTTTTTCTTAAAATACGCCAAGCTTCGTTAATTGTGCATTTATTTTTAATTTTTATTTTTAAAAGTTCTTTTTGTTGTGTAAATTTATTGCATTTGTTTGAGAAGGAGGGGTGTTCTTCGAGACAATTGGCACATTGTGTGCGAGTGCATTCATTTGGAGTATGTGGAGGTAGGTTACATTGTGGACAAATTGGTGAGTTTTTGCAGTGATTTTTTGTATGACCCAGCTTTTGGCATATTTTGCACCTCATGGGATTGGGGAAATATTCACGAACATTAACCGAATTCCATGAGATTTTAATTTTTGTTGGTAGATGATAAAGATCGAATGTAATTAATAAAACTCCTGTCTTTTTTAATGTGTTTTCTTCCAATTTTTGAAATTTGTATACTTCTACCACTCCTTGATCGGCAAGTTCTTTTATTATTTCTTTATCAGGAATGTCATTTAAGTAAGGTGCATAGATAGTTCCTTTTGTGTAGTTTAATCCTTTGTGTAGTTTACATTTTATATGGCAAATACCAAATAATTCCTTTGAAGACAAAAATTTATCAGCAGTTTGTTGGTTGTTGACAAGTATAAGAAGATTTCCATCACGTAATTGGGATATTGATGTGATTTCTTTACTAATAACTTGTATAGCACGATGTACAGCGAAGCATGAATAGCTGGATAGAGGTTTATTTGGGTCACATGATTCCATCACAATGTATTTAGGGTTTGGTTGTTGTATTTTGGGTAGTTGGGGGAAAGGAATAGATTCTTTAGTTTTTGCTTTTTTTTCTTTTGGGACTAGTAGAGTTTGCTAACATAGCAAATCTATTGTCCCCAAGATTTGGGGGCCCTGTGGGCATTGTTTTTGTATAATGAAAGCACTACGATAACGAGATTTTAATCAAAGAGAATATGAAAAGAGAGAATGTCGGCGAACGAACTCGGGTAATTAAAACGATATGCGCAAAGGTATGACACGTCAGTTAACTTTGAAAGTTAGTCGGTGACTGAACTCAAAAATTGTTAGTACGATATTATTAAAATAAACTTAGAAAAATTTACAACCTTTAATCAGTTTATATATTGCGTTTCAATCGGCTCAGTAGTTTCGGAGTTACAATAAAAAAATTAAGCAAAAAATATATTTTTTACTTGAAAATAGCAAACTTTTTTGTTAAAAAAAATCATAAAAAATCGAAAACGGCAAAAATTGCTTTATCACACATGTAATAGCAACAAAATGAGATATCGATCATAAAAATCTATTGGTTTTTTTCGAATTTATTCGCAATTAAGTGAATTCGCTCACTTTCACAAAATTTTAGGTTTTTGAGACATTTCTCCACTTATGTTGTCATAACTCAAAAACAATTTGTCCAATTTTGTTAAACTAAATTTACAAAAATTTTGGCTTACCATGCACTGTGGGGCATAATCGAAATTTTTTGGAAATAAATCTGTAACTTCTGATCGGCTGGTTGGATTTGCATGAAATTTAGTCAGGCGCGGATCCAGCCCAAGCATTTAGGGGGGGAAATTTTTTTGAGATTTTTTTTTATCGTCACTGAAAAAAATATTTTTCTATATACATATAATCTTTGAACAATAAACTTTCAATTACTTATTATTAATTTTTTTCGCTATTTCACTACATTATTTAATTTTATTTTTTGAATTACAAACAAAAATACCCAATTATAATTCTTAGCATACAGATCTTTCAGGGAATATTGAATGGATTTAAATTACTAAAGGTGTGTTTTTAATATATTATTATCCTCTAAATAATTTAAAATAAAATAGATTTCATTATTTTACGAAAATACGAAAAGTTAAGCTATGTAGGTCTAAATAGTATATCAAGCACTCTACACTATCTCTTCGCTATATGACAAATTTTTAAAATTACTTTTTTCACTTAAATCGATCTAATTCTGTTCTTTAATATTTAAATCTTACTGATGTAAATTTTTTAAGCTAATCTAATAAAAGGAGCCCGTGCAAAAAATAAACTGAAAATTTTGTACTTATTTATGTCTAAAATTTTAAAATTTAAAACAATTTTTGTATACATAAACAAAATAACTACTTTATTTTCAACTCTGCTACAAAATTATACTTTCTATTTTCACTTGAAAAACGATCTTCTTGAGTACATCACAAGCCAATTTTTGAAATATTTTTGAGATATTTCGAAAAAATTGTTTGAGAGTAGTCGCTGCACTAAAAATCCCCCTAAATTTTAAGTACGTTTTAGAGTTTTTAACTGATTCAGAAAGCAGAAGAACGTAGCTTTTATACTATATTAAAATCTTTTCTATTTAAAAATTTCTACATTTATGTAATTTTTTTGATCTTTTTCTTTAAGACTAATCAAATGTATTTCTGTCTAAAGTTTTAATGCTATTTTGTCAATCTTTAAAATTGTTTAAAAACTCAAAATGATATTAAAAACATTAAAAATTTTATCAACACATTTTTCATACATTTAGGCAAATAAAATTTAATAAGTTCTACAGTTTTTGTCCAATTAAAAAAAAAAAAACTAAATCTTGTTATGCTTACAACAAAAATGTTTTAAAAATTAATGCATAATTTTATAGAATTTTGTAGAAAAAATTGTGATAAATTGCATTGGAGTTTTTTAAGCATAATTCAAAACATTGAGGGGTATTGGACATTTCTAAAACTTATTGATGATGTTATTTATGTAATTTCTCAATGGATTTTTCACTGTAGCAGAGTGTATTTTAAAAATAATTTCTGAATGTGAATATTGTTCACAGACAAAAAGCCCTATGTTTTTCAACAACTTCTTAGGAACACAAAAAAAAAAAACAATTTATTTTTTGTATGAAAGCCATATAAAATTATATGTTATTCCTTTTGATAACTGCAACTAATACAAACTGATTAAAATAGATCTTCAGTTAGGCTTTCCTATGGTCTAATAAAATATTTTCGGAAAAGTATTTTTCTATCTGATTTTTTTACGATAAAATACGTAATATTATTGTATGTGTTTTCGAAACGTTTTGAATTCACATGAAATCTAATTTCACATGAAATTAAAAAATTTGTGTTCCCGTTTTCACATTTTTTTGAACAAATAAAAAAATTAGTTAAACAGAAACAATTTTCCAGATTATAGCCACAAAAAGTTTTCTAAGCCAATATTTATGTTTTGGCAAAAAAATAAGTAAAATTAAAATGTTTTTGTTTTTCTCAAAATGTATAGGAATTATGAGAACCTTTTTTTAAAATAAAATTTTTAATATAAAAATAACAATTAAAATTTTCATTATTTGTCGTTTTATTTTACAATTAATCGAATTATTTTCACCTACATATTTTTAAGTGAAAAGAATTCGATTATTTTTGTTCGTGAAATGTGAAATCGTTCGTTTTCACTTTTATTTTTGTGAAATTGAAAACCAAAACATATACATATAATACATCCCAGCAAAAAAAAACGATCAAGAGCTACCAATAAAGAACATTTTCACCACTTTAAAAGTAGAACACAGTGCATATTTTAAACTTTTTTGGAAGTTCTTAATAATTACTTCCAAAAAAGAGAAAATAAATGAAATTTTACCTGGAAAAAGCTTAATAATTTCTAAGAAAATTAAAATTTTTAAATTTTAATGCATTTTTATTATCTTTTAATAAGACTAAAACTGAATTTTTGTAAAAAATTTCATAAAAATAGTTTTAAAGGAAGTACTTCAAAAGAAATTAATAAGAAGCATGAAAGAAGAACATCCAACCAATGACAACCATGGGTTAAAAAAAGAAATTCTGCAGCTCTTTTGCACCAGTAAGTACTTCCTTCCAATGCCAACACAATATTAAATTCATGACTTTTTCAGCTCTTTTTCAGTTCCTTTTTTGCTGGGATTTAATAATATCTGGGAAAAAATATATATTTTGTATAAAAAAGCTGAGAAAAAAGTAATGTTAAAAATTTTTAGCATTTATTAAACTTTTTCTGTATTACTACTTAAATGCTTTTTTTGTTAACATTTGATGTTAAAAAATTATTTCGTACAAATTTTTGGATAGATTCTGATTTATAAAATAAAAAATATTTTTCACAAAGCTGAAATCTTTAAGTAAAATATTAAAATAATTGTTAATGTAATTTCAATATAATTGATAAAACTATTTATTTTTAGAAATGTAAATTTTTAATCGTTCATACAATTTAAGCTTAAATTTAATAAAATGCTTTTGGAAGCCCTGAAAAAATAAATGAAATTACAAAACTATTCCCCATTGGGAAAATTGAAAAACGTGTTGTAAAAATTCATTAATATTTTATGTTGTAATTTAAAACTTTTCTTAAAGTAACTTCAAAACTTGCATTTCATACATCTTTTATTGAGCAAGTCAATTTTTAAAACCTATTTATTTACATTCAAATTTTCAAAGGAATAATATTTTCTGAACATAGTTTAGACCTCCATAGACTATATTGAAGATAAATTAATACTGCTTTCTTTTACTTTGAATAAATAATTTTTTCCAAAAGAATTTTTAACTTTTCTTTTCCTATTATATATATATATATATATATATATATATATATATATATATATATATATATATATATATATATATATATATATATTTTTTTTTTTTTTTTTTTTAAATTTTTCTTAGTTGAAAAATTCATTTTGGGGGAGGGGAAATTTCCTTTTTTCCTCCCCCGTGGATCCGCGCCTGAATTTAGTATAGGCTCTACTATGCCTAAGTTTGGAGGGGGGACTCAACAGACCCTTCAGGGGCGGAGCTAAAGGCGCTCAAAGTTGGGTATCTCTGATATTAAAATTTTTTAATCGCTTGCCAAATTTTTGTTTCTCGTCCAATTCCAAATATTTATACATTATTAGATGCACTGATAAGACCTACAAAAACATGTTTACATGTCCTATTTATCTCTTATAGCTTTGAGTTATTTCCATTTGAATTTTTAAGTACCTTAATTTTTTTAAGAACAAAATTATCTATTGAATAAAAAAATTTGAAGTCGATATCTTTACCGAGTCCAAAAATAACGGATTATGAATTTGAAGATTTCAAAAATTACGACATTTTGTGTTTTTTGGCCGAAAAATTATCTTCACTCTTTTTTTTCTCTACAATAAAATTTTCTTTAAAAAAATATAACAATTTTATACTTTTCTGAAAGCTATCTTCATAGAGAAGACTCAAATAAAAAACGAGAGAAGATATAGTCGGTCAAGCCCGACTATATGATACCCTACACCATTTCGATCCACATAATTTTATTTTTACACATATGTACAACTTACTTGTGTTAAATATTAACATAATACTAACATTTGTATGGGATTTATGCACGTTAGTGATTTTCGGGAGAGGAGTTTGTATGGGAGCTATGGTCAGTTATGAACCGATCTTCATGAAATTTGGCAGACGGATTTTTGCTGATATAAAACTTATTTGTACTAAATTTCATTAAAATATTCCTATTTTTAAGGCATCTGTAAGTGTTAAAACTCTATTCCGGGAGGACATTTGTATGGGGGCTAGGTGAAATAATGGGCCGATCATAACCAAATTCGTCCTTGTGTTGAAAAAAGCATATGTACCAAATTTCATCAAATTATCTTCAAAATTGCGACCTGTACTTTGCGCACAAGCTTTACATGGACAGCCAGCCAGCCAGCCGACCAGACGGACGGACATCGTTAAATCGACTCAGAAAGTGATTCTGAGTCGAACGGTATACTTTAAGGTGGGGTCCGACAATTTTTTCTCTGCGTTACAACTTCTGCACAAACACATAATACCCCAACCACCTTTGGTGGTGTAGGGTATAACAAGCACGAATCAGCAAGCGGAATGCATTTTAAGAATCTGCAATAAGTTGTTAAAATTTTTCAATCAAAATCTACGGAAATTCGGAAAAATGAGGATTTTACAGCCGAAAATGTGAAAAACCCCATTTTTGGGATTATTGGCTTTTTTTGGGAATTGTGGGATTCCTTTCCCAAAAATCTTAAAGTTTTTTTCACTTTCTCATTTTATACAATAAAGTATACATCCACCAAAAATTTCGTTAAGATATCTTTAAAAACAAAGATTTTATTACAGATGAAATATTTATATTTTCTCAAAAAAACACTTTACTCGATATTTTTCATCTAAATTGCGTAGCTGACATGATTCTTCGTTATACAAAAAAAAAAGATTGAAATCAATATCTTTTACAGAACCGAAACTATGACACTTTAAAGTTTGTTAAGTCATTTGCAAGCGATTAAACAATTTGTATGTCATAGGTACCCAACTTTTAGCTCCGCCCCTGAGGGGTCTGTTCCAAATTTCATGCAAATCCAATCAGCCGATCAGAAGTTACAGATTTATTTCTGAAAAATTTCGATTCTGCCCCAATGTGCAATGTATATAATTGTTTTTGATGCGATCAATAGTTTCAAAGTTATGAAACAAATTGTTGGGTAAAAAACGTAAAGTAAGTAAAAAAATTAAAAAAAAAAAAACAAGTGAGAATGTTATATTCGGCTTTGCCGAATCTATATACCCACCATCAACTTTTCCATTTACGTTATATGGGAGGTGGGCGGTAAGGTGGGTCACCACGCTCATTTTTTGTTTCAGAGTTTACATTGATCCTTGAACTATTTGTATAAAATTTCGTTGACATATCACCTTTTATGGGAGGTGGGCGGTAAAGTGGGCGGACCACGCCCATTTTTGGTTTCCAAGTTTACATAGACCCTCAAACTATTTATACAAAATTTCGTTGTCGTCATGCTTTTGTTTCAGAAATATCAGCAGAAAAGTATGAAACGGACACTCTGTGTTTCTAGTTTTTAGCCCATAACTTTTTTGTCTATTAACCGATTTTGCCCATTTTCAATACCAAACAAGCCTTATATAAGATAAATATTTGTGCCAAATTTCGTTGAATACGTTGTCCCGTTCGAGCCCTACCCTGCTTTCAACAGACGGACGGACATAGCTAGATCGACTCAGAATCTAATCAGGACCCAGAAAATATATACTTTATGGGGTCTTAAATGATTTTTTTCGACATGTTACACACGGAATGACAAAATCAATATATCCCCACCCTTTTTTTGATGGGCGGTATACAAATCTGGAAAAAATCGAAAACTGCATAAAGTATTAATATGTCTTTATGTGTAGTGAAGCTACATATCATGTGAATTAAAGTAGATATGGATTATGAACAACAATTAGTTGAAGGTATCGCATATTTACAAGCACTGCACAGTAGGGCCAAAAGCAAAATAAATGGTAATAAGTCTTGAACTTTGAAACCACTGAACCAATTTAGATGAAACTTGGAACATCGATATAGGAGGAGTTAGGCTTTCTGAATATTGTTGGATAGAGTCTGTAGCTGCAGCACGGCAGCACGCCGCTACAGTTGGCCAAAGTTGACCACCTCGAGGGTGAAAAACATATCGGGGCTTATAACTTTTACAAATATTAACCGATTTTAAATATTTTTACATTTTTGAATTCTCCTAAGCAAGACAAGGAAAAAAGATGCTTACTGTGCTAAACTATCTGGTATGGTTTAAAAGATATTTAACTTCAAAAAATAAATTTCTCATTTTTGGCCTTCATTTTTTTGCGATTTTGCCCTATAACTTTTAAAATAAAATTTCTAAAATTTTTTTAAAAATACGTTGAAATTCTCTACAATTTTCTCAATTACGCTAACCAAAAAATTTTTTTGTTGTCTCAATTCGATAACAAGAAAAAAAATTTCAAAGTAAAAATTTCAAAACAGGTCTCAAAATTGAAATTTTTTGCCAAAAAAGTAACTTTATATATTTAACTTTTTTAAAAAATTTAGTTAAAAAAGTTTAAAATTTGTTGACATTTTCTGAAAGAAGGGACCCCAAGAAAAGGTGTAAGTGTAATGTTTAAAAGTTCTGAACGTTCACCCTACATCCACCAGTGGTCAAAAATTATCAATTTTGGATAAGAAGTTGAACTTTTTGAGTCTGTGAAAAAAATTGATTGTTGATTTTGGTACTTTTGTGAATTAAACTATATAGCTCAATATGTTCTTAAAGGTGTTGCAAAAAATTATGACAGCCTACCGGCAAACTTAGTCACACGAGGTAATTTTCCGAAAATACCCATATTTTCAATAATAAAAACATCGACCTTTAAAAATATATAGTAAAATTATGTATATTTTGCTGATTTTTACATTTATCAATTCTCCATTAAATATTTTATATCATGTGAAAAAATTATGTTGATACCTATGAGAAATTATTCAGTTTCAAATTTTTGAAATATGTCCTTATAAACATAATTTGCATTTGTTCGCTTTGTTTCAAGAAAAGTGTGCTAAAAGTTTTAAAATAGTGAAATTTATTATACATAGTTTTGAAGAAGACACTATTTCCTTTAAAATGATATATAATGTGACTATTTTGAGTTTAGAACTTTTCTTTCAGAAAATGTCAAAAAATATTAAACTTTTTTAACAAAATTATTTAAAAAATTAAATATATAAAGTTACTTTCTTGGCAAAAAATTGCAATTTTTGAGACCTGTTTTGAAATTTTTAATTTGAAATTTTTTTTCTTGTTATCGAATTGAGATAACAAAAAATTTTTTTTTATTAGCATAATTTAGAAAGTTGTAGAGAATTTCAACATATTTTTAAAAAAATTTTAGAAATTTTATTTTAAATGTTATAGAGCAAAATCGCAAAAAAGTCAAGGCCAAAAATGAAAAATTTATTTTTTGAAGTTAAATATCTTTTAAACCATACGAGATAATTTAGAACAGTAAAAATATTTTTTCCTTATCTTGCTTTGGAGAGTACAAAGTGTAAAAATATTTAAAATCGGTTAATATTTGTAAAAGTTATAAGCCCCGATATGTTTTTCACCCTCGAGGTGGTCAATTTTGGCCCACTGTAGTGACGTCCGTGCTGCAGCTACAGACTCCACCCAACAATATTCTGAAAGCCTAACTCCTCCTCTATCGATGTTCCAAGTTTCATCTAAATCGGTTTAGTAGTTTCAAAATTCCAGACTTATTATCATTTATTTTGCTTTTGGCCCCAATGTGTAATGTAGAAAATGGTATAATGAAAATACAGAACATAGAAACACAGGTGCATTTTATGACACGGATTTTTGCAAACCCCCTTTACATGTAGGAAATTGTTTTGAAAAAACTTTTAGGACATTTTTATGATTTTCAGAATTAAAAAAATAAGTAATAAACAAAAGGGTGTTTCATATGATTGCGGTAGCAAACTAATAAACGCTCAAAAATGTGCGTGCACGCTGAATTGCTTTTTTTTCCGTTGACTGTCTGTAACGGATGATTTTTTTTTTTTTTTTTTTTTGCATAAAATTCCTTAATTTTTTAAACGATTCTTGGGAAAAACAAAAAATTTGCTGCGCACACAAACTGTACTTACACAAATGATGTAATTGGAGACTTGCATCCCGGATGAAAGAGATCTGTCATAACTAAAGAAACTAAAGTTTCGTATTACCGTACTCGAGAAAAAGGCTTAGTTCTTTTTTTTTGTTGAAGAGGATGATTTTGTGTACTTCACAGATATTTCTGGTTTGACGACCGCCATGGGCTTACAGAGATACGATTCAAATGAATGGCGTTTATCGACTCATCAAGACGCAGCTTGTCCTTTTACATAATGGAAATAAATTTCACTCCTTGCCGATCGCACATTCAACCAGAGCAAAAAAAGAATGCTCTGTAATTGTATTGGTCATGAAGAAGATAAAGTATGATGAACATGACTGGGTAATTTGTGTTGATCTTAAGATGGTAAATTTCGACTTAGGTCAAAAAAGCGCACGCAGAGAAAAAACATAGTTATAGCATGATTACCACAACTATTCAATGATTATACAGCCGTTTTTCATTGATTTAAATATACTGTGTTCATGATAGCAACGTTTATGATTCTGTTTAATCATTTAATGATTACCCACAATCAAAATTTTAATATGGTTCACTGAATTATAATATGTATTTAAATATGTTTATATGAAATCATATTTATGAATAAATCCAATAATTTAATCAATTCTACAACTATTTAGTTAATTCTACAACCATTTAGTCCATTTTACAAATTTGGTTAATTCTACAACCATTAAGCTACTAACTTTTAATGCCTTTTGAATACACATTTTTGTGTATCAGTCCAGTAGTTTGTTAGTATATTAATTCTCATTTAGTTTATATATGAACAAATATAAATTGACAAGGTTTGTTTTTATTCATGGGGTTATATATGATAACATGGGATTATGTATATGATTTTTTTTTTTTTTTTTCATTTAAATTTATTTATTGAATTTTCACTAAATTAAGTGAACTAACAATAAGCAGTGTTGCCAATTTAACGCTTTTCAGCAACCCAAAAGTCGCATTTTTTTTTCCATCAGCACTTTTTCTTGAAAGGCGCTAAATTGGGGCTTTTTGTATTCGCTTAGCACTGTTGCCAGATTTGACGATTTATCGTCATTTTGACGATTTTTGGGTCTAAAAATGGCCTGTTGACGATTTGACGATTTTAACCCCTAATTTGACGATTTTTTCTAAAAGTAAATTCAGAACTATTTTTAAATTTTTTTATATATTATTCTTTAAAAGTAATTTAGTTGGTACAAACATATTAACAATTAAAATAAAAATCTTCTTAAATCTGCTAATGTAAATGGTTCATTTATTAGAAAGGATTTATAGGAACCAATATAATATTATATTGGAATCAATCATGTATGCTTTCATTATGTATGTTTAAAAACTCTACAAATTGCCAAAATACTTAAATAGCCGAACTAATAATTCAGACATTTTTGATGATCTCATGTGTTTTTTTATAACAAGGCAAGATAAATAATTTATTTTGGTTTGAGTCTTACAAAATTACATATATACCCTCGATTCACGAGATGGTTCATTTACGTAATTTCTTTATAACGCGATTCTATTATTGAACCATTTTTTTAAATACAAGTTTTTATTTAACGTAAACTTGGTATAACGCGTATAAACAATAGTGACAAACTTTGAATTGGGCGAATTACAGTACTGTATTGGAAAGAATTTATTGAAAAAATTTATTTTTTAATGAAATAATTAATGGCCACAAAATAAAGAAGTGTAATTTATAGTCGGAGTGGTGCATAATTGATTAAAGACTAAAAAGGGGAAAATGACAAAATATGTAATAAGATTCTAAAACTTTAATAAAAATACAATAAGAACAATTCCAAAAATAGGTATATTTAAATAATTATGCATAAGTATGTATATTAGGGATATAACCAAATTTTGGCGCGATGGCGAATGATGTGTTATTCACGAAAACAATTTTTTCGGGTCATTTTGGAAAAAAAACCTCACCCACAAAAGCGAATTTTTTAAATCTCCCCCCAAAAAAAAGTACATATATTTTAAATAAAAACTTTTAAACATTTTATTAATAAAGTAAAATAGTAAAGTGAAAAATTATGTTTTTAATTATTAAAAGACATAAATTTCAAATTTAATGTGGACATTGTTTTGCATAATGAATGAATGTTCTGTACTATCTTAATACCAGGTTGTGTGCATATGTTTCTTTGCTGCTACATTGGGATTATTGATTTCCAAAATTTACCGCGTTTTGTGGGTGAACTTTTTTGACAACCGCGAAAAAGTAATACTATTTTTTAAAATAATTTTCAATTGCTTATTCGACTATGCTAGGGCCATTTTGATATTTGCAAAAAATGTGAAAAAGTTATACCCCTAATGTATATAATCAGACTTTAATAGGTACTGTGTACTTGATTTTCATAATATGCCACCAATATAAAATAATTTCTTCTCAATTTAAAATTTATTTTTTCATCAAAAAAAGCATAAAAACTGTTCATTAACTTATAAAATACATAGTTTTTCTTATTGACGATTTTTTGACGATTTCAAATAGTTGATTTGACGATTTTGACGATTTTTTTTCCAAATTTGACGATTTTTCACCAAATTTATCTGGCAACTATGTCGCTTAGTTTTGGTTGCAAATTTTAATCACATTTTATACATTTTTCTGAATTTTGGAAAAAAAAAATAATTCAAATTTTAGGAAGAAGCACTGGAAATGCCATAGCAATAGGGTTGCCAGAATTATTTGGTAGTTTAACTTGACATTTCGAAAAATTCAACTTGATTTTAAACAAATCAACTTGATATAACCACAAATGTTAAAAAAAAAAAAAATAAAACCTGAAGAAAATTGTAAACGCATCAATTATATCCAAAAAAATTTTAAATTTTTCAATGAAATTTTATTAGGACCAAAAAAATTAATTTAAACAAAAAATATATAATACTCAGAGTAGTATAAATGTTTTCATTACGATGTTTTCCACGTCGACTGATAAAGTATTCAACGCACTTTTTACACAATTTTGTATCACATTGTAGTTGCAATTAGCTTTTATTATTTTATTGTTTTAATTTTTTCTTTTCTATTTTTGAAACATGAAATTTTGGACACCATAATTTACAGCTGCATTATTGGCGCTGTATGAAGTAATTTTTTGAAGATCTAGTTTATTTTCTATAGTTATTCTTTTAATATTTTTGAAAATATCTGTTGAAGTTTCATTCGGATCTTCATAGAAATCCAGATTTTGTCTACGAATACCATTTTTAATACTAAAATATTGTACTGCATATGGATACGTTTTTATATTTCCAATATATGATGCGTCACTACAGATTCCAAAAAAATAAACTTTCTTTTAAGGCACTTGAAACTTTTTCTTGTGAATATGGAGCCAATACGTTTCTTGCAATTGCTGCTACTTTAGTACGACCACAAGTAATTTTGTTAGCAATTTTACTATCGCGGTATAAATATAAACGCAATTAGAATTGGCAATCTAAACTGTTATAACTAAGTCCATGTATTATATTATGAAAAACAAATAATAATTCAGTCTTTGAATCAAAAGATTCATCCTTTAATACTGCCGGTACTACAAAATTTTTTGGGACAATGCCGCTTTTTAATTTTAATTTTTTCTTACAAATATATTTCATATTACTTAAGCACTCACAAATTTCATAATCAAATAAAGTTTTAAAATCATTTCTTGCACTTATTGTCAGTGATGGGCAAAAATACATACTATCTGTAACGGACAAAACCATACTTTTTATATTTGACTAAATTTATTATATTTTTTAAGAAATTTAAAATGTAGAATATTTTTAGCTTGACAAATTGTATTTTAACTTGAAACTTGACAAGACCTAAAATATCTTGACAATCCAGCTCATTCAAGCCCGTCTGACAACCCTACATAGCAAACATAGTTGTAACCATAGTATAATTATAAAGTATACTCGTAAGAACAGCTGTTTTACAATTTTTTCATTGGCAAACCTCGCGGTACTTTTTTGCCATCCTTTAGGTCAAAATTGTGGTTAAATTAAAATTTTTTGATTTTATCAAATTTTCTAATATAATCGAAAAAGCGATTTTTTATTCCTCTTATGATGTAATAAAATCATTTTGCAACCATAAACTTCACTTACTTTTAACAAAAAATTCAATAATTTAAGCCAAAAGTTGCTTGTTTACTTATTTTTGACTTACGGGAAAACGACTTCTTTTCAACTTTCTCTAGAAAAAAACTTAAAATGGAATAATATTTGGAAAATTTGTCATCAATGTAAAAGAAAACAAATAGACTTCATCAAAAGGGACCGTTACATTTGCCGCTTTTTATAGCGAAACAGAAATGATAATTTTGTTTACTTATTTATGACACCCGCTGTATATCTACCCTGATTGTATTTTTAAAAGAAAAAATAGCCTTATTTAAAAAAATTGATCGATTTTCTATATCTAAAAACAATCCTGCCACTATTTTTTATGAAAATTTACTTTATAAGATATAGTTTTTTGCTGTAATCTATTGAAACATTAATTTTTGTTACTTGAAACAACAATTATAACATTAATTTATTCCAATTAAATTTAAATTAGAGAAAAGAGCCCTATCTAAGATAATTTCCTAAGGAATCCAGAAATAAAAGTCAGTTTCGCTCCTTGTTTTGAATTAAAACTACCTTTTGTTTGTATCAGTTTTTTCCTTCTCCTGTAAAATTACGAACGTCTTTTCTAATTTAAGCCATCGATATTTATTCTGTATTTCAATTTATTTTCAATGAATATTTTTTAAGATGTTAGACAATTTTTATACTTGAAAAAAAAAAAAAAACAAGTTTAAAAACATAAAACTATTTTTAAAACTTAGTAAATAGCCACTAAGCAGGATAATGCCTGGGCTAAGACCTTCATATTTAAATTTAACATATTTATTATTTCAAAAGCCTTAAAATGAAAGTTATTATCAAATGTATAACCTTTCTTTGCACCTTAAATACTGTTTTTATAAAACATGAATGTTCAATATTGCATAAAAACACTAAATATTTCCACATGAACTTAAAATAACAAATATATATGAAATAGGTTGTTTAAATAATACAAAAAAAAAATTATTCAAATATAATTTAGCGCCTTTTAGCGCGTTTTTAAATAATGACCGGCGCGTTTTGGATCAAAAAAGTTGACAACGCTGTCAATAAGTATTCAAATCGTAACTCTAAATCTTAATTTATATTAAGTCCAACCACTGTCGGACGAAAAACTATATGTAATCAAAGAGTTTAGCTTAGGAGGAGGTCTGTTGTGTTCCTTCTTCTCAAACGGTTGTAGCCATCGCTTCTTATTATGTTTCGAGCAAGTGGGTTAGGGTGTACTTCAAGCTTCCTCAAATAGGATTCTGCGTGTTTTCTTATTTCATCTTTAACAATAAGAACATTGAGGTCCTTGTGAATATTATCATTTTTTATATACCAGGGTGCTGCGGTTATCATTCGAAGTATTTTATTTTGGAATCTTTGAATTTTTTCAACATTTGAAGCTGAGGCCGCGCCCCATAGTTGGATACCATAGCACCATATTGGCTTTATAATTGAGTTATAGATCAACAGTTTGCAGTCCAGACTTAATTTAGAATTTCTACCAATTAGCCAGTTAATATGAAGTGATTTCAACTTCATTTGGGTTAATTTTTTATCTATATGTGATTTCCACGTAAGACGTCGATCTTGATGCATACCAAGGTATTTTACTTCTTGGGGGCACAAATCTCTCCGCAATGTGAATGTAATATGTATACATTTCTGTTCATTCACTTTTATTCTCCATTGCTTCAACCATTTTTCTAAAAATAGTATATGATCCTGCAAGATTTTAGATGCTTCTTTCGGGTTTTCATGAACGCCTAGAATAGTTGTGTCATCTGCAAATGTTGATATATGGGTTCGACTATTAGCTGGCATATCAGAAGTGTATATTAAATATAAAAAGGGACCCAGTATACTGCCTTGGGGTACACCTGCTTCAATGGACTGCGGTGAGCTTATAAAGTTTCCCTCTTTAGGAACAAACTTTCGATGAGTTAAATAGCTTTCTAGCAGCTTATGCGTATTTGTGGGTAAATATTGTTTAATTTTAAATAATAATCCCTCGTGCCATACTTTATCGAAGGCTTGAGAAACGTCAATGAAGAGAGCAGAGCAATATTTCTTTTTTTCAAATGTCTTAGATATAACATTTATAAGCCTGTGAGTTTGTTCTATGGTGCTATGTTTTTCTCTAAAACCAAATTGATGTGTTGGAATACAATCGAAACGATTCACTATCGGTTTAAATTTTTTCATTAATAGCTTCTCAAATAGCTTTGATATATTCGACAACAGGCTAATAGGCCTATACGATTCTACTTCAGTGTGATCTTTTCCGGGCTTAGGTATCATTGTAACCAATGAGACCTTCCATTCTGGTGGATAATATTCAAGGCGTAATATAGCATTAAAAATAAAAAGTATTATTCTTATTGCTACCCGGGTTATATATATGATAAAATGGAATTATACTTATGATGAAATTAGTTCATATGTGTAATAAAATGGAATAATATATATGATAAAATGGAATTATATATATGATGAAATTATTTTATATATATGATAAAATAGAACTATATATATGATGAATTTAGTTTATATATATATGATTACATGGAATTATTTAATGATTAAAACGCTATGAAATTGAAAGCAAAACTTAAGAAAAGGTTACAGAACTTACTTACTACAAATGTTATAAATGTGGCTCTAGTGCCCCGAGATCGCATCATATTACGCCCTTTTCAAATTAAAGTTGTTCTGATGAAACAATATATTAAAGCACTAACAAAGATAGTGAATGTTTCCAGTATATTTTAAGGAAGTTTCCCAATCTGAGTATGGAAAAGCTGAAAGTTGGCATATTTCTCGGCCCACAAATTCGCAAATTGGTGAAAGATACTGATTTTGGCAGTTTAATGTCAGAATAAAGGTTGTATAATTTAAATTTTTTTAAGTTTATTTTATGATCAACAAAATGAGATATTTTGTTGCTATTACATGTGGCTTTGCGATAAAGCACTAAATCTGAAATATGTTTGCCGTTTTCGATTTTTCATGATTTTTTTTTTTTTAATTTGCTATTTTCACATAAAAAGTATATTTTTTGCTTAAATTTTTTATTATAACTCAGAAACTACTGAGCCGATTGAATTATCTCTCAATTAACATCACATGCCGACTATAGAAAATTATAAATTTTTTTTTTGTTTCTAAGGTCGGCAGCCACAAACCATGAAATGGAATTCTTTACGTAAATTTTTACATATTTAACATAAGGTTTCAATTGTTGTCTATCTTCTGAATAATTTTTTTGTTAAAATACAACTTGGATTATTATAATTAATACCATATTTGAAATTGGTCTCTCTTTAATTATACCCTACACCACCATAGGTGGTTGGGGAATTATGCGTTTGTGCTGATGTTTGTAACGCACAGAAAAAATTATCGGACTCCCACCTTAAAGTATACCGATCGACTCAGAATCAGTGTCTGTCTGATTCGATTTAACCTTGTGAACAAAGTACAGGTCGCAATTTTAAAGATATCTTAATGAAATTTGGCATGAATAATTATCTTATATAGCCTATATAGCCTAACTCCCATACAAATGTCCTCCCGGAATAGAGGTTTAACGATCATAAATGCCTTAAATATAGCAATATTTATATATAGCAATATAAATCCCCTTTTCCGAAAATCACTATAACGTGCATAAATCCCATACGAATGATAGTATCAAGTTAATATTCGACACAAATAAGTTTTATATAAGTAGAAACAACACTGCCAAAATTTATGAGAATCGGTCTATAATTTACCATAACTCTCATATAACCCCATTTCCAGGTATCGCCCTAAAGAGCATAAAATCATATAGATGTTAGTATCAATGCATTATTCTGTATTTGTATATTTTATTTTACATTTAGTAAAAGTGTTGGTCTACAATTGGCCACAGGTTTAATTTTTTGTTCATACACAATGATGTAGAGAATCATAAGGTCGGTCTTGACCGACTATAGTTTCTCTCGTTTTTTACTTGTAAAAAAACAGGGAATTATTTTACGTTTATAGCACAAACAAATGTTCGAATAAGTAGTCAGAAATAATAATTTTTTTTCGAAATTTATTATTAATTAAGGTTTTAAGATTTACTATATTTTTATTTCGAAGTTTTATTTTAATTTTGGGAACAAATACAATTGAGGTTTGAGAATTTACTAAACATGTACAGTACATTTCTGTATTGCATATCGAATATTGTTTTCGAAATTGAAATAAATAAATTTTCAGTACATATTTAAGCAGATATAAATTTCATAAATAGTTATAGATGGAGCTACCTAAAAATTATGTAGCGATTAATGCGACCTGATGAATTGTATGGTTTGTGAATTTGATATATAATATACAATTACCAGATTTTATGAACTCGTAACACATGAACTAATGTATTTTTCCATCTGCATTTTCGCCGGGCGGCGAAATAAAATTTGCAAACATTTGACGGCACAAATAAATATATTTCCTTTTTTGTCGTGACAGATGGGAAAAATGAAACTATTATCGTCGAAAATTCTACGATCGTAAAAGGAAGTGGCAACGCTATACGTTTTATTTGCAATTGCCTCACTAATCACGATTATTTTTCGTGAGTTACTAACTTACAAATATAGTACTAACACACTGTTTATACAGCAAAATTTTCATATCGCAATATTTTTAATTGCCAGTAAATGGTGCGGATAAACGTAATAGACGACAACTAAGAAAATGCTAGGGTATTAAATACCTACCTGCAAGCCCACTTGAAATGTACATAAATGCCAATTTGCAGGTATTTGCAACTTTTTTCGGCGATTCGCCGAGACGAGCAACTACAGCAAATCAATCTCACAATCAACAAAAAACCAATCAAAAAGGAAGTGAAAGTTGAAAGTGTTTACATTTTTCATTAAATTGTTAATTTATTAATATAATAAAGAAAATTAAGAGAATTAAAATCAAGATAATAATTATTTTATATTATATATACCCAGCTAAAAAGGAACTGAAAAAGAGCTGAAAAAGTTATGAATTTAACATTGTGTTGTCATTGGAAGCAGGTACTTAGTGGTGAAAAAGAGCTGCAGAAGTTCTTTTGTCATTGGTAGGATTTTCTTCTTTTATACTTCTTGTTAATTTCTTTTGAAATACTTCTCTTAAAACTATGTATAAAATTTGTTCTGCTTTAGCCTTATTAAAAGGTAATAAAAATGCTTTAAGATTTGTAAAATTTTAATTTTTTTTTAGAAATTATTAACATTTTTTCCCGCTAAAAATTCATTTATTTTCACTTTTTTGGAAGTAATTATTAAGAACTTTCAAAAAAGTTCAAAATATGCACTTTGTTTCACTTTTAAAGTGGTGATAATGTTCTTTTTTATAAGCTCTTGATCGTTTTTTTGCTGTGTATTTATTATTAAAGTAAAGTTTTTTATTAAACTAATACTATTTTTTCTGTGTGAAATTAGTCATATAATTTAATTAACAAATATTTAAAAATACAATATGTAAGTTGTTTAAATATGAATTTTCATTTATATTTAAAAGAATTGTTATTTTTTAATAAAAATTATTAGATTACGTTTAGATATAGTTTTATTATAAAAATATATTTTCCTTAAAAAAGTTAAGCGATAATAATGTTTTTTTATTGATTGAATTAATAATTTTGAATAGAATTCGAGTTGATTGTCCAAAAAAGTCCGCATTGGATGTTATATTCCCTCTTCTGGGAGCCAGATTGACATACGCTTCAAATCCTTATCCCGGCAATTTTTATATGCGAGTGAAATATATTAGTCAGATTAAAGTCCCTCATTTGTTTCCAATAAATGAAGTTTTTTAAATTCATATTTTAATTTTCGTTAAAAAATATATCAAAATATCGTCAAAAATTAGAAAAAAAAAGTCAAAATTGTCACAAAGATTTTAATAAATCGTTTAACAAATCTATCAAAAACGGCTAAAAATGCGTTGTTTTCATAAATAAAGTTAACATTTTAAAAGAAGATAATCAGGTATGTTATGAAATTCGATCGATTTAAAAAGTAAATCGAATTCTTAAATCGATCAGGTTGTGATGAATTTCGATCGTTTTCATTTTCCATTTGTGTTTCTGTTCAATGTGTTTCTTGTCAAATCAAAACAAATTAATTTTTAAATTTGTATTATGTAAATTAAATAAATTTTATTTTATTCTATTATGATTTACTTGATGTTAAGTTTTTAATAGAAAATTATCAAAAATTAATTTTTATAGTTTCTGGGTGAAGCTGCTACAGAGGACAGCTTCTTGCTTCTGGACAAAGGGTAATTTTGGAATAAAAAATATTGCTTGAGACATGTGTGTGCGCATAAAAATAACATTTTGTGAATGGATAACAATTTGTTATTTTTGGCGATTAAGCCTATAAACTACAAAAATTAAGGATAAAAAAATTCTCTGTGGCACTTCCAAGACAACGAATATTTTAATGTGAACGGTTTTGACCTTTAGCAGGTGAAATTTTCCAGCATAAGGTTTCAATATAGGAAATTTTTACTGTCGATTATTAGTGTCGTTTTTGGAAATTGGGTTAGCGCAATGATTCTCCTTAGTAATCGAAATCAGTTTATTTCTGGCCGATAGATCCAGAAACAATAAAAGTTAAATTTGAATACTCATATGCTGGGTTACAGTTTAATTGGAAGAGTTTGATAGGTTTTTAAAAAATAGGACGTCGATACGACGAATATATTGAAATAATTTACTTTTCAGGAATAAAATAATTTGTGCAGGTACATCACTTCACCACAAATTACAAAACACTTGTATATATGTGCATGACACTTGGGCTATGCATTTTAAACTTAAAATTCAGTGTTTTAAACATAAGAGAGTAAACAATTTGCAGAGTTACAGAATCCCTATATTTTTCTTAAGTCTCTGTCTTCATGTATATTCTTTAAAGGGTACTATTTGTGTTATTTTTTCTTTCTACAATATTGCTTTTTATTTTTTCGAAATTCCACGAATTTCCACGAATTTCGAAATTCCACGAATTTTTTGCAACAGTTTTAAATTAATTCAATTTTAAAACGAGTAACAAAATTTGTTCGATTTGAAACCGATAAAATAATGTAAAATTCGTTTTTCATCACAACCTAATTTATTATGATTTTCATAGGACAAAATGGAAAATGAAATCGAGGTTGTTTTTTTTACTAGAAAACGAAAATTAAAATGTATATGGGCAATTCTCTTTTTACGTTTGCCTTTATGAAACCGACCTTCAACCTCAAATATTTTTTTAAATTCTGACTTCTTTAAACAAATTTTAATGCAATTATGTTAACAACACTTTTTGCTGTAACATGTGGTGCCGGCAAGCACCCAAAGTCAAAAATTACAAAAAAAGTGTTTGAAACTAACAAGTTTTCTTTATTGCTTTTTATTGCTGTAGTCGCGGATTTTAGCATAAATGTCCAATTCTTCTAATGTAGACTATAAGCACTTGTAAAAAAGGACCAGCATGGACTTAATTAGCGTGCAATTAACCAGTGTCAAATTGTGTTGTGCAAAATCGTGAAACCAAATTTTAAAATTTTGCAGTATTTTCATTGGTGATTTTACGCCGTTTCGGATATTTCAAAATTCAAAACAGAGCCTAATAGCTCTTGAAATTATGCATCATTTGACATATATCTCGTTAATATGCCCTCAACAGAAATGCTGTATGAGGTAGCCAAACTTGGAGAGAGAATAACGTGAATGGCTCCAAGAGGTGCCTTTTTCGCGAGGCACACTCGCAACGTTATTTCAGTGAAGCTAGAGTATAGCGTTATCAAAGAAGGTTTCCAAATGACATTTAAAAATCATTGTGGAGTTTTAAAATTTTAATTTGCTAAACGTGTACAGCAATTTTAAAGTATTCAGCAGTTTTGCATATTTTGATATAACGCACAGTGGGGCAGAATCGACATTTTTTTTGGAAATAAGTCTGTAACTTCTGATTGGCTGGTTGGATTTGCATGAAATTTAGTATGTGCATAGCAGAGGAGTGTACAATGTTAAGTTCAGGTGCGGAGCTAAAGGGGCTAAAATTTGGGTACCTCTGACATACAAATTTTTTAATCGCTTGCCAAATTTTTGTTTCTCTTCCAATTTCAAATATTTTTATACATTATTGTAGGCACTGATAAGACCTACAAAAAACATTCATGCATGCATACATGTCCTATTTATCTCTTATAGTTTTTGAGTTATTTCCATTTGAATTTTTAAGTGCCTCAATTTTGCATGTTCTTGGTCCAGTTTTATTCATATATATCTTAGTGTTTCCGACCGATTTCTTGTTTTTTCTTTAACTAATTATAGAACAAAATTATCTATTGAATAAAAAAAATTGAATTCGATATCTTTACCGACTCCAAAGATAAACGATTTTGAATTTGAAAATTGCAAAAATTACGACTTTTTGTGTTTTTTTGGCCGAAAAAGTATCTACACTCTTTCTTCTGTAAAATAAAATTTTGTTTAACAACATATAATAATTTTATACTTTTCTGAAAGGTATCTTCACAGAGAAGACTTTTAAATAAAAAACAAGTCCAATAACTCAAACGGTCAAGGTACACACCCTCCCGGATTCGACCCATTTTAAATTAAAGTTTTGAATTTAGTCTATATTTTCTCAAATCCCAAAACACGAAGCAGCAAACGGAATGCGGAATGTGGAATGTTGTTAAAAGTTTCCTATCAAAATCTACGGGACTTCGGAAAAATGTGGGTTTTAAAGCCGAAAATGTGAAAAAACCCATTTTTGGGATTTTCGGCGTTCTTTGGGAATTGTGGGATTCCTTTTACAAAAATCTTAAAGTTTTTTCACTTTCTTATTTTATACGATAAAGTCTATATCCACCAAAAATTTCGTTAAGATATCTTTAACAACAAAAATTTTATTATAGATAAAATATTTATAGCTTCTCAAAAAACCACTTTTTTACAAAAATATTAATTTAATTACAAAAATCAGAAAAAGTATAAACTCGATTTTTTTCATCTAAATTTCATTGCTTAGCTGACATAATTCTTCGTTATACAGAAAAAAATTGAAATTAATATCTTTCACAGAACCGAAACTATGCCACTTAAAAATTTATTAAGTCACGGAAAATTCCATTTTTTGGGTTTTTTTGCACAAACACACATTCGAACATTGGCTACGGGAACAAATTATTTATGTTGTTATGACATTTTCACATCCACAATAGTACAATGTTTTTGAAATTTTACATGACTTAATAAAGTATAAAGTGCCATAGTTTCGGTTCTGTAAAAGATATTGATTTCAGTCTTTTTCTGTATAACGAAGAATTATGTCAAAATTTAGATGAAAAAAATCGAGTTTATACTTTTTCTGATGTTTGTAATTAAATTAATATTTTTGTAAAAAAGTGTTTTTTGAGAAACTATAAATATTTTATCTGTAATAAAATTTGTGTTGTTAAAGATATCTTAACGAAATTTTTGGTAGATATAGACTTTATCGTATAAAATGAGAAAGTGAAAAAACTTTAAGATTTTTATAAAAGGAATCACACAATTCCCAAAAGAACGCCGAAAATCCCAAAAATGGGTTTTTTTTCACATTTTCGACTATAAAATCCAAATTTTCCGAAGTCCCGTAGATTTTGATTGAAAACTTTTAACAACATATCACAGATTCTTAAAATGCATTCTGTTTGCTGATTCGTGCTTTGGGATTTGAGAAAATATAGACTAAATTCAAAACTTTCATATAAAATGGGTCGATTTTGGGAGGATGTGTACCTTGACCATTTGAGTTATTGGACTTGTTTTTTTATCTTAGTCTTCTATGTGAAGATACCTTTCAGAAAAGTATAAAATTATTATATGTTGTTAAAGAAAATTTTATTTTAGAGAAAAAAGAGTGTAGATACTTTTTCGGCCAAAAAAACACAAAAAGTCGTAATTTTTGCAATTTTCAAATTCAAAATCGTTTATTTTTGGACTTGGTAAAGATATCGACTTCAAATTTTTTTATTCAATAGATAATTTTGTTCTTAAAAAAAATTGAGGTACTTAAAAATTCAAATGCAAATAACTCAAAAACTATAAGAGATAAATAGGACATGTAAGCATGTTTTTTGTAGGTCTTATCAGTGCCTACAATAATGTACTATATAAAATTTGAAATTGGACTAGAAACAAAAATTTAGCAAGCGATTAAAAATTTGTATATCAGAGGTACCCAACTTTGAGCCCCTTTAGCTCCGCCCCTGATAGGTCTGTTCCATCCCCATTCCAAACTTAACATTGTACACTCCTCTGCCAAATACATACCAAATTTCATGCAAATCCAACCTGCCGATCAGAAGTTACAGATTTATTTCCAAAAAATTACGAATCTGCCCCACTGTGTAGCGGTTGTTGGTGTTATAAATAAATTTTAAACTGAAATAAGTTCCTATGTAAAATTCTATTTACGCAGAAAATATAATTTCACTAAAAATATTCATCAGCATTAATCGTCGAGGCACACCCATGGCGCTAATCAAAATTGGCGATGATATATGTCAATCTCTAGCTGCTTTAATACCCTATATCAAAATCAATATGGCGTTCGAAAAAAGTACGATTTTTCATTTAATGCAACTTTAGAGATTTGACTAAGTGACTAATTAAAAAAAAAAAAAAAAAAATTATGGATTTTGCAATAAATGGATGAATATGAACAAGACTACAAACTGATTTTTGCAAATTTTATAAGAAGGTTTAATAATTATTAAATCGCTAATATAACCTCGCATACTTAACTTATCGCGATATTTTTAATTTGTATTTTAGATACAGCATTGTAGAGTACATAAATGCAAAAATTGTTGATTTAGGACTATAAATAGATTTTTGGCAATTTAAAAAAAAAAAAAATTATCTTAAACCACCATAACATTGATGCCGTTCGGTAAAAGTCATTCACGCTCTGTGTTCCACTAGAGCCAAGGAATATTGGGACTAAATATCGTTGATGTGCCATTTAAAAATTTTCGACTTTTTTTTACATCAAAAGTAAACGAGTTTGAAGAATTTCCCATATGTATCACAACTTTTTTCGTTATTAAATCGTTTTTGGCTCGAAATAGATTTTTATCACATACCTGATTATTACAATATTAAATACTTCAATACTTTTCAAATTAACTATGCCTATCAATATCATACAATATTTTTTTTATTATTAAAGTCAAAATAAAAAAAAAATTAACATTGTCATTAACAGTATTGTTAGTAGATGTAAATGGAAAAATACTAAATCGTCCAAAATATTATGCGAAAATGTTTTACAGCTGCAAATAATAAATTATTTGTAAAGTAAATTCATAATTTTATTCACTTTATTTCTTGTAAAATTGAGTTCTAGTGACAACTTTTAAACAATATTTCTTCAGAAATATTTGTAATGTTGGAAATTAAAAAAAGGCTAATATTTTAATAATTATAACTAATACCGTTATACTTACTATGGAATTCTTTAAAAATCGCAATTTTATTATATTATAAAAAGCTGTAAAAATGTGCTGAAACGCATTTATCATATTTTTATGAAATTTCAATTAATTTTAACTTTTTCATGTGTTAAATCTGCCACTGAAAGTTCTGCAATGGCAACACTGACCATATACAAATATATTTCTGTATTTATTAAAAAGTATACAAAAAACGAGAGAAAAAGATATAGTCGGTCAGGCCCGACTATATGATACCCTACACCATACAGTATATTTCGGGGAGTTGTCTTTTATTAGACATGGACCCAAATGTGGACCGATACTTATAAGTGTAAAATAAGACATACAAATACAGAATATTACGTTGATGCTGACATTTATAAGAATTTATTCACTTTTGGGTGATTCCCGAAAGGGGGCCTTATGTGGGAGCTATGGTAAATTATGGACCGATCTTTATAAAATTTGGTACTATCATTTATGTTTATATAAAACTTATTTGTGTCGAATATTAACTTGATACTAACATTTTAGTAGAATTTATGGCCGTTAAATTGATTTTTTGGAAAGGGGTTTATATGGGAGCTATGAGTAATTATGGACCGATCTTTTTAAAACTCGGCACACTTATCTAAACTTATATGAAACTTATATGTGCCAAATAATATTAAAATATTGCTATATTTAAGGGATTTATGATCGTTAAACCCTTTTCCGTGAGGACATTTGTATGGGGGCTAGGTGAAATAATGGACCGATCATTACCAATTTCAATAGGCTTCGTCCCTGGAAAAAAATGCTGTGTACCAAATTTCATAAATTTTGGTGCAAAATTGCGACCTGTAGTTTGATTACAAGGTTTACATGGACGGACAGACGGTCAGACGGACAGACGGACGGACGGACATCGTTAAATCGACTCAGAAAGTGATTCTAAGCCGATTGGTATAAATTAAGGTGGGTCTTAGACCAATATTTTTGGGTGTTACAAACATCAGCACAAACGCATAATACCCTCCCCACCTATGGTGGTGTAGGGTATAAAAAAATTATATCTTTTTACAAGCGAAAGCTTAAATAAACAAGAAAATAAAAATTAAACTATGTGGTTCAAAAGCGCGAAAACATGGTATATTTTTTGGTAAAAAGTCTAATTTATATGTAGGGAAAATTTATACATTTGTAATCTAGAGACTTTAATTTTTTTCTATAAATTTTAATATAAATAGCAAGAAGTTAAAATTTCATACTGAAATGTTTTTTTTATTATTAAATAAATAAATAGATAAAAGGTATTCTAAATGGTCTCAGGATATTAAATATTAAATAAAATAAAAAATCGTGATATTATAAGACTACTATGTAAAAATATGACTTTTCCCCAAAAGTTTAGTTTTCAATGGGATATTTTCATAGTAATTCGTAGACTATAACACCTTAAAAAAAGCCCCTTCAAACCTCATTCATTTATACTGTAAAAAATTTTGGCTAGAATATTATTAGAATATTAAAGCATTTACTGCAATAATAGGTCAATATATTTCATCATTAAAGTCAAAAACCTTTCCTACTCAATATTAAAACATAAAATATAAATATACAGCCAATCACATAAATATTTACAGTGGTGGCCATGAGGTTAGCACACTTGCTACTGCCTATCTTTAAAAGCAAATATTTCCTGTATTTCTTTATTTTTTTAAGTATGTAGCATGTCTTGCTAAGATCACATCACAATATATTCATTGTCATTCCTATATATGTATATCTTTGCTGTTTTTCTGTTCAGAATAGAATAACCGTCAAAAAATACTGGACAGTATTTTAGCACAAAATAAAAAAAAAAAAATTATTCACATTTAAAAAAAAGTAACAAAACAAAAAACTTATTTTACTATAAACTTAGTACTTAGTTGGGTATCCATTACTTTTTATTACAGCTGCCAATCTCCTTGGAATACTTTCCACAAGTCTCATACAGCGCTTCACTGAAATAGCATACCAAGCTTTTTCTATTTCTGTGCATAAATCGGCCAAATTTTTAGGTTTTGCTCTCATTACGTGCTGCTCCACACCATTCCAAAGGTTCTCAATGGGATTGAGATCCGGAGATTGGGCTGGCCATTTTAACACGTTAATATTGTTCTCTTCCAAGCAACTCCTCACTAAGCGTGAGGAGTGTTTTGGGTCATTGTCGTGCATAAAACTCCACCTAAGTGGCATGTTGTCCTCTGCAAAAGGCATCATTGTATTTAGTAATACATTCTGGTATACATATTGGTCCATACGTGTATCAATCTTGCATATAGGACCAACGCCATGCCCAGAAAAAGCTGCCCACACCATCACATTTCCTCCACCGTGTTTTATTGTTTTAGAAGTGTACTTTGGATTGTGTTGCATGTTTGGAGGACGCCATACATACCTCTTACCATCCGATCCGAATCTACAAAACTTGGATTCATCATTCCAGAGGACATTTTTCCAAAAAACTAATGGCTTTTCCAAATGCTCACTAGCAAAGCACATCCGATCCCGTAGGTTCTTATTTGAAACGTGTGGCTTATGCTGAGAAATGCATCCACGTAAATTTTTTTCATTAAGTATTTTTCTTATTGTTCTGCAGGACACGTTGATACCATTTTTTCTTGAAATTTCCCTCTGGATTACGGTGGAGCTTTTAAAAGGATCTTCGACAGAGGTTCTATATATTAAAGAATCCTCTTTACGTGATGTTTTTCTTGGCCTAGGAGCTTGTGTAACATTTTTAAATGTTTCATACTTCTGAATATGGTTTAGTGCATTATAAACCATCTTTCTAGAACATTCCAAAGTATTAGCAATCTCACTTATGCATATTCCTCTTGAGCACATCTGTTGAATAATCTTACGTTGTTCCTATGTACACCACTTTTTTTTAGACATGCCTAAATAAAGTTTATTTATTTAATTTTTTATCTTAATTAATGAAATAATATCTAAACTTACCAATTAATTATTTATATTCACAAAAAACATAAAAAATTTAAATATACTTGCTTGTGCTAAAATTGTGACCAGCTTATTTTGCCTATTACTGCACAGTGTTTCGAATGGCTGCTTAAAGCAGTCGTAATTTTCTAAACAGTTGCTTTTTTTACAGCATCTTGCTGAAACAAGTTTACTTGATTTAGTTATTCACCACATACTAACTAAACACATTTTGCTGCTCACACACAAAACTGATTTAAGCAGCATCAAGTTTTTATTTTGTTCAGCAGTCAAATTAAATAAGCAGCGCACAAACTCAGTTTTTTACTCAGCCAGTTTATTTTACGTCTTAGTCGTGTGCGCTCAGCACAACGTAGAAACCTTTTTCAGCAACGTAAGAACAACTGGATAGTAAGACTGTACAGTTCTGCGCAGTCAATATACAAAGTTGTTTGGTTATGGTTTTTACATTTAAGAAGGAAAATGAAGTGGTATAGTTTTTAAATGAAAACAAATAGAAAACGGTACAATAAAATACTATGAATTGTATTAAAGATATTTATATGTAGATTTATTAATTTTAATTAAAAAAACAAAAATTTTTTTTGTATAATATATTTATTTGCAATTTATTTAAAATTTTTGTAGAACTTTTATAAAAATATTAGATAATATTTAATATTAGTAGATGAAAAAATATTAACTAAATATTAAATATTGTTTAAATTAAAGAAAAAACTGTTTAAAAAATGTTTGTTCTTTTGAATAAGAAGAAAATTTTGTTATTTTGTATAATTTTCTTTGTTTTGATCTATTAAAGAAATTGTAGTTAAGCTTAACTTTTGGACCCAATAAAAGCAATGTTTAATTGAATTAAAACGTTAAATTGTAATACGAAACTCTTTTTATTTTATATATATATATATATATATTTTTTTTTTTTTAAATAAAGGGTGGTTCAAAGTGCTTTTTGTCATTTTTAAAATGCAATAACTGAGAAACTAATAAATATATGTTCATAACCTGATATAAGTCCTAATAACATGTATATGTATACAATATTATACTGGTCAGAATCGTATATTATAACGAAATAATAAAAGAAAAAAAAGAAAAAATTTGGACACTTTCGGTAAAAATTATGGCTTAGTTGAAGATGGAGGCGTATATTTGTAAGAAAAATTATATATTTTAAATTTGCAATACATATGACTATTAAATAGAAAAAAGTAGTTCTAACAATTGTATATTTGACTCATTGATTATACAAGTATGTAAAATTTATGTTGAATTTTCTGTATTTTTTCATCGATATTGTTAGTAAGTTAGAATTTGCGAATAGATCATTAATACAAATAAGAGTAAATTATCTCAAAAATTGTTTATATTTGTAAATAAATTGTCGCCTTTTTATACTCTACACCACCATAGGTGGGGAGGGTATAATGCGTTTGTGCTGATGTTTGTAACACCCAAAAATATTGGTCTAAGACCCACCTTAATTTATACCAATCGGCTTAGAATCACTTTCTGAGTCGATTTAACGATGTCCGTCCGTCTGTCCGTCCATGTAAACCTTGTAATCAAACTACAGGTCGCAATTTTGAACCAAAATTAATGAAATTTGGTACAAAGGTTTCTTATGGCCCAGTGACGAAGCCTATTGAAATTGGTTATGATCGGTCCATTATTTCACCTAGCCCCCATACAAATGTCCTCCCGGAAAAGGGTTTAACGATCATAAATCCCTTAAATATAGCAATATTTTAATGAAATATATAAGTTTCACATAAGTCTAAATAAGTGTGCAGATTTTTAAAAAGATCGGTCCATAATAAACCATAGCTCCCATATAAACCCCTTTCAGAAAATAACTTTAACGGGCATAAATCCCATTAAAATGTTAGTATCAAGTTAGTATTCGACACAAATAAGTTTTATATGAACATAAATGATAGTGCCAAATTTTACAAAGATCGGTCCATAATTTACCATAGCTCCCATATAAGGCCCTCTTTTGGGAATCACCCAAAATTGAATAAATTCACATAAATGTCAGCATCAACGTACTATTCTGTATTCGTATGTTTTATTTTACACTTATGAGTTTCGGTCCACATTTGACTAAAAGTCTAATAAAAGACTCCTCCCCGAATTATAATGTACACTCGTTTAAATATTGAACAAAATTAATCAAAAAATTACAAAGTACTATAAAACCTGGGTTATTTTGTAACTAAATTCGAAAGGAAAATCTTTCGAATTTGTATACTTTATACATTGAAATTCGAAAGTGTTTTCTTTCGAATCGAATTACACAATAACCCCCCTGGTGGACAGAAATTATTCTGAGCATAATGGCCCAAGTTTTTTTTTATTATTTAGGGAATTTCAAGTCTCAAAATATATATTATTAAATATTAATAATCACAAAATTGAAAATATCTTAACTTTTATTAAATTGATTAAGGATCATATTTAGTAGAAAAAATAAAAATTTTAATTTTAGAGTAGATCCGTGTGAGTGAAAAAAAAAAAAAACTATATGAAATTTAAAAATTTTTCCTAACATATGGACCTACTATTCCGAAAGATATAACATGGAATGTAGCACCCCAACAAAAAAGGAACTAATAAAGAGCTGAAGGAAGTACTTAGTGGTGAAAAAGAGCTGCAGAAGTTCTTTTTCTAACCCATGATTGTTATTGGTAAGATGTTCTTCTTCTATATTTCTAGTTTATTTCTTTTGAAGTACTTCCTTTAAAACAATATTTATAAAATTTTATAACAAAAAGTCTGTTTTAGAGCTATCAAAATACAATGAATATGATTTAAAATTTATAAATTTAAATTTTTTTAGAAATTATTAACCTTTTTTCCCGCTAGAAATTCATTAATTTTAATTTTTTTGGAAGTAATTATTATTAAATTTGAAAAAAGTTGAAACAAAGTAGTTGTAACAAAAAAGTATATATACACTTTGTTCTACTTTTTTTTGCTGGGACTTTTTAAATAAAAGTTAGCGCATTATAATTTGATTTGTTAATGTTTTAGAAGATTTAAATTTTGAAATAAATAGAATATTTCTTTGATAAATTGTTTAATTGACTATATTTTTCCGTTTAAAACCACATTCAACTTTTATTTATTAGCAGATGATCTGCTTAATTTTGATTCGTTTGTTATTATTAAAAATATTTCATTACTCAACAACCCTTCAACTTCAATTCCAATTTGTAAATAGTGACATAATTTTACTAAAAGAGAGTTACATATGTATATAATTTTCCAGCAGTTGGTTATATTTTATAAAGCGGATAATTTATTATAACTTACGTAAATCTTAAATATTATATAAATGTTACTTACAGTGCTATTCTCTAATTCATGACAATTATCATTAATTAATAATTACTTATTATATGCTTTTATGAGTGTGACAACTATCACCAAAAAATATATAAACAAATTTTTTTTTCAAAATATATATAATATAAAAAAAAAATTATTGTCATGTTTTTTTACTATCACAATAATTTCTTTTTTTTTTTGTCACTCGGTCGAGAATTGCACTGTTATTATAATTATTTTTGTATAATCAAATGTCTTATTGTTCGGCTGAGGTATTAATAAAAGTAAAAAATTAATTAAGACATTAAAGCTGATCATCAAATAAATAAACAAATAAATAAAAATCACAACAAATCTTTATTATTTCGGTAACATAATACATACAAATAAATATAATGTCTTTTTTTATTTATCTTTACAAAATTTCTATATTTGTTAAATGAAAAACTTTTTTTATTTAAAATTAAAAAAATAAAGATATATGTATGTAATATCTTCAATAAAATTCATATTATTTTATTGGACCGTTTTCTATTTGTTTTCATTTAAAATAATCAACTTCATTTTCCTTCTAAAATTTAAAAACAAAAACAACTTTGTGTAATAGACCAAAACAAAGAAAGTTATACAAAATAACAAAATTTTCTTCTTATTGCAAATAACAAAAATGTTTTTAATTTTTTCTTTAATTTAAACAACATTTAATATTTAGTTAATATTTTCTCATCTACTAGTATTAAATATTATCTAATATTTTTATAAAAGTTCTATCATCTTAAATAAATTGTAAATAAATGGATTATATAAAAAATTTGTGTTTTTTTTTAATTAAAATTAATAAATCTACATATAAATATCTTTAATACAATTCGTAGTATTTTATTGCACCGTTTTCTATTTGTTTTTATTTAAAAAAAAACCAGCGTTTAATTTTAAGCACACAAAAATTTTTTTCAACTGGCGACTGCGCTGAAAACAGTTTAAGTTTTCATTTTCGATCACATGCTTACTTAACAAAATTTGCTGCTCAAACACAAAACTGAAATAAGCAGCAACCAGTTTTTATTTTGTTCAGCAGTCAAATTAAATAAGCAGCGCACACACTCAGTTTTTTGCTCAGCCAAGTTGATTTTACGTCTTAGTCGTGTGCGCTCAGCACAACGTAGAAACATTTTTCAGCAACGTAAGAACAACTGGATAGTAAGACTGTATAGTTCTGTACAGTTGATTTACAAAGTTGTTTGGTTTTTGTTTATACATTTAAGAAGGAAAATGAAGTTGTTTTTTTTTAAATAAAAACAAATAGAAAACGGTGCAATAAAATATTACGAATTGTATTAAAGATATTTATATGTAGATTTATTAAATTTAATTTAAAAAAAACAAAAATTTTTTATATAATCCATTTATTTACAATTTATTTAAGATGATAGAACTTTTATAAAAATATTAGATAATATTTAATACTAGTAGATGAGAAAATATTAACTAAATATTAAATGTTGTTTAAATTAAAGAAAAAATTAAAAACATTTTTGTTATTTGCAATAAGAAGAAAATTTTGTTATTTTGTATAACTTTCTTTGTTTTGGTCTATTACACAAAGTTGTTTTTGTTTTTAAATTTTAGAAGGAAAATGAAGTTGATTATTTTAAATGAAAACAAATAGAAAACGGTCCAATAAAATAATATGAATTTTATTGAAGATATTACATACATATATCTTTATTTTTTTAATTTTAAATAAAAAAAGTTTTTCATTTAACAAATATAGAAATTTTGTAAAGATAAATAAAAAAAGACATTATATTTATTTGTATGTATTATGTTACCGAAATAATAAAGATTTGTTGTGATTTTTATTTATTTGTTTATTTATTTGATGATCAGCTTTAATGTCTTAATTAATTTTTTACTTTTATTAATACCTCAGCCGAACAATAAGACATTTGATTATACAAAAATAATTATAATAACAGTGCAATTCTCGACCGAGTGACAAAAAAAAATAAATTATTGTGATAGTAAAAAAACATGACAATATTTTTTTTTTTTTTTTTTTTATTCTGGCTTTGAAAAAAAAATTTGTTTATATATTTTTGGTGATAGTTGTCACACTCATAAAAGCATATAATAAGTAATTATTAATTAATGATAATTGTCATGAATTAGAGAATAGCACTGTAAGTAACATTTATATAATATTTAAGATTTACGTAAGTTATAATAAATTATCCGCTTTATAAAATATAACCAACTGCTGGAAAATTATATACATATGTAACTCTCTTTTAGTAAAATTATGTCACTATTTACAAATTGGAATTGAAGTTGAAGGGTTGTTGAGTAATGAAATATTTTTAATAATAACAAACGAAACAAAATTAAGCAGATCATCTGCTAATAAATAAAAGTTGAATGTGGTTTTAAACGGAAAAATATAGTCAATTAAACAATTTATCAAAGAAATATTCTATTTATTTCAAAATTTAAATCTTCTAAAACATTAACAAATCAAATTATAATGCGCTAACTTTTATTTAAAAAGTCCCAGCAAAAAAAAGTAGAACAAAGTGTATATATACTTTTTTGTTACAACTACTTTGTTTCAACTTTTTTCAAATTTAATAATAATTACTTCCAAAAAAATTAAAATTAATGAATTTCTAGCGGGAAAAAAGGTTAATAATTTCTAAAAAAATTTAAATTTATAAATTTTAAATCATATTCATTGTATTTTGATAGCTCTAAAACAGACTTTTTGTTATAAAATTTTATAAATATTGTTTTAAAGGAAGTACTTCAAAAGAAATGAACTAGAAATATAGAAGAAGAACATCTTACCAATAACAATCATGGGTTAGAAAAAGAACTTCTGCAGCTCTTTTTCACCACTAAGTACTTCCTTCAGCTCTTTATTAGTTCCTTTTTTGTTGGGGTGCTACATTCCATGTTATATCTTTCGGAATAGTAGGTCCATATGTTAGGAAAAATTTTTAAATTTCATATAGTTTTTTTTGTTTTTTCACTCACACGGATCTACTCTAAAATTAAAATTTTTATTTTTTCTACTAAATATGATCCTTAATCAATTTAATAAAAGTTAAGATATTTTCAATTTTGTGATTATTAATATTTAATAATATATATTTTGAGACTTGAAATTCCCTAAATAATAAAAAAAAAAACTTGGGCCATTATGCTCAGAATAATTTCTGTCCACCAGGGGGGTTATTGTGTAATTCGATTCGAAAGAAAACACTTTCGAATTTCAATGTATAAAGTATACAAATTCGAAAGATTTTCCTTTCGAATTTAGTTACAAAATAACCCAGGTTTTATAGTACTTTGTAATTTTTTGATTAATTTTGTTCAATATTTAAAGGAGTGTACATTATAATTCGGGGAGGAGTCTTATTAAGGTGGGTCTTAGACCAATATTTTTGGGTGTTACAAACATCAGCACAAACGCATTATACCCTCCCCACCTATGGTGGTGTAGAGTATAAAAAGGCGACAATTTATTTACAAATATAAACAATTTTTGAGATAATTTAATCTTATTTGTATTAATGATCTATTCGCAAATTCTAACTTACTAACAATATCGATGAAAAAATACAGAAAATTCAACATAAATTTTACATACTTGTATAATCAATGAGTCAAATATACAATTGTTAGAACTACTTTTTTCTATTTAATAGTCATATGTATTGCAAATTTAAAATATATAATTTTTCTTACAAATGTACGCCTCCATCTTCAACTAAGCCATAATTTTTACCGAAAGTGTCCAAATTTTTTCTTTTTTTTCTTTTATTATTTCGTTATAATATACGATTCTGACCAGTATAATATTGTATACATATACATGTTATTAGGACTTATATCAGGTTATGAACATATATTTATTAGTTTCTCAGTTATTGCATTTTAAAAATGACAAAAAGCTCTTTGAACCACCCTTTATTTAAAAAAAAAAAATATATATATATATATATATATATATATATATATATATATATATATATATATATATATATATATATATATATATATATATATTCTCAGTTATTGCATTTTAAAAATGACAAAAAGCTCTTTGAACCACCCTTTATTTAAAAAAAAAAATATATATATATATATATATATATATATATATATATATATATATATATATATATATATATATATATATATATATATATATATATATATATATATATATATATATATATATATATTTTTTTTTTTTTAAATAAAGGGTGGTTCAAAGAGCTTTTTGTCATTTTTAAAATGCAATAACTGAGAATATATATATATATATATATATATATATATATATATATATATATATATATATATATATATATATATATATATATATATATATATATATATATATATATATATATATATTTTTTTTTTTTTTTAAATAAAGGGTGGTTCAAAGAGCTTTTTGTCATTTTTAAAATGCAATAACTGAGAAACTAATAAATATATGTTCTCTTTTTATTTTATATATATATATATATATATATATATATATAAAATAAAAAGAGTTTCGTATTACAATTTAACGTTTTAATTCAATTAAACATTGCTTTTATTGGGTCCAAAAGTTAAGCTTAACTACAATTTCTTTAATAGATCAAAACAAAGAAAATTATACAAAATAACAAAATTTTCTTCTTATTCAAAAGAACAAACATTTTTTAAACAGTTTTTTCTTTAATTTAAACAATATTTAATATTTAGTTAATATTTTTTCATCTACTAATATTAAATATTATCTAATATTTTTATAAAAGTTCTACAAAAATTTTAAATAAATTGCAAATAAATATATTATACAAAAAAAACTTTTGTTTTTTTAATTAAAATTAATAAATCTACATATAAATATCTTTAATACAATTCATAGTATTTTATTGTACCGTTTTCTATTTGTTTTCATTTAAAAACTATACCACTTCATTTTCCTTCTTAAATGTAACAACCATAACCAAACAACTTTGTATATTGACTGCGCAGAACTGTACAGTCTTACTATCCAGTTGTTCTTACGTTGCTGAAAAAGGTTTCTACGTTGTGCAGAGCGCACACGACTAAGACGTAAAATAAACTGGCTGAGTAAAAAACTGAGTTTGTGCGCTGCTTATTTAATTTGACTGCTGAACAAAATAAAAACTTGATGCTGCTTAAATCAGTTTTGTGTGTGAGCAGCAAAATGTGTTTAGTTAGTATGTGGTGAATAACTAAAGCAAGTAAACTTGTTTCAGCAAGATGCTGTAAAAAAAGCAACTGTTTAGAAAATTACGACTGCTTTAAGCAGCCATTCGAAACACTGAAAAAAACAACTTCATTTTCCTTCTTAAATGTATAAACAAAAACCAAACAACTTTGTAAATCAACTGTACAGAACTATACAGTCTTACTATCCAGTTGTTCTTACGTTGCTGAAAAATGTTTCTACGTTGTGCTGAGCGCACACGACTAAGACGTAAAATCAACTTGGCTGAGCAAAAAACTGAGTGTGTGCGCTGCTTATTTAATTTGACTGCTGAACAAAATAAAAACTGGTTGCTGCTTATTTCAGTTTTGTGTTTGAGCAGCAAATTTTGTTAAGTAAGCATGTGATCGAAAATGAAAACTTAAACTGTTTTCAGCGCAGTCGCCAGTTGAAAAAAATTTTTGTGTGCTTAAAATTAAACGCTGCTACTGCACTTAAATTAAAAATTAAAAGAGAATTTCGATACAATGCAAAAAAAAAAAAAAAGTAACGGGACTTATTGCAGACATCATAAACAACACTAAAAAGCAAAAAATTTAGTAAATAATTGTAATGAGACGAAATAATTTTCTTTTAAAAACAGTAGATATGATGTGTGCTAATCTCATGGCCACCACTGTATATGACACGTATATTTTTTTAAAGATCGATTTTTGTACTTATTTTTGTAATATTTGTAAAGATATGGGTTTTCAAATTCGTAAAAATATAAAAAATATCCCACTGAACATTTTTGTTCAAAAAAGTTAATTAAAGAATTAATCCTTTAAACCTAATCAAAAAAAAAAAAAAAAAAAATAAACAATATTTTTCATTAAAGTCAAAAACCTTAGACAAGATTATTTTATGCATATTAAAAAACAGTTCTCAAATATCTCAAAAAAACCCATTTTATTAAAACATAAGAACAATTACATGATGATTCACATAATCTAGAACTCCAACAAACTGTAAACATAAATATTAAATTTCATTTGAAATTTTTTCGCTGACACAGTACACGTTCTCACAACTCGTGGAAACGAGATTCAGCAATTCGGCTACTAACGTAACTTATTCACATTAACTGCTTACCTAACCACTTACCTGGAAACAAATTAAACAAACATATCCTATTACCATATATGAAACACACTCTTCCGTCACTTTATCTAGTAACTATCTAACAGAACTATCTATCTGATTGGTACAAATACAAAAAAAAAAATTGCGATTTCTCAGTCCTGACTTATAAGAAAAAAGTTATCGATTTACCACCGCCGATAGAATATCTTTTTGTATGGAACTAAATATACTTAAACACTACATATCCAAGTCATCAGTTTTAATTTCATCAGAATTAAAAGCGTAAAAATTAACATTAAAAAAAAAAACAACTATTGCCTTCCCATTTGTCTCCCTGTTAAATTGTTTGTATGTTATAAGAAAAAAGTTATCGATTTACCACCGCTGATAGAATATCTTTTTGTATGGAACTAAATATACTTAAACACTACATATCCAAGTCATCAGTTTTAATTTCATCAGAATTAAAAGCGTAAAAATTAACATTAAAAAAAAAAAACAACTATTGCCTTCCCATTTGTCTCCCTGTTAAATTGTTTGTATGTACCTTTAACATAATTACATACATATTATAATACAAAATAAATACATTGGTTTTCAATTTCATAAAATGCATTTGTCCGTGTATACAAAAATATTGTAGTATTTAACAAAAATCACACTTAACCAACCCACAAACACCGACCACCCACCCCCCGCTTTATCTATTTGTCACAAAATGTAAAAAATTTATACAATTTATGATATATTCTAAAAGAATAGAATTATCAATTTTTCCTACATATCTTTTACATATAAACGCCTTAAACTGGGCAATGAATTGTAACATGAATTCAAACTTTCAATTTTTTAACTTATTTTTTAAATATTTGTAAAGATGTTGGTTTTCAACTTCATAAAAATATTTCACTGAATATTTACTTACAAAAAGTTTATTAAACAATTCTTTCAAACCAAAATGTCTATAACACTTTCCCCTTATATAATATTAAGAACAAATTATGCGAGACCTTACTTAACAAAATCAAACATATTTGTTCATTAAAGTCAAAAACCTTATACAGTTATTTTATGCATATGAAAAAAAGAATTCTCAAGTTAAATTTTCCACTTTACAAAAACAAAAATAATAATCGTATAAATATAGGTGAATAAACTAAAAAAAATAAAATAAAAAAATTTTCTCCATATTAATTCGTTTGTATGTACTTCAACATAATTACATACATATGTATAATACAAAAAATGTTGACAAAAATAAATTCATTGGTTTCCAATTTCATAAAATACATTTGTCCGTGTATACACAAATATTACAGCATTTATTAGCCCATTCAGAATTTTGACAATAACTTTTCACTATAGAGAAAAAATGAAAAAAAAAAAAAACACGTCATTTGGTAATATTTTAATTTTTCCGAATACTTTTTTGACAACATAGTTTTTATTTGTAAAGTGTACTATACATGGATATTTTCTAAATACCCCTAATTACAGATCTCCCTGCGAGAGCCTAATATACTTCTTCAAGATTTTTAAATTTGTTTATGCTTATTTTATATGTAAACAACAGGAAAATACAAGTTTTACAAAAATATATCTGCGAGATATTGTCGCGGATTTTAATGGATTAAAAAGCATACAATAAACAAACATACATACATTATTACAACACACACTTCCCTTCTTGATTGCTTGCTTCTGATTGGTCAATACAAAAAAGTGGGCGGGCAGCGGAGCCATCTGAAAAATAATATATCTTTTGTGGGAATTTGATATTTTTATAAATAAACTTGATAAACTCATTTATAAAAATGTCCACTGTAATGGAATTATGTTTCATAATATCGCTTATAATAACAAAATTTGAAAATTTTAGCTCACTATTTTCTTTGTACTAAATTCCAACGTAATGAACTGTTGCTTGATCGTTGGACTAATGGTATGACTGGACTTCATTTTGAATTTTGAATGAATAATTTTCAGAAAAATCTAATACTACTAAGAACTCATTTTCATCTAAATTTTATTTTATGCTATTAAAATATGTACTTTGTTGTTTGGATAAAAACGAATGTTTAAGTAATTTTGGAAGCCCGGAACGTTAATTCTTTTATTTTCCACCTATTGTGATAAGCTTTTAATTAGGAAAAACTCAACTATATATTTAAAATTATAGAAAATCTGTTACCTTTATGGACTTAAAATCATTTTTCCCGCCATTACTCTGCTATTCATCATTGTAAAAGAATTCTTTTATATTATTAATTATGTCTTGATTTTCTGTTGAAACATTTTTTCTCTTTTCCTCTATTAGATTTTTACTTTTTCTTATTGCATATTTGAGGTTGTGCTGGGCCCATTGTTTAATTCAAAAACTTTAGTTAGTAAGCATTTTTGAATACTTTTACTTTTTAATCTAACGTAATTTTCGTTATTTATTTTTGACTTTTTATTTGGGGGAATTCATTTAGACTTCTTAAACCCAGCAAAAATCTGTTGGCTTTTGGTAATGACTACTACTTACTAGACTCATTACCTGGTAATGAGTTGTCATTATTTTTCTAATTTCTTGGAGTAGTGGAATAACTACTTACCAGTAAACAACAAGTTCATTTAGTTCTGCAATGGCTCAGTTGGCTAGAGCGACTGAGTAGCACTCAGAAGGTTCACGGTTCAAACCCAAACTAAACACATCTATTTTTTTATGAAATTATTTTAATTTCAATTGGTATGTTAAAACTATTTACAACGCACGCAAATTTTAACGTATACATGGCGTAGTGAGTAAGACAGTAGTCTATGAAACATGAGCGAAATTTTTTGCCTAGGTTCAAATCTCAGTTGAGGCAACTTTTTGTTTTTATTTTTTTCATCAATTTTGTAGTTTTGTAGCATTTGTAGTTTTGTAGCATTTGCTTAACTACTTATTTAATTGTTTAAAATAAGTACTTTAATAATGGGGACCCAAGAATTCGTGGACATAGCCATATAAAGGTAATGAGTTTTTCACCCGAATTAAGTAGTTACCGCTTTTTAACAATGTAATATGTTGGCTTACCGGGTAAGTAAAGTTTTTGCTGGGAAAGCTTCTTTTTTGTCAATGTATTCACTGTGTTCATTCTCTTCAACTACAATTTGTTCAGCATTTGCTCTAATGTTGGTAAGTTTTTTTCTGCAGGTAGAGTAAAATCTTGAATCAGATTGAATTACATATGCTTTTGTAATCCATTTAGGGGGAACTCTTAAGTCATATGGTTTAGAAATCTTATGATTTGGGATTTTCAAAGGATTACAGCATTTATTCGATACGAATTAAAGAATTTTGTTTACCTTTTTTCTTTTTTAATATAGTTTTTTTTTTTTTTTAATTTATGCCTGATTCACAAAAATATGTTCAGTATTATTTATGTATATGCTTACGTCAATTTTAATGCAATCGAGAAAAATTTTAGTTTTAACAAAATATTTTTGCAACTAGCTTAATTTTAATATTAATGACAACTTAAACAAAGACAAAATTGTACAATCTAAAAGTGAAAGTTTATTATACACCCGAATTATGAATTTTGTGACAATTACAAAATTTCAAAATTTGACATTTTGCATGAAAATTCTCAATTGCAATTGAAAATTACAAAATTAAAACCAAATTTAAAATCTTGATGTTTAGCATGGAAATTGTTATTTCAAATTTACTTTTATAGTTTTGCCATTAGTCATAAAGTTCAGAAGAAGGGGGTTATATTTTCAAATTGTAACTCATAATTTCAATACATTATTAAGCATTATTTTCCATTATTATAACTTATAACCGTCAATAGAAACTCAAATTTGTACAAGTATTTATGTATGTGATAAAATTTGAAAATAAAATAAAACTTTGAAATTTAAAAAATTTTTCTAAAAAAAAACGAGTTTGTTTTACTAAAAGTCAGTTTTTTGACATCCCCTCATGGTCCCATTCTAAATTTTGTATATGTTGTTACTGACACTATTTTCCACCATGGAGGAAAAACTTATGAAAATGGAAGATATGTTTTTTTAGATATCCTTGAATTAAGGACGAATTTTGACACCATTATCCTTTTATTAAAAATAAAAATATTTAAATACAACAATGAGAAACTACAGTTAACAGGCATTAATTTGAGTTTAAGTTTTTTAAAATCGGACAACTGGTTAAGTTATATTAAATTAAAGTTAGGGTGTTTCGAAAATTTAAAAAAAGATTTAACTTTGAACCGCGATAAAACCTAAACGGTTCAAATTTTGTATTGATGTAATAAATACGTGTACCAAATTTAATCGAAATCAGAGATGGTGAGGTTCAAAATTCCATTTTTTTGTTCGAAAATGTTTGTTTTTTCCAATAATATTATATGTAAGTAACCAAGAGCTCATTTACATTGGGGATTTTCCCTGGGAAAAATCGCTGCAACTTTTACGTTTGTAGGCAAGAGGTGTAGAGAAGCAAGCGGGGTAAGAAAAGTTGCATGTCGTCGTAAAGCTAAAAATTTTCTTTTTAATTTTTCTGATTTTTTGTTTTTTTGTCAAACATATTTTAAAAAATTTCACAATACAAATTTATATGTTTAAATATGGAAGGGATTTCGAAGCAACTTGAAAACAAAATATCATAAAAATACATTGCGATAATGCCCAATGTAAATAGGCTCTAATTTAACTTTATTTTAGTATATTTATTTTAACAATTTATCGTTATTAGCTATGTTTTGTGCACCTGTTGAGTAATAACGGTAACATTAGACTATTATAATATAAAAATAATTACATTCAAGACGAGACATCTCGATTTTAAAAGGGGCAGCAGTTAAGATAATACTCATTAGTTGTGTACTTGATCTTATTTTACTTTATTAATTAAAGTAAAGACAAAGATCGTAAAATGAAACAGTTACATTAAGAGTTCTGATTCTTCTTTGTTTTTGAATGTAAAAGGGAATTGAATGAAAGAAGTTGGACAGTACATGATTGGAGGTGAATGGCAACAAATCTTCATAGAAGCATATGCCAAATCAAAATTGTAATTTAACAAAACAAAAAGTGAAATAAAGATAATTAAATATATTTTCAACAAATTAGAAAAACTTGTGTTCTTAACTTATATTTTTGTATGTACATATATACAAACAAACTGACTGCATATACAAAAAACAAGAACAACACTGTTAATCATTATATTACTGCTGCACAGTGGTCTCAAAACAAATTTGTTTAGAAATAATTCTGTAACTTTAGAACTACTTGATGTATTTTAACTAAATTGGTACTGAGGTACATTCCAATTGATTTGGAGGAGCATAGGTTCTTAGCTGCTCTGGGGGATGGACCTACAAAGTTGGTCACCTCGGGTATGAAAATTAAAAAAAAAAATATCGCCAAAATTTCATTTATGATTTGATTGCAAAAAAATTTTGCACATAGATAGTCCTTATAATTCTCTACAAAAAAAAAAAAAGCTTACACGCTCTTTTACTTTAAGAGATATTTGGACCAAAGTAAAATTTTGACATGTTTTTTATCAGCTTTTTTTGCAATGTTGCACAGTGTGCGATTTAAAAAATGAAATTGAAATAATTATGGAACTTTGGAACGGCTGCTCCGATTTCTATGAAATTTCACATGGTGATAGTAGAGGTGTAGGCGAGTTTAAGTTTTGAGCTTGGACCACACAAGGTCCCAAAGTTGGACACCTCGGGTATAAAATTTATTAAAAACGATCCTGATTCCTTATATCTCAACCGATTTATATAGGAGGATTCTGCTAATCGAGATCTACAAAAAACATCGTCGTATGTATATATTATCTTTTTTAGTTTAAGAGATATTGAGCTTCAAAGATAAACATTTTTACTTTTTTTCCTGTCTTTGTGAAGTTTTTTCGCTACAGCGGGTCCAATTTTAGCCTGATTTTCTTTAAATTGTTCTTATTTCATTAACAACAAATAGAAAAATTGTGTAAAGAAATAATTTTGAAAAAATATTTACGGAGGTAAAAAGTATTTTAATTTAAACTTTCAAAAAAAGTTTGCTTTTTTCCGTTTTTTTGTCAAAAAAGTGGTAACATTCTTTTTCTATTATATAAAAATTTTCTTAAGTATTTATATTTTTCTGAAAGATAACTAAACACAAAATACTACAAAGAAAAAAATGCATTTAAAAATCAAATTTTGCGAGAACCAGGGTTTCCCAAATTTTACCTATTTTTTCAACTAATTTCGAATTTTCACCTTAATTTCGCAAATTGCAAAGCTGGAATGAAAAAAGCGTTATATGTTTTACTTAGTCTAAAGTGTTTGATTTCTTTTGCAGTAGAAATTTTTGCTCCCCGTTATCGGTTGGAAAGATATAGCCAAAAACGTAAAAAATCCCAATTTTTGAAATTTTTTAGGAATCACCGTATTTTTGTAGACAAATCTAAAAAAGTGAATGGTGCTTTAAATTAAGCACCAAAAAATCTACTTATGTGTGAAATTTCATTCGAAAATATTCATTAACAAAAATTTTATTGCATAATTAAAAATAACAAATATGCAAGAAATCACAAACCCATGCCTTCTCAGTGTTTTTTGCAAAAAGTCTTCAACAAATTTTAGTATTTTAAAAATTTTTGTACATAGTTAAAAAGAAGACAAATTTTCCTAAATAATAATATATAATATGTATTTTTTATCTGTCTGACGGATCCAACTGATGGATATGAATTTAGCGCTATGCTGAAAAAATTAAAATATTAAGCTTTATTAAAATAATTCTTGTTACGCCATTATCACGAACGGCATTACCATACACATAAAAATTAGCTAAAATTGGCCAAATTACTTGAAACCATAAATTTATAATCCTTCAATTGCAAACGCAAAAATACCAATATACAATTGTTGTACATCAGTGTTTAGGAAAATACGATAATGTTTTTTGTAGATCTCGACTAGCAGAATCCTCCCATATAAAAATCTTTGAAATCGGTTCAGATATAAGGAATCAGGATCGTTTTTAATAAATTTTATACCCGAGTTGTCCAACTTTGGATTCGCCCCCTGTATTTCTATATGGTCCAAGCTCAAAACTTAAACTCGCCTACACCTCTACTATCACCATGTGAAATTTTATAGAAATCGGAGCAGCCGTTCCAAAGTTCCATAATTATTTCCATTTCATTTTTTAAATCGCACACTGTGTGTTGTTTCTACTTTTATAAAACTTATTTGTGTGGAATATTAACATCATACTATCATTCGTATGGGATTTATGCACGTTAAAGTGAATTTCGGAAGAAAGTTTTATATGGTCAATTATGAACCGATGAAATTTGGCACAAAGATTGGCAATTATACAAATGAAAAATTGTCAAAAATTTATTTGTAAAGCTTTTTTAATGAGGAGTGAAAGATCGATACATATATATTTTATACATTACATAAGAAATAACAAAACTTTTTATAAAATCTCCACTCCTGCATTCGTTTTTGGGCGGGCGGGAAGCAGTTTACTGTCAAATTGTTCTAAATCTATTTTTTGGTGAAATACCGTCAATAAATTTAAAAAAGCTCGTGTGACATTTTTTTATTTTTTATTAATCGATAAAAGTGAAACTTTTTTTTTAAATTTACCATATTCGACCAATGCTGGATGTAGTGTGCAAGCCTAATTCAGTTCAAAGTTTCTATATTAGCCATTTATGAAGTCTTATTTTTTGAAACATATAAAGACAAAATTCTTTTATTAACGGAACTTTGAGAAAAAGTTAAAGAATTGAACTATATTTTTGTTAAAAAATTGCCATTTCTCATACTAATTTCAGAGTGCTGAATTTGAATATTTTTCACGTCTAGACGAATTGAGATAATCCAAAAATTCTTTCAGCGTATTATTTTGGAATATATAAAAAATTACAGGGTATTTTCAAAAAATTTTACCTCATATACTTTAGGATTTATTCCCGAAAAACGAAAGAAAGTCGAGGCAAAAAATCAAAAATTCAAAATTCAAGTGTAAATAATAGGGTGATCGACTCGGTTTTCCAACCGGGTTTTAAACCGGTTTTTTCAGCCAATGTGCTGTCGGTTTTTTCAAAATGTTCAATTTTCGAATGTCGAATAGACTGGTTTTTTTAAATACAAAAAACCGGGGTTTTAAAAATACCTTTTTATTTAAAAAAAATATGCACTAAATATTGATATATGATTCGAAATTTATGATTATTATACCCTTCACCACAGATGTAAGGTGTATATATAAGTTTGTCATTCCGTTTGTAATTTCTACAATATTCGTCTAAGATATATATATGTTTTATATGTCAAACTGTTAGAAATATTCCTTAGAAAATCGCTAATAAAAATGAGCAAAATCGGTTGATAAATAACTGAGATATCGGCAAAAAAACGAAGATACCCCCAAAAGATCGTATTTGCTGAATTCGTTTTTGCAAAAATTCAAAACCTTTCTTATTTTTTTTTTTTTTATGAAAAAAAAATCGGTGCACTATATTCCAGATATCGGCCAAAACGCGTTTTTTTCACTTATTGAAGCTTCTACATAAGCTTTTCAACAGGTTGGTCATAAATATTTTTATAAAATTTCGGTTTTTCACAGAAACACAATTCGCTCAAAAACAACAGAGATATGGTCCAAAAAAAAAAAATTAATAAAATAAATACGAAGAAAAATTTTTATATTAAGCATTGTTATTGTTGTTTTTTTTTTTTGTATGGGCTAGTTGTTTAGTTAGCAACAGCAGTTCTTGTTATTGTTTGTATATGCAGTGTGGTTGTATATGCAGTCAGTTTGTAACATACATACATACATACATGCATACATACATACATGCATACATACATACATGCATACGTACATACATACATACTTACTTACATACATACATACATGCATATTTGTTTTATCTATTGTAACACCTGTAATATTTTTGCATCTAATTTAAAAGTTTTAGTTTTTTTTATTCAACGAAGAAATTGTTTTTCAAAGATTTTGTTTAAAAAAAGTTTCACCTGAAGAATCGTTTTAATAAAATTGATTCTGGCTTTTTCCATATTAACCCTTGGTTTCTATTTAAGCTAAGTAAATGTTAATATCATTTTTGATGATTATTTTCTTACAATTTTTATACCCTACATGCCTATTATGCGTTTGTGCTGATGTTTGTAACACCCCAAAATATGGGTCTAAGACTTACCTTCATTTGTACCAGACGGCTTTAATTTAACGATATCCGTCTGTCCGTCCATGTAAAAATTGTAATCAAAATACAGGTCGCAATTTTGATTTATAGCCCAAGAACGAAACGTGTTGAAATTGGTAATGATTGGTCCATTATTTCCCCTAGCCCCCATACAAATAACCTCCCAGAAATCATATACTTTTAAATCTGTGTTCCTAATTTCATGAAGATCGGTCCATAATTGACCACAGTACTGGTCCACAATTCCACAGGTCTAGAAAAAAAAACACTCCTCATCGAATTTTGATGCACACAATAGTGTAGGGTAATATCGGTCTCGATCGACTATATCTTTCTATCTCGTTCTTAATGGGTTATAGTTATTTTCAAAAATAAAAAAAAAAGATTTATTGATTTTTCTTTAAGAAATTTAGTCTTTAAATAGAAATATTAACTTGTGCAAATAAACCGGTTAACCGGTTTTTTCTGAATTTAAAAAAGTACAACCGGTTTTTTCAAAATACTAACTTATCGAACTATTCGAAAACCGGTTTCTCCAAAAAGTCGAATAATCGATCACCCTAGTAAATATCTTTTTAACTGTAAGCCAATTTTTTCTCTAGCTTGCCGAGTACTTTACAGAAATATAAAAATATTTAAAATCGGACATCATTTGTCGAAGTTACGATTTTTTGAAACTTTTACATACTCGGGGTAGTCAAACTTGACACCCAAGATGAATTTTCTGAAAGTTTAGGTCCTCCTCTATAACTCTTCCATACATTTAAATTTCATCCGACCAGTAGGTTAGGATATACAGATTTATTACCAAAAAAATTGCGTTTGAACCCAGTGTGCAGCAGTTTCAACGTGTTTATAAAATAATTTTGTGTAACTTTTGAACCATTAAATATATTTCAATAAAATAACACACGATTATTTCTGAGGTGTTTTCCAATTGCTTTGGAGGAGCACAAATTTCTAACTGGTCTGTGAATCTTCGAAATTGACCACTTTAATTATTTATTATAAAATATCCGAGGTTACCCATTTCGAAGGTCCTCCCCCTGCCCCGAGATCCAAATCAGTTGGAAAATACCTCAGCAAAGCTTGCTTCAAAAATTTACTTTTTTCAGTAAAATAGCCACCCTGTCGTTATAAGAGGCGTGGCTTATTAAATATTTTATTGTGTGTTTAGCAAATATATGTAAGTATGTAATCAAGGTATTTTTTCTAATTTCAGCTTTGACATTTTTGAGCTCTTCAAAAAACTAAAAAAAAAATAAGAATTAAAATTACCGAAATTCTGATAGGGCTAGCGGGGAGACTGTTACCCCAACTGCTCTCAGATTTTCTTAACATACATTTATGGTAAGCGTTCTTTTACAAACATGAAAAAAATTATGGTCCGGAGGAAGATAACGGATTTTAATGTGAAAAAATTTTACCACCTTTTTGAAAAAAATCACTAAAAAACACAATTTTTTTCAAAATTTCTATTTCAAAATAATATAACATTTTATCTAAGCCGCATAGGTATATGACCCTTGCACGAAAACTATCTAGGATTTTGTACAGAAACCAGAGAAATTTTAGGACTCAAATTGAGCCCGCCAAGCTAAAAAAACTGATAAAAAACATGTCCAAAAATGAGTAAAAATTTTACCTTTTTCCAAATATCTCTTAAAGTAACTCACACATGTAAGCGTATTTTTTTGTGGAGAATTATAAGGACTATTTATGTGCAATTTTTTTTTTTCAATCAAATCATAAATGAAATTTTGCCGATTTTTTTTTTAAATTTTCATACTTGAGGTGTCCAACTTTGGAGATCCAACCCCCGTCCCCCAGACCAGCTAAGAACCTGTGCTCCACCAAATCAATTGTAATGAGAAATTTAAAATACATCCAGTAGTTCTAAAGCAGAGTTGGGGGTAGTGCACTAAATTTGCAGTTTCCACTAACACTAACAAAAATATTTTTTTCCACTAAAATTAATTCGTGATAGTTAAAATTTTTTCAGCTCAAGTCTAGTGCAACATTTTTTTTCTTCACTAAATACTTTAGTGCAAAAAACAACCCTCAACTAATGTTAGTGGAACTTAGAAATTGCTCACTAAATTGAAAGATGACCCAATGTTTTTTAAACTTTCCTCACTAAATACAGACTAACGCCAATTTTCACAAACCAATTTTAAACTTAAAATGTATTTTAAAACATACATTGTATACAAATGTAGTGCTTATGTGTAGTGACTGTTTAGATTTTGCACTATTGAGTGTAGTGCAAATTTTTTCACTACCACTAAATTTAGTTATAGTGAAAAAAATTGCAATATGTACATATCACTAAAATTTTTTTAGTGGTTGTGAAGAATTGTGGCAAATAGTTAAAATTCAAGTTTTTTTCACTATAGTGTGATTTAGTGAAAAGCTGAATGCACTCACAATTTAGTACACTACCCCCAACTCTGTTCTAAAGTTACAGAATTATTTCCAAAAAAAATCGTTTTGGGACCACTGTGCAGGAAACCAGAAAATAACTTTTATTATAATAAAATCCCAGCAAAAATTGCTGCATACAGACATAGTAAAATAATAAAGTACTCGCACATCTACAAAAACAAAAATTGCTTGTATTTTGTTAGTGTAAAACTACTGCCCACAATGTCAGAATGCTTTGAACGGAAAAATGAGAGAACGAAAGAGAGCAAGAGAAAAAAACTCAAAAAATATTTTACATGTGAATACAAAAACAATTTGACAGTACCGCGAGGTTTGCCAATGAAAAAATTGTAAAACAGCTGGTCTTACGAGTATACTTTATTATTATACTATGCATACAGAGAAGCCTACCACTTGGTAGGTCTCTTTGCTGCGCTACGTATTAGGTTCATACATCTCTCTATTATGCACATATATATGATGAATAGATGTGATGAAATCATGCCTCTTTTATGTAAATCTTTAAGAGATCCTAGAAGCTATGAAGTCATGCCTTTTTGAATTAATGCATTTATAAAAATAATTATTTCTTTTTTACTTATTTGATTTATTTTATAATCAACTTTTTGAATAAGAAAAATCTGAAATTTATTAAATCTGTTCAACTAAATTGAATCAAATGGCCTTTTTATTGGGGTATCCTTAATTGTTGAATCTACAAAAAAATAAATAACTAAAAATTTGATATTGCTTAATAGAAGAAAAGAAAAATTATCACAAAAAACATGGAAAATGTTACACGTACCGTACAAAATAAAAACAAAAACACAAAATTTCTCCAAAAAGTCAAACTGAGAATTAAAAATAATAAAACACAAAATACGTTACAAAACATGTAATTTCTTGTATATTATAATGAGAATGATAAACGATATATTTGAAGCTTTAATAATGTAATAAATAGAATATTTTGTTATTATAAAATAATTATTTTGAAAAATATATAAATTTTATATTTTATAAATATAAATTATAAATTTACTTATAATTTGAATTGGTTTTTAGGTATTTTATTATTTTTTCCGACTTTCACGAACAAACTTACTTCTTAATACTTTGAACACACGATCACAACTAAACAACGCAGTTGCTTCATCCAACTCAGCAGAACTTTTTTTCAAATCATAAATAAAAATTGGGAGAAGAAAACTCAATCGCTTACTATTCTGCATCCACGTAAGCGAGAGAGAATGCAGGTTGTTAATAAAAAAAATAATATACGCGGATTTCTGGAGATATACAAGTCGTAGAATAATGAAAATTGGCAATATGCAATTGAAGTAGAAAATATTCATGTTAAAAAATTTTTTCTACTTTGAATTTTACTATACATTTTAAGGCGAAAATGACTTAGCAGTGTTTCATAACTACACACTTAAATAAAAACTTCGAAAATTTTAAAACGGTAAGAATAAATTAAAAAGAAATATCAATTAATAATGAGTATGTACAATTGTATTTTTAAATATTGAAAAAATAAAATTTCACCGGAGTTCACTTTACCAGTGTTGTCATCATGTTTTCGGTTAAGGACATCCTGCTTCAATTATTAGTTATTTTGAATGAAAATCACTTTCATATTTATGGTTTTCAGAATAAATCCAACGGAATAACAATGCCCAGAAATCTTGCAGGCAATAAAAAAATCATATTTTTGTAAAGCATTCACATTTTTGTCAGGCGAATCGTATGGTCTGAAGCATTTCTTTTGATGGAAAATTAGGTCATATCAGTGAAAATTATTCACGAAGAGAACAAATTTGCCTTATTACACTCTACTTTACTCTAAAAAATTCGTGAAGAGGCTAGAATACGTCAGCCCAACTATTACAAGCACAGAGAAAAATCTCAAACCCATTGAAGATTTACGAAAAGATGTATTTTAAAGGAAATATGGAAAATCCTTTCACAGATCCATCCTATTACCATTAAAAGTGGATTAAATTAAATTATTCTACATAAAAATGGTATGACACTAGCCTACTAAGGGATTTTTGACATTTTATTTAAATAAATCTCATAGGATGATTTATTTACGACCTGAAGATAATTTTTTTTTAGAATGATCTATTATTGAACAAAATCAGATAATTCGTTTTAGAGTTATGCATCAATATATAGTGCAACCTCCTTAATTTTACAAATCGCGATTTATTTATCAATAAAAAGTGGATTAGAGGCTTAGTACTTATTAACAGGGCTGATACTTTTATGCAAATTCATGTTTTTAGTGCGTAACTGAAAATCAATGTGGATAAATTACTTATGCGAATCAAAGAATTTGCAACAAAATGGCATCTATTTGTTATTGCATATTTTTGCATATTTTTCGTAAAATGCATAATTTTACATATTTTGCTTTAAACTGCATAAGTTTTTATATATTTCCATTTTTATTAAAAATTTTGTAATATAAATCTGAAAACTCTATTGCTGTTACAACACTACGTTAAAATGAGATAAATATAGTGTACATAACTATGTAAGTAAATCTTTTATCATATGAAATGAGCAAATAAAACGTAATAGTTTTCAACACAGTTTTGCATTTTTCCGAACACTTGCTAACATATTTTCATCAAACATCATTTTTGAATTACCGTTTTAAGTGTTTTACAAACAAACAATTTTAAGAGTCAAAAATAATTTTTATAAAAGTTGGTATTGATAAATTTTTATGCACATACACATTAATGTAACATTTCGAGAGTGAGTATACTTTTATAAAATAACTAAGTTTTATTTATTTAATAAAAGTTGTTTTCAGGGAATATGCCAAAAGAAAAGCCAACACAGTCTTCCATTCTCAACAAATACGTTGCTGAATACAAAGATGTTTTCAAATCAGATGGAAAATTTATTTTTTGTAATATGTGCAACAAATCTATTAATTTTGAAAGAAAATTTTTAATTGAGCAACACCTAAATAGCAAAAAACATAAGGATTTTTGCGATCGTTCGAAAGAAAAAAATTCACAAACATTGTTGACAAAATCTGACGCGTCTAACAATTTTGGCCTGGCTTTATGCGAAGCGCTAATTTCAGCAGATATTCCGTTGTACAAATTATGCAACAATGATTTAAGAACTTTTTTAAGAAATTATACGAATGAGGTGATTCCCAGCCAATCAATGCTCCGAAGATATTATGTGGATAAAATATATGACGAAGAATTGTCTAAAATAAAGAATTTTTTAAAAAATAAGTTCCAGTGGGCATCCATAGATGAAACGACAGATATTGAAGGAAGGTATATCGCAAATGTAGTTGCAGGAGTTTTAGATAAAGATGAAGACATTAGCAAACATAAATTTTTACTTAACATCATTGAATTGGAAAAAGTAAACCACGCAATAATTGCTCGTGCCTTTAATGATTCTGTGAATTTATTGGAAGAAGGTTTTGATAAAAGTAAGATTTTTTTGCTCTTGTCTGATGCGGTACCTTATATGGTTAAGGCCGCAAAAAATATAAAAGTGTTTTACCCAAAACTTATTCATGTTACCTGTTTAGCACACGGTTTACACCGCGTTGCTGAAGATATAAGATCGCAATTTGAAGATGTAGACGTGTTAATTTCAAATGGAAAAAAGGTTTTTCTAAAATCTCCATCCAGGATTGCTATTTTTAAAGAAAAATTCCCAGATGTACCTCTTCCACCGCAGCCAATAATCACCAGATGGGGAACTTGGCTAGAAGCCGCAGAATATTATGCAACATATTTTAATCAAATTGAGAATATAATGGATGAGTTAAACGATTCTGATGCTCTTTCAATTCAAAAGGTTAAAGACATTTTAAAACATAAAACTATTAAGAATCAATTAGCATTTTACGTATTTATTATTAAAACTATCACACAATTACAAGGATTTAACGCACTAGATACTTGATAATGCTGTTAATAGAATTAATATGGTTGAAGGTGGTGTATCTCATCAAATTAAAGTAAAACTGTGTTGGAGAAAAATAAAGGATTTTATGAATTGAAAAAAGTATTTGATTTGAATTTAAATGAAGAAAACCTAATGAAAAATTAATACACCCCAATTGAATTATCTTCTTTTAAATATGCTCCCATAACTTCTGTCGATGTATAAAAGCTTTTTGCGTCCAAACAGACAGAGTTTTATTTTTGACAACTTAAAGAAAAATTTATTTATTTATACAAATAGAAATTTAATTTCAAAAAATATAAACACGTGTATAAATATTTTTTAACAATGAACTGATTTTTATAATTATTTTTTGTCTTTTATTTTAAAAACTTATTTTACCTTTTTATATTTGTAACTACATACATATATATTTTAAACAATTACCTGAATTTTATTGTTTTGTTTATTATTCTTATTTTAATAAAAAGTGTTGGTAATGATAATAAATTAAATTAAAACCAACAATAAATTTATATATTTTTTATAAAAAGTTGTATTTATTTTACAAAACTCAAATTCTCAACTGAAAATTATATTTTTTCTTTTTTACTTCAAAAGCAATGAAAATTAGTTTTTTCTAAAAAAATTATTTTGTAATATTTTTTATTTGAAAAGTGTTTTCTTGCAAAGTGTTTATTTTACAGTCACCACAGTACTCCCCCTCCAGCGTTGTCATACAGCGAATCGAACACTTTTTGTTTTCTTAGATTTGATTATGTCATCTGGGGAATCTGTAAAATTTAAATATGGTTTTAATCTGTCCATTGTAATAACATTTTCTCTTCCATTCATAAATATTTTGAAAAATTTATCTGTTCTTGAAATAACCTTAAATGGTCCGTTGTATGGTAGTTGGAGCGGTTTTTTAACTGCGTCACACCTTACGAAAACATACTCACAATTCTTAAGTTGATCGCTTACATATGTTTTATTGTTGCTATGACAGCCTGTAACTAAAGGTTTGATATTAATCATATTATTACGAAATAATTTAATCCATTCGATGTCATCATTATTGGAACCATTTTCTTTAACTAACTCCAGGTAGAGTTAAAGTTGTTCCGTACACCATTTCTGCAGCGGACACACTTGTATCAGTAATAATTCTTGAACGTAGATCAAGCATAACAAGTGGTAAAATGCTTACCCAGTCTTTCTTTTCATAACATTTTAGCGCAGACTTTAAAGTGCGATGCCATCTTTCTATTAGCCCATTTGATTGAGGGTGATATGACGTAGTATGTGTTACTCTTGAGCCGAAGATTTTGGAAATTTCTTTAAATAATTTGCTTTCAAACTGTCTACCTTGGTCTGTTATTATTTGCTTTGGTACTCCAAACCGGGATATCCATATGTTCGTAAAAGCGGATGCAACGGTTTCAGCCCTAATGTCAGCTAATGGAACAGCTTCTGTCCATTTTGTAAACCTATCTATACATGTTAGAAGATAGCGATAACCTTGACAGCTTGGTAAAGGACCAACAATATCTATGTTAATGTGCTTGAAACGTTCTGTTGGTGGTTTAAATTCACCTAAAGGACTTTTAGTATGCCGGTTTATCTTTGACTTTTGGCAAGCTATGCAACATCTAGCATTTAGAAACATCACTCTTTAAGGATTTCCAAACAAAACGCGAACGAACTAAATCTACTGAAGCTTTAACACCTGGGTGAGAAAGATTGTGGATATTATCAAATACTAGTTTTCGAAAATTTTGTGTTATATAAGGTCTTGTTCTTGAAGTGGAAACATCGCAGTAAATTGCATAATCGCAATACTTTACTAGTTTTAATTCAAGAGAAGAATTGCAGTCGTTGATGAGAGATTGTAACTCTTTATCTGTTTTTTTGTTCTTAAGATAGCTTGTGGAAATCTAAATTTGTAGGCATATCGATTACTTGAATGAGGGAAAGAGTGTCAGCAACGACATTGTCTTTTCCTTTAATATGACGAGGTAAAAATTAAAAATTGACGACCTTCCAAAAAATATTGAAAATGTTTTAATGTGGCAAATATTGGCAATAGTTCCCGATCATATGCACTGTATTTTACTTGGGTTTTATTCAACTTTTTAGAAAAAAATCCCAATGGTTTCCTCATTCACCTTTTACAAACTGCTGTAAAACACCTCCCATTGCGGTATCTGATGCATCAACACATAAAGAAGTAGTTGCATTTTCTTTTGGATAGCTTAATAGTGCTGCATTAGCAAGTTCAAATGCTTGTATTCTTGACTCATTCCATTCAATGATACGTTTATCATTTTTGATATTACCTTGTTGAATACCATGTAATATTGCTTGATAATTTGCGGCGTGGGGTATGAAACTACGATAAAAGTTAACCATACCTAGAAAACACTTGAGCTCCTTGACAGTTTTTGGTAGTTTATACTGAAAAATAGCCTCAACACGACTGGAAAGTGGTTTTAGCCCTTTATCTGTTACCAAACAACCAAGGACTTCAAGTTGTGAAACTCCAAATACACATTTCGAAAAATTTATGGTAAGACCATATTGGCGTAGCCTTTCAAATAAACTTCTCAAATGCTTCTGATGTTCTTGTTCGTTTTCTGATGCAATTAGCAAGTCATCAATATAAACGTATACGAAATCCAACTCTCTTGTAACTTCATGCATAAAGCATTGAAAGGTTTGTGCAGCATTGCACAAACCAAATGTCATTCGTAGAAATTCAAAATTACCTATCGGTGTTGTTATTGCAGTCTTTTTAATGTCGTCTTCTGCGACTGGAATGTGATGGTACGCTTTCACTAAATCGACCTTACTAAATATTTTCTTACCATCCAAAAGCATGCCAAAATCATGAATGTGTGGAACTGCGTAGCAATCCGGTACAGTACGAGCGTTTAAATTGCGGTTGTCACCGCATGGGCGCCACTCTCCATTGGACTTCTTGACCATATGCAAAGGACTTGCCCAGTTGCTGTTGGAAGGACGACATATTCCAAGGCGAACTATTTCATTGAATTCTTTTTTTACTATTAGTAATTTTTCAGGCGAAAGACGTCTAGGCTTGCAAAATACTGGAGGACCGTTTGTAGTTTCTATGAAATGTTGTACTGAATGTTTTGCTTTAGAATTAAAATTAATTTTTGACAAATCATTATAATCCCTTATAAGTGAGTAGAATGGTGATGAGGGTGCTAATGTTTTTATTGAAAAATTGACGTCATTATCAACAATACCTTTTGAACTTTGTTTAGACTTAGGATCAATCAATTGGTTGTTTTTAACGTCAATGAGTAAACCAAAGTTACCTAAGAAATCGGATCCAATTATAGGCTTTTATAAATCAGCAATGACAAAATTCCATGTGAATTTGCGTTTGAATCCCAAATCGACAGTAAGAGTTTTAGTTCCAAAAGTTTTAATTGCTGAGTGATTTGCTGCATATAAAACGAGAATTACTGGAATTACGGAAACATCAGCTCCCGAATCGACTAAAAACCTGGATTTCGGTTTAACATCTCGAATAAACATAGCTCTTGGCTACTTCCATCCGTCACCGAAGATGGTGCGCCATTTAGTTTTCCTGGTTGGATTGGTTAAAATTGCAGGGCGTAACACACTTCTTAGCTTTATTTCCAAATTTGAAATGATACCAACACAAAGGTTTCTCTTTTTTGGAATTAGAACGATTACGGTTACCTGACTTTCTGCTCATGCTTCTTGGTCTTCCAAAAGATTCAATTTTGCTGCACAGACTTTCCAGCTGACGTTCAATATTGTCCAGTCTGCTAATGCGACTTTCTGCTGTTGTCGAAATTGCATTGATTTCTGTGTCGGAACAGTCACAAATTTTATCTGCCATTGTAGCTAGTTTTTCTAAGCGGTCTTTACTGACAGACAAAATGGCTTTCATTTGTGATGGTAGTCGTTGCATCCAAAGATGTTTTAAAATATCATCCGATACTTTACCTTGAGCTAAGGAACGCATTTGACTCAACCGAGTCCGATGACTTTCAATCCGCTAGTTCAATTTCTGTCAAAAGCTTCTTGAGACGTTTTTCCTCGGAATCGGAAAAGGAACAGATGAGTTTTGCCTTTAATGTATCATACATGTTCGCTGCTGGAGGGTTGATGATTATATCGTGCACTCTTTCAAGAATGTTGCTCTCTATTGATGCCACAATTGTGTGAAACTTCGTAGTGTCTTGAGTAACACCAGCCATTATGAATTGCGATTCCATTTGCTTAAACAATAGCAAAGGGTCCGAGAGCCAAAATGGTGGTGCTTTTACAGCGACTCTTGAAATCTCCATTTGTGGACTATTTGATGGTAAAGATAAAAAATCTTCTTCCGATGTCGACATCATTAGATGTATCTTGAAAAATGCGGGGTCACCAATTTGTTGGTAATGATAATAAATTAAATTAAAACCAACAATAAATTTATATATTTTTTATAAAAAGTTGTATTTATTTTACAAAACTCAAATTCTAAACTGAAAATTATATTTTTTCTTTTTTACTTCAAAAGCAATGAAAATTTGTTTTTTCTAAAAAAATTATTTTGTAATATTTTTTGTTTGAAAAGTGTTTTCTTGCAAAGTGTTTATTTTACAGTCACCACAAAAGTATAAAAAAAAAATAAAAAAAAATTTAATTTTCTTTAAGTGCATATATTTCAAATTTTTACTACATATTTTTTGTTTTATAGTACATTTTTTAAGCGCATATTTTCGAGTTTTAAGTGCATGAAAGTATCAGCCCTGCTTATTAATATCGTGTATTCGAATCGACTGAGAAACTCCGTGCCGCAGATTTTTTTTTCTTATTTTGTAACTTTATGTAATTTTATCAACAAAATTGTGTTATTTTTAGCTTTGCCCTTTAATAAGAAAATACTTGTGGTAGCATGTGAAGTGAACAATATAATTGTAGTACTTTTTTATATGTTTATTACATTTGTATGTGTTCACTTTTTTCGGAACATATTTGCTGTTACTCGTAGTTATTCGATAAACAACCGTTAACTACACTTCAGTACTTCAGCTCTGATAAAGAGAGTGTGATTAGTTATTCGATGTCGGTCTTCACATATGCAGCAAAAAATTATTCGTTGGAGACCTCTAATGTATGTGGTGGAGCTAAACAACAAATGATGAAGGTAAAAATATTTTTTTATTAAAAGCAATTGCTTTTCAAAAGTTTTTTTCAGAATCAATAAAATTGAGGACTGCTGATTCCAGGAAGTTTTAGTTCAATTTTGCTATATGCGGTCTGTATTCAAGATCAGTTCGTGTTGCATGGGGCCGTCTTTAATAAAAGGTGTACCTTTAAAAGGTGTTGAAAATTTATTTTAAAAATAAATACAATTTATTTCTTATTTTTATATGATTATAACTACTTACCATTGATTATAGGCCTTATATATTCGGTTCCATAGGGTATGGTCTGCGTCCAAGACCAATTCGTGCTGTAAACAGCCATCTTTGATAAAGGTACAACTTAAAAATATGCTTAAAAAATTAAAAAAAAAAAAAAAAAAAATATTACAGAACGATTTGACGTAATTGCATCCATAGGATGTGTCTATGGCCTAGACCAATTTGTATTGAACGTGGACGTTATCAACAAAAGGTAAGTCTTTAAAATGGATTTAAAAATGTTAAACATTTGCAAAAAATTATATTTTTTATTTTCATCCAATTTTGACTACTTACCTCTGATTACAAGAAGATTTCATCCAATTGGTTCCATAGGAGGTGGTCTATAGCACGAACCAATTTTCAGACATTTTGGACTTCTGATTCCAGGAAAATTCGGTACAACTGGTTCCATGACGTGTGATGGCAGACCGTTGCTCGAACAATTATGCGAACAAGAACAAAAAATGAAGAAGTTTGGTCCACACTATCCAAATACATCATTTTGGTCACTGTGCGAACAAGAAAAAGGCTCGTGTAGACCGCAAATAACAAATTAATTCCTTGCATAGTGTCTAAATTAGAAAAATTTTTATCAAGACAAACGTCAAAATCCGTGCAACCTTTGTTAAACAGCTGATTATTATTTTTGGTTGTTACAGTTGTAAAACTGTATATAAAAATCACACTAATGATTTCGCCATATCGTTGTTTTTGTGCAACTCTTGCAACCTTCCATAAATTTGAGTTAAGTTTGAGGTTTGTCTTGAAAAAAAAATTGTCTGATATAAGCACTATGTTATGATGTGAGTGCACTGCACAAAGAAAACATAAACAATCTCAAAATAATCTAAACATAAAAAATGCACTATAAACAAATTGGAGTATGATTAACGTGACAAGAGGGTTTTTGTCGAACGACTAAAAAGCGGAACTCTGAACAAAATTGTATGCAAAAAGCGGGATTTTGAAAAGTTTTGTAAAAAAAGAGGGATTTTCTTTTTTATATCTCAATTAAAAATCTAAATCAGGTGTTCTCTCGTAAGCACTTGGTTTACGAGAAGTTAAAAATTGAGAACGACCCATCAACATTTTAGAACGTCGAAATAAGTAAATATATCCCTACAAACTGAAACATTAAAAATCATAATTTTAACGTATTTCTCGAAATGTTTCACAATTTTCCTAGTTTCAAGATTGAATTCAAATTCAAGTACAGATTGATAAAAAAAAACTTGATACTTTTTGAATTTGATAGCAATAGATTTTCTTAAATAATTCTTAGACCCTTTAACAATAGAACAAATTTTGGTTGCCGTTAAAAAAACCTTCAACTTGACTACCGTTACCCCTAAAATACAGTTACCGAAATAATTGAAAATACGGATACCGCAAAAATATATAATGCTAAAAACCCGTTACCGAAGTAGCTCGAAATACCGATTACGCTAAAATACCGTTACATTGTTTTTGGTTTTAAGAAATATTATTTTTAATAAAGTTGGAATTAAAAAAAATAAGAGGATTCAATTAGTGGTGTAGCTGGTTCTTGTAACAACAATTTCTCACCTTTTAGTTTGCAGGAAAATCCAGAAATGAGGCAAGTAGTTGGTAGGTTTTTTTAAACTTCAATTTATTATAATTTCTTTTCTTCTTAAATTATCTTAAATTAAGGTAAGTGGAAAAAAAGGCAAGTAGATGGCTCGATTGCAAAATTGCAAGTGACTTTTACTTCGTTTGTAAAAGTCTCCTTAGGGGTTTTAATCAAACCATCGGCTACTTGACGAAAAACCGATAACGTTTCTTTTGTAAATGAATTCAAGTGATGATGGAATTGCCAAATTATTTAAAATTGAGTAGCATACACTGCTCAAAATGATCTTATATTAATTTATGTTGATTAATATAAAAATTATAATTTAATTATAATTTAAGTGTCCAATAGGATTGGACATGGCGCAAGGCCGGCACTATAACTTTGGTGTCAGGATTTGCTTGCGTCTTTGGTTGCTGGTTTGTTGTTTGCTGGGTTGTAGGTTGTTGGTTGGTTGGTTGAATTCGGCGGCGGTTTTGGTGGTGACGGTGACATGGACCATTAGCCTCAATAGAGCGTCTGCGGCGTGGATGTAGCTGTGTGTGATGATACCTGTCACATATCCTACAGGTATCCATCGACGAGCACGCTCTTAGCTCGTGGCTTCTTGCCAAACAATTGGTGCAATACCGATACCTCTCAACAACCTCCTCCCTCTTCTTCGTACTCATTTTCAAAAACTTGCGGCAAAACCTTAATGCATGAAAAGTTTTGCATAGAGCACACTTATAATTGTCTTTATTGCGTCGTCTAACACTACTGGTGGCTTGGCTACCACGGTTTTGTGCCGGTCAAGTGGTTTCGAGCCTTCTATTGTTCCTGGAGGTGAAAAATAATAGAATTAGATAAAAGTAAACTTTAGGGGGAAAAATATATATGGTGTTTAGTGTACTGTTGGAAGAAATAATTATGTAGTGTAAAAGTAATAGATGTGAATGTAAGTATATAATCTTATGAACTAGGAGTGAACATAAATTTTCAATTTTGAGACTTGATATATAATATGAATTAAATATAAGATGAGATAAAACTGAGATATATGGCTTAACTTGACAAATTAGGATAGGCACAATTTAACAATGGGGCGAGTTATAATTCCCGTGGAGATACGTACATTAGCGTTTCGTATATTATTATTCGTGGGGTGGTAGTAAATCGTCTGTTACAACCACTAGATCCCCAACCTGAATGTTTGGAGCAGGGTTCCTCCATTTGTAGCACTTGTGTAAAGATTTGAGATAATCTTCCTTCCAACGTATAGAAAACTGATGGTGAATAGCCTTTAATTTCTCCCATCTATTTATGAGGGACAAGTTCTGAGAATTTGGTTCTGGGAATGCCATTAAGGGAGCGCCTTTTAAAAAATGACCAGGAGTCAAAGCTGTCAGATCTGTGGGATCTTCCGATAGCGCTGATATTGGGCGAGAATTGAGCACGCCTTCGATTCTTGCTAAGACAGTGGAGAATTCTTCGAACGTGAATCTTTGTGGACCGGCAATTCTCTTAAAATGGAATTTGAAACTTTTAACTGCGGCTTCCCATAAACCGCCCATGTGAGGAGCATGTGGTGGAATAAATTTCCACTCAAACCCATGAGTAATATATTTCTGAGCTATATCTTGGGCCGCATTTTTAATAAAAGAAGTCAAATCCGGTTCAAGTGCCCTACTAACCGAGAAAATTTCTGCCATTGTCAGTTACTACCCTTTGGGGTAGGCCTCGCCTCCCAACGAAACGGCTAAAAGCGGCGTGAAAAGCTGCAGAGGATAAATCTGAACAGGGTTCTAAGTGTGTAGCTTTTGTACTGAAACAAACAAAAACGCTAACGTAACCCTTGACGTATGGGGATTTTCGTAACGAAGATGTTTTCAGTTCGAATGGGCCAGCAAAATCAATGCCCGTTACTTGAAAGGGATGAGACAAGTTACATCTCTCTGGAGGCAAGAGGGCCATTATTTGGGAACATGGCTGCTGTTTATAGATCATACAAGTTTTGCAATTGTGTATTATTTTCTTAATATGGGGTTTAAGCCTGAATATAAAATATTCGGTTTGTACTACTCCGCACATCTGGCTACATTCAGCGTGATGAATTTTTTGCGAACGATTTTTTTTAGAATTGTTAAAAAATCTAAATATATAGCAAGTAACGGGGAGAGCCCTGGTATATGATGAAAAGTTTTCCAATATATCATCTGACTCTACATCAACATGTAAGGATTGGGTTTCTGTTGGTTTTGAGATAGAGAGTAGGAGATTTTGTTTAGGCCATGATGAAGGTGGATTAGTTAGCCATGTAGGTCCATGCCACCACAGAGAATTGTGGGCAAGATCTTGGGGACTAGAGCATGAGATGGAATATGCGCCACACTATATTAGGAGCTAAAAGATGAATTTTAGCAATTCTATTGGCAACATATGTCTCCCAAGTTGAAGGTGGTTTGGAAAGCCATCCAAATACTATAGATGAGTCTGTCCATAGATATATGTGACTAGAATTGAATTTCAACGTTGAGATAACATAATTCAAAAGTTTTGTTAAGAGCAGGGTGCCATTGAGTTCTAATCTTGGAAGACAGACTGTCTGAATTGGAGCCACTTTACTTTTAGCTACTAATATATTCGCAAAAGTTGTGTGTGTGTGAGTTTGACATCTTATAAATATAGTTGCACAATATGCTGATTTGGAGGCATCTGAAAACCCATGAATTTGAATATTGTCTGAAGGAGTATATTGTAACCAACGGGGTATAGATATAGTTTCTACCTTCGATAAATCTTGAACAAAATTATACCATTTCTGAAGGGAATCTTGAGAAACTTCTTCGTCCCACTGAAGTTCTTCTAGCCACAATTGTTGCATCAATATTTTTGCTCTGATGACTATAGGAGCTAGCCATCTCATCCACTGATGAGAGATTATGGCGTTTCGTGACTTTTGTAGCTTGATAAATTTCAGGGAAATTATAAGTAAACGAGTCGTTGAGTGCATTCCATTTAATACCAAGGGTTTTGGTAGAGCTTGTCTCATGGAAGCGAAGAAAATTTAAATCATAAAGATCTTCTTTTGGAAAGTGAGAGAGAAGTTTGGGATCATTTGCGGCAATCTTTTTTAACGGAAAACCTGCTGATTTTAACGCTTCTATAAGCTGAATTTGAGAATTTACAGTTTCTTCGATTGTATATCCACCAGACAAAATATCATCAACATAAGTTTCGGTACGCAAAATTGTTGAAGCTTTAGGATATTCGGATTCAATATCTGATGCTAATTGTAAAAGGGTGGGAATTGCAAGAAATGGGGCACAATTGACTCCGAAAGTTACTGTCTTAAGTTGAAAATATCTTACTGGGCTATCTGGTTGATTTTGAAACAAAATTTTCTGATACGATCTATCTTCCGGGTGTACAAGTATTTAGCGATACATTTTTTGTATATCACCACTAAATACATATCTATATTTTCGCCAGTTTAGAATGGTTGTAATTAACTCATTTTGAAGGATTGGGCATGTATAGAGAATATCGTTTAATGAAAATTGAGACTTAGTTTTCATTGACGCGTTGAATACTACCCTAACTTTGAGAACTTGTTGCTTCCATGTGGTCTAGAGATAAATATTCTTTTAGAACTGAATTGTATTAAGAATGTAATTCTGGATCCTTTGCTAGTGTTTTTTTTTTTTCATTCTGGAATATTGTGCTAGTGCAATAAATCGTGAGGATCCAAGAAAGATTTCCTTGGGAAATTCGGGTTTAAACAGTAATCTTACTATATATCTACCACTTTCATCTCGGGTAGTTGTTTGGGAATAGAATTTTTCACAAAATTCATCTTCAACTGAGACTTTAGGAATTGATGGGATTTCTTCTTCTTCCCAAAACTTTCTCAAAAGATTATTAAGTTCTGAGTTTTCACATGGGCTAACTTCAGTTGTAAAAGCTTGAACCGTCTCAGTTTTCATGTGACCACTAAGTATCCATCCAAATATAGTATTATATGCGGATGTTTTGCAACAAATGTTTTTCTTAATGCCATTAAGATTAATAAAATGCCCATAGTCATTTCCTAGAATCAGAACTATTTGCGAAGATTTGTTGAACGTTGGGTCAGCTAAATCTAATTCTTCAAGTTCTTTTGTTTTGGGTACTTTAAACGAATATGCTGCGAGTTGTTTGGTTACTTTCGGCAAGACTATGGCCTTTATAGGGATTTTCATATTTGTCCTCTTGGCATATAATATGAGCTCACATTCTTTATTTGCAGCCTGCTTCTTACCACCTATACCAACTATTTCGAAATGAGACTTTTTGTAAGGGAGCTGAAGACGATTTCTAACTTTTTCAGTTAAAAATGTTCGTTGAGAACCAGGGTTAATTAAAGCTCTAATAGTGAAAAATTCGCCTCTATGTTCTATTTGCATTAAAGCAGTTCGTAGTAGAATGTTTTCGTTGTTAGTAGAGCAATTAGCTTGCACTTGATTTGAAGTACTAGACTTCTCATTTTGACTATTAGCTTTCGTAAATGTTGTGGAAGAATTTTGACCATTAGTGGTTTTTTCTGAGACATTTTGAGAAATGTTCTTTATACTGTTGATTTGATTTTTGTGCATATGCAAAAGAGTGTGATGGGGTTTTTTGCAATAGAGACAAATATGCTTACTTTTACAATTTGATTTAATATGGGAATGTCCTAAGCAATTATTGCAATACCTATTTTTGAATATATAATCTACTCTTTCTTGCACTGTGAAAGATCTAAATTTTAGGCATGTTTTTATAGAGTGATGCATACGTTTGTATGTTTTGAGATTTATTAAGAGATATGCTATCTTTTGAATTTCTAATGCTTGTAAGGCGCTCTACGGCTTCGTATCTATCTACGAGAAATTGCGACATTTGGGACCATTTCGGAAGCTCACGAGGGGATGTAAGCGATTGTTCCCATAGGGCTAGAGTTAAATCTGGTAGTTTTGTGAAGATTAATCGTATGAGAATAGGATCCCAGCTTTCCCCTGCAACACCAAGAGTTTTAAGTGTAGCCAGAGAATCGTTTACAGATGACTGAATTCTTCTGATAGTTTCACTGTTTTCATTTGTAGCAGGAGGAATATCAAAGAGAATTTTTATTTGATTATCTACAAGAACACGTTTGTTCTCGTATCGGGATTTCAATGCATTCCATGCGAGATCAAAATTATCATGGGACAAAGGATATCTTTTTACTATATTTCCTGCTTCACCTCTTGTTTTATTTCGTAGGTGATACAACTTGGTGACGGGGGAGAGTTTTGAGTGATTAATGTAAACTGCTGTGAACATATCACGAAACGAGGGCCATTGTTCGTAACTACCTTTAAATATTTCGGTATCACAGGGTGGTAGTTTTATACAATCAATTGAGTTATATGGCACTATGTTCTGGGCTGAAGCTTGATTTGGGACTGAATAACGAGACGTAGACTGAAACGCTGGTGTGTTTGACGTTTCTATTCGAGAAACTTTTATTAAGTCCATAATTTGAGAAGAACAATGGTAGTATGAACTAACACATGCATCGAATTCACTTTTGGCGTGTTCTTTAAATTCAGAATCAACTAATTAATCGTGGGAAAGCATTACATTCTGATAAAAAATATCTAATTTTCCCCATCTTGTTTCTAAGTCCTTTAGTATGACTTCCAGAACAGATTCAGTTTGATCTTCTACTTCTGTTTTATTAAATAAGTCACAGAATTGGAGTAAGTGTTCGCAATCGAAGATAAACCGATCTTTGGGAGGGGATGTGGAAGAGCTAGTGGAAGACATACTAGAAGTATTTGATGTATTGGGCATATTGTAAGGGAATGAGAAAATCAATTCTAAGGTATTATGAAATTTGTTTTGAAATATGTACTATATCTAGTATCTAACTTTTAATGAAAAATATTTGCTTAGATTTGTGTACTACTAGATGTCTCAAACAATTTGAATTAAAAGTTTTCAACTCAGATTAGAAAAGCTCGTTTGAAATATTGTTCTATAAACTGATTTTGTTCGAGAAATTTTGCGAGGGGAAGGGAGATTTATTGCTAACTTTCTGTTTTGATTTTCAAAGGGAGATAAATCTTATTGAATTGAGTTTGTTTAAGATACTTTTCCTTAGCGTGTTGCTATTTGTTAATAGCTATTAAATTTTAAAAAGTTTTACAGAAAATAATTTTCCAAAAAGAAAAGTGATACTCACTAATTTTTAATTTTGAGTGAAAGATTTGCTGGGTAATAAATGAAAAACGTCTAATTTTTCAAAAACTAATAATAAAACAAGCTTAAATATTCTTAAAGAAATTTATGCTGCAAAATATTTTTAATTTAAGCTGTCCTCAATGGGTTAATCAATACACAAAAAATATACAGAGTTCCAAATTGTTACTTTTGTTAAAGAATCACTTACAATAATGGGTATTTATAAAATTTTAATTTCAATTAGATATAAAACAATATAATTTTAATAAATATTTATATTTTACTGTTATTATATTTTGATATTGTTTTATTTTATTTTTCCAGTCCAACTTCTATTAATCAAACTTGAAATAAAATCATAATTTTATGTGCAAATTTTTAATATAAACTTTTTTCTTTCAAAATTTTGTTTATTTAATTTGTTGTTTAATTTTAAAATGTGATTCTTTAAAAAAATGGTTAATCCAAAATAAAATAGTAATCGTGTTATATGTGGAATGATTGCTAAACAAAATCCCAGATTCTACTATTTTATTTTCTGATGGTAACACTAAAATAAATTTTGATGAGAGAAAAATGTAAATATATTTCTGTATATGTTTCAGGGATGGTAGATTCATAAAAAATATATATTTTATTTTTTCCTTTTGTTTTCAATATCTTTTCCTTACTTTGGATGAGTATTCGTTAATTTTTTATATTGAGAAAAATTAACTTTTAGTGAACGTATGCCAATTAGCCTTTAAATACTTGAGAAATATTTAGAGATAAAATATTGGTTAAAAATTTTAAGTTTATTATTGATAAACTATCAATAACAAATAAATAAAATTAATTATAAATTAATTTTCTTCCAAGTATTTTATTTGTAAATATAAATATACAATCACAAATTATTCGATTAAGAGCGCTGATTTATTTTTGTAAACTGATACACTTTATAACAGTATAAGAGAACATACCTTATTTTATGAAGAGCGTAACTTCCAAATTAACAATTGGTGGTTGAAATTCTCTTTATGTTTATTAATTTGTTGTGAAATGTAGATTCTCTTAATACTTTCTTTTCTTTTGCACTTTTCATGTATTTTTTACTTTTATTTAGAATAACAAATTTCTATTTTTCTTTTTTATTTTATAAGCTTTGTTTTTTTTTCAATTTATTTGATATTTCTTTTAATTTAGCAACCTCCTTTTTCTTTTTTATTGTAATTAAAATATGTATATTTTGTTTTTCTAAGTAATGTGATGTTTTGTTTAATGGCCCAACCAGTCAACTTTGCGACGCAACGTAGAATGAAGAAAAGTAGCGTGAAACATTTTGTACACCTAGTCAACAAAAGTAAACGTATCATATGTTTTTGAACATTCATTGTGTAAACAACCCTGTTACTTTGTGAACAAAATAAACTACAGGGTTGTTAAAAACTCACGCAGCTACGTAAAAATCTATTTTCTGTAGATTTCTGCGATACGCTACCTAGAAAATAAATTATAATTACTCTTTTGATAAGAGCAATTTTAATTTTAAGGGGGGGGGGGGGTTTGTTTGTTTTGGGAATAAAGAAAAAAATAAGGGGATTAAATTAGTGGTGTAGCTGGTTCTTGTAACAACAATTTCTCATCTGCACATCTTTAGTGTGCAGGAAAATCCAGAAATGAGGTAAATAGTTGGTAGGTTTTTTTTAAACTTCAATTTATTATAATTTCTTTTCTTCTTAAATTATCTTAAATTAAGGTAAGTGTAGAGGTGCTTTGCCACTGGACGGTTTAGAGGAAAAAAAAGGTAAGTAGATGGTTCGATTGTAAGTAGATGGCTCGATGGCAAGTAGATGCTCGATTGCAAAATGGCAAGTGACTTTTACTTCGTTTGTAAAAGTTTCCTTAGGGGTTTTAATCAAACCATCGGCTACTTGACGAAAAACCGATAACGTTTCTTTTGTAAATGAATTCAAGTGATGATGGAATTGCCAAATTATTTAAAATTGAGTAGCATACGCTGCTCAAAATGATCTTATATTAATTTATGTTGATTAATATAAAAATTATAATTTAATTATAATTTAAGTGTCCAATAGGATTGGACAAAGTTAAAGTAAAATCTTTAACTCAAGGTTTTCGTAAGCACTAACATTAAGTAAATTTAATCGAAAACATTGTTCCAGATATTTCTATAATTTTCAGTTTATACAAAAATAAAAAAAGTATCCAATCCGAAACATGAAAATGTCCATGTTAATCTTGAGATCAAAGTTCATGTCAAAATATCTTTTTGAAATGGCACTCTTTTGTAAATAAAATTAGTAAACATTATTTAAATAGCCCCTCACGAAATTAATTTTTCAGAGACCAAAAATAACTATTAATTATTTTCTTATTATTCAAATTAAAAAAGTTAAGTACTGAATAAGAAATATTTTTTATGTTATTTGATAACAGTTATTGTCGACAAAAATTTTTTCTATTGCTCTATAGCGATTATTTTTTAAAAATATTTTTTTACGTTGCTTGATAACAGATATTATTAAAATATATTTTTTTTCTATTGTTCATAATTTTTATTTTTAAAATATTTTTTTTACGTTGCCTTATAATTATTATATCGTCCATTCCACGAAAGATTTTTAAAAAATGCCAATTTTTTTACGGAGGGTCATCCGATTTTGTTCATATTTGGTACTCATATAACCTATGGAGTCATTTAAATATCTGCATTTTTATTTTTTTTGAATTTTAAAACATTTGCGAATTTATTCACGATGTAATTTTACACATCAATATCTATAAAAGTTATTAACGGATTTTAATGATTTAAACTGCATGAGGAAGATGATATGCTCTCTTTTAATCTAGCAATTTAAAAATAATATTATATATTAAAAATGCATTCATAATGCAAATGCAGTTTTAGGATGCATTTTTGAAAAATTTCTACCCTTTCGATTTTAATATCGTCCATTCCATGAAAGATTTATTAAAAATGGCAATTTTTTTACCGAGGGTCATCCGATTTTGTTCATATTTGATTCGCATATAATCTATGGAGCCATTTAAATATCTCCATTTTTATTTTTTTTATAAAATGCATTCACAATGCAATTTTAGGATGCATTTATGAAAAATTTCTACTCTTTCGATTTTAATTTTTTTTTTTAATATGTTAAAAAGCAATATCTTTACTATAAAATGCAAAAATAACTGTTCTGTGACAATAAAATCTGCTATTTTTAATATTTTTTTTAAAAAAATGTTCATCAATTTGTTCATACAAAAATTTAAATTTTTCAAAAAATTTTGATTTTTAACTTTTATTGATTATAGTCTTTTAGTAATACGTAGCTTTAAATGTTTATAACTCCTTAAGTAATTGTCGGATTTTATTGATTTAAAAACTAGTATAAAGTTTATTACGATAAATATTGTAAATTATATTGTATAAATCAAAAATATTTTTTTTTTTTTTTTTTTTGCTAATGATGTACTCACTAATATAATGCAATTTTCGGATTCATTTTTAAGAAATTTCTACCCTTTTGATTTTAAATATTTTTGCTAAAACATTAGCACTTAATCTGGGACAAATAGGTTTTCTAGCACAAATAACAAATTATGAAATATTATGATTAAAATTAATTTTAAAATAAGCTCACAAAAAAAAAAAAAATTATGAAAAAATTTGAAGGAATATCTTTTTTATACCCACCATCAAAAAGATGGGCTAAAAACTAGAAACACAGGGTGTCCGTTAAATACTTTTCTGGTGATATTTCTTCAATAAAAGCACGTACGACAACGAAATTTTGTACGTATAGTTCGATATAAACTCGGAAACCAAAAATGAGCGTGGTCCGCCCACTTTACGGCCAACCTCCTATATAAGGTGAAAATCAACGAAATTGTGTTCAAATAGTTCAAGGACCAATGTAAAGTCGGAAACTTTACTGCCCACTTTACCACCCCCTTCCATATAACGTAAAATTTGAAAAAGTTGATGGTGGGTATATAGATTCGGCCGGGCCGAATATATTCGCGCTTGTTTTTTTTTTAATAGTGAACCATTTTGTCCCAGAACAATTTATATTGCAATTTTTAGCAAACATAAGAAGAAAAAAAAAATTGAAAGGGTAGAAATTTTTCAGAAATGCATACTAAAATTGCATTTGCATTATGAATGCATTTTTAAATGATAATATTATTTCTAAATTATTACATTTGTTTATGGGTTAATGTCCATAAATAAAATACGGTTTAGTTTATTTACTTTTTAATTTTAAGAAAAATTCACTTTATTTAAATTTTGTTTCTTTTCATTTGTAGAATTCACTTTTGTTTGTTTTTGTTTACAATTACTTATTACTAAATTTTACGTTATTAATAATTTACAATTTGTTTTCTTTAATTGTTCTTTAATTTAGAGTCTATGTTTTTTTTTTTTTTGTTTCTTTTACATATGTATATGATTTTGTTTTTGTTTTGTTACTATTCACTTGTTTTCTTGTTCACGATCAATTTTGTACTGATTATTTAAAAAAGGGTCTAACAATATTAAGCTTAAGCAAGGAATGTAAATTAAAGCAAAAAGAATTAACAAAAACAAAAGGTACATAAAGAGAGCAATTAGCGGTACTTTCTTTATGTACATGTTATTAGTTGAAAATAAGAAATAATATAAATATGAATAATATGTTTGTTGTTGATGTGACACTCTAGTCAATAGTGATGATTACTGTGGGACAACTCTAAACATTCCGCCTCCCATAACAGGGTGAAATATTTATCAAGCGTTCAGGGGGTCCTTTTGATCAAGTACAGGTTCATCATTCCAAAAACGAGGTATATCTGCACCAAGTAATACAGTTGTGAATTTTTTGATGTAGAGTCAAGATCAGCTAATCAGGATAAAGTTGATGATGAGCCAATGATGTCAATTTTGGATGTGCTGCTTTAACTATTGTGTTGAGTAGAGATGAACTATGATGTTGAATTAACTTCTGTAAATATATGAAAATACAGATCATTTGACTTATAGTTTTATTAATTGTTGAACAAAGCTACACGTTTTGTTATGGGCCTTGTTATGATTTCACTTGCTGTTCGTATATCAACTATTCGACTATTGTTGTCGGGTCCGATGTAAGTTTTTGTAATACGACCCAATTTCCATTCATTGGGTGGCAAATTTTTGTCTTTAATGACAACTAAATCATCAACTTTGAGATTTTCGTTTTGGTATTTCCATTTGTAGCGACGATGCACAGTGTGCGATTCTAAAAATGAAATGGAAATAATTATAGAAATTCGGAACGGCTGCTCCGATTTTTATGAAATTTCACATGGTCATACCAGAGGTGTAGGCGATTTTAAGTTTTGAGCTTGGACCATATAGACCTGCATGGAGCGAGTCCACAGGGTACCAAAGTTGTACACCTCGGGTATAAAATTTCTAAAAAACGATCCAGATACCTTATATCTGAACCGATTTCAAAGATTATTATGTAGGAGGATTTAATTTAAAACGCTATTCACTTTTTTAGATTTGTCTGCAAAAATCCCGTAATTCCTAGAAAACTTTAAAAAATTTCCAAAAATAAGATTTTTTATTTTTTCCAACCGATAACGGGGAGCAAAAATTTCTATTGGGAAAGAAATTAAAACACTTTAGACTAAGTAAAAAGTATAACTTTTTTTTGATTCCAGCTTTGCGATTTCAGAAATTAAGGCGTAAATTCGAAATTAGTTGAAAAAATAGGTCAAATTTGGGAAACCCTGGTTCTCGCAAAACTCGATTTCTGAAAGTTTTTTTTCCTTTGAAGTATTTTGTGTTTAGTTGTCTTTCAGAAAAATATAAATGCTATATATGTTACTTAAGAAAATTTTTATATAACAGAAAAAGAATGTTACCACTTTTTTGGCAAAAAAAAACTAGAAAAAATCTACTTTTTTTGAAAGTTTAAATTTAAATGCTTGTAACTTTTGACTCCGTAAATATTAAATATTCAAACAATTTTTCTATTTGTTGTTAATGAAATAAAAAAAGTTTAAAGAAAATCGGGTGAAATTTGGACCCGTTGTAGTGAAAAAACTTTACCAAGACAGGCTAAAAAGTAAAAATTTTAATATTTGAAGCTCAATATCTCTTAAACTAAAAGAGATAATATTTTTAGATTGTAGATCTCGACTAGCACAATCTACCTATATACAAATCTTTGAAATCGGTTCAGATATAAGGTATCTGGATCGTTTTTTAGAAATTTTATACCCGAGATGTTCAACTTTTGTACCCTGTGGACTCGCTCCATGTCCAAACTCAAAACTTAAACTCGCCTACATCTCTGGTATGACCATGTGAAATTTCATAAAAATCGTAGCAGCCGTTCCGAAGTTCCATAATTATTTCCATTTCATTTTTAGAATCGCACACTGTGCGATGTAATTCTTTTAAATATTCTGTTTTCCATCTCTGACAGAATGAATGGTAAATTATTTTTAGACGTTTCCATCGGTTGGCGAGAGTCAAGTTTTCGTTGCTCAAGTCTTTTTCAGGTGGGGTCATAAATGAAGTACCAATAAGAAAGTGTGCGGGGGTCAACGGCGACAAGTCAGTTGGGTCATCACTGCAGGACTTAAAGGTCTGGAGTTTAAGCAGGACTCGATTCGGGTTAGAATTGTAGATAGCTCTTCGAACGTGAATTTCATAATTGGAATCATCTTACGTAAATGTTTCTTGAAGGATTTAACACCCGCTTCCCAAAGCCCACCCATATGTGGGGTTCCTGGGGGGATAAATTTTCAATTGATATTTTGATGAATAACTTGTTGCTGAAGAGTTTTAATAAATTCGAGTCGATCTTTCTTTATAAGTTCTGCAGCCCCAACGAAATTTGTTCCGTTGTCGGAATAAATAGTAGATGGACATCCCCGTCTTCCTATAAATCTTGTAAATGCTGCTAAAAAGGCTTGAGTCGATAGATCACTTGCTGCTTCCAAGTGTACCGCTTTGGTAGTAAAACACATGAAGATGCACACATAACCTTTTGTTATAAGGCATGCTCGACCAGTGAAATTTCTGATATTAAAGGGTCCAGCATAATCTACTCTAGTATTTGTAAATGGTCTGGAAAAGGTTATGCGCTCTGGGGGTAGAGAAGCCATAATTTGTTCTTGAGTCTGCTTAAAAATAAAATGCACATTTTGCAATTACGAACCACAGTTTTTACTAGAGTTTTCAGTTTACAAATCCAGAATTCTGTTCTTATACTTCGAATCATGAGCTGGTTTCCTCCATGTAAAGTAATTTTATGGGTGAATTCTACAATTAGTCGAGAGAGTTTGCAATTATAAGGCAGCAAGATTGGATATTGTTCGTTGTATGTTAAAGCTGGAGTTTGTGTAAGTCTACCGTTTATGCGCATGATTCCATGAGAATCCAAGAAGGGATTTAAAGTTAGCAAGCTACTTTTTGGTGAGAGTTTTTCTTTGTTTTGTAGACGTTTATATTCCTCAGGATATAAGTTCTTTTGGGTCAAGATGATTAAACGAATTTTAACTTCTATAATTTCGTCTGTAGAGATTTCTAACGATGGCATGTTGTGGGTGCTGCTATGTGGGCTGGCGTTTTTTCTCCATCTCAGTATGTAGGCTATAACACGATAGGCACGGGGCAACGAAGAGAATCGATTTAGCGGGTCTTCGTATGTGGAAGTCATAAGCAATTTTATTGGTTTTGATTCCAAAATTGTGTCATTGGCAGATTTTGGTGCTGGCCATTGATGTTTTGGAAATTTAGCCAAGAAGGTCCAAACCACCATAAATGGTTTATTTTTAAATCTTCTGGTGAACATCCTCTGCTTGCGATGTCGGCTGGATTTTCTTTGGAGTCGATGTGATGCCAGTTTTGTGTTCCAACTTTTTGCAAAATTTCAGATACACGATTTCCGACGAAAGTATTCCAGCAATTTGGAGTTTTTTTCAACCACGCTAACACAATTGTTGAGTCTGTCCAGAAATATGTTTTAAATTTGTAGCTCTGGAGGTTTGGTAGGAGCCATGAGGTTAAATTTGCCAATAAAACAGATCCGCATAATTCGAGTCGAGGCAACGATAATTTTTTAAGAGGCGCAACTCGTGTTTTTGAAGATAGGAGAAAAGTGTGTGCAGAGCCATTGTCAGCTTCGATTCGAGCGTATAGAACTGCTGCATATGCCTTTTCTGATGCGTCGCTAAAGCCATGTATTTCGAAAGTACAAGATGGGGTATATTTTATCCAACGAGGTATTTTGAGCGAGTCAATTGATGGGCAATTTTTTATGAACTTTTGCCATCTGATGCATGTAAGTGGTTTTAAAGTATCATCCCATTCAATTTTTTCTAACCGGATCATTTGCATTATGATCTTTGCTTCGACAATGATTGGTGATAGCCATCCACAAGGGTAGAAGAATTTGGCTATGGTCGATAAAACTTCACGTTTTGTGTACGCGTCTTTTACTTGAACGTCAGGCGCTGTAAAATTGAAAGACTCTGAAGAAATATTCCATTTTATCCCAAGAGTTTTTGTTCCCACATTTTCTGACAAATTTAAACAGTCTACAGGCAAGAGGGTTTCTTGTGGTAAAAAACTTGTATTACTCGAGGATCATTGGAGGTCCATTTCATCAGGTTAAATCCAGCTGATTTTTAGGCAATCGATAATTCTCTTCGGGATTGGATAGTGTCATCTATGTTATGACCGCCTGCGAGGACGTCATCCACATACATATTTTCTTGTAGGATTTTTGATGCTCGTGGATAAACTGATTTAACATCCTCCGCAAGTTGTAATAATGTCCTTATGGCCAAGAACGGAGCACAATTTACTCCAAATGTTACAGTCAGGAGTTCAAAGTCCTCTATGGGATCAATGGGTGATTTACGAAACAATATTCGTTGATAATGTGTTTGAGCTGGGTCGACGAGTATTTGGCGATACATTTTGGTAATATCTGCGTTGAATACGTAACGGAAGAATCTCCACTTCAAGATGAGGAGCACTAAATCCTGTTGCAAAATGTGCCCTGGATATAAAATGTCATTCAAGCTTTTCTTGTTTGAAGACGGACTGGAGGCATTGAAAACCACTCTAAGTTTTGTGGTCAATCGGTCTGGTTTTATTACTGCGTGGTGCGGTAAGTAATAGTTCGGAGTTTTTTCTATTTCCAGGGGGGAGAGTTTCTTCATGTATCCCAACTGAAGATACTCTAGAATAGTCTGGTCATATAGCGTCTTTATGTCAGGTCGATTATTGAGCATTTTTTCCATACGTAGGAATTGAGCGATCGCAATATTTCTATTTTGTTTTCAATTTTGAAGGGTAGGGTAACTATATACCACCCTAATGTGTTTTGAGTCGTAGACGATTTGTAGTTATTTTCGCAAGATATCTTCGTCTAACCTCAAAATGTTTTTTGGGGTATCCTCCACCTCCCAAAAGCGTGCGATGATTTGATCTGTTGATACAGTGTTGCAGAGTGATACTGATGATATGGAATGAGTCTTTTGTTAAACTGGTCCCTCCACAATCCAGCCAAATACGGTTTTCTGTGCCAAAAGGGATCCAATCGATTTCATTGGAGTTTCTAAGTAATAAATCAACGGGCCTAAATCGAGAACGATCAATAAGTCTATAAGACGACTTGTAGTGAAACAAGGGTCTGCTAATTCTAGGGTGGCTGCTTTGCTTAGGTGCTTCGAGTCTAACGTTTGCGGTGGCAAATTAGGAGGAAGGGTTTTGAGTACTGGTGCCCAAACTTCTAATTTAAAACTAGTGTTCCACTCGGGAACAAAGGTTAAACAAGCAAGCTTTTGTGGAAATTTCCGATACGGTTTGGCTCAATCCAGAAACGTGAACTATGTTTGGTTTAGTAGGTAGTTTTAGTCGATTTTTTAGCTTTTCGGATATGAATGTTGACTGAGATCCAGGGTCGATGATAGCTCTTGCTTCGAATCTCTGACCTCTTGATTGAATGTGAACAACAGCAGTGAATAGTAAAGTTTCCTTCTCATTTCTATTTCGAAGGGACCTGTTAGTTTCTTGTAGTGTTAAGGACGTAATATTGGGAATAGTGACATTTGATGTGGACTGTATTTGGTGTGTCTGAGCGGCGGAACTTGTACTTGGTTGTACTAGAAGAGGTTCCAGATTTGCGTTTGTAGACTGGGTTTCTAACCCTTTATGTAGCAAAGTGTTGTGTCTTTATTTGCAGACTCTACAACTGTATTTGCTTTGACAATCCTTAACACTTTGTTCTATCGAAAGGCAATTGTAGCAGAAATTTGTTATTCTCACTAAGTGAATTCTATCGTTGAAATTTTTTGATAAGAATGAGGGGCATAATCGTAGTGGATGAGACTCTTTGCAGTTGGCAGTTATAATTCGAGTCATTACAATTAGCCTTGTTGTACTTTGAACGATTTTTGTTTTGTGACCTGACTTCAGGATTTGAGGTAGTGGTTTGAAAAGAGTGCAAACGTTTTTCTTTGGAATTTGTATGGTGATTATCCTGCTTGGATTGGGTTTGTTTACCATTGGGTGTTTTTATATTACCGACCGATTTTAATGTTTTGAACTTATGGGTCAGAAAATCATCAAATTCTTTCCAAGTATGAATTTTTGCGCCATCATCTAACTTATTTTCGAATTCTTCTAAAAAGCTCCTAGGAAGTTTAGTGGAACATAAATATGACAAAATAGGGTCCCAGCTTTGTCTACTAACATTTAACTTCCTTAAAGTTTGAATACAAATATTTATGGTTCTTTTAATAGAGGCGGCAGAATCAACAGTTACTTGTGGGAGATCAAAAAGGACTTGCATTCTTAAATTTTCATAACGATCAGTAAGGTTTTTCCATGCTATATCGAACCCATCGTTTGTTAAAGGGACGTGAGTAATGATTTCACGGGCTTCACTCCCCGTTTTTTGGGTCAAATGGAAAAGTTTTTCAACCTTACTTAATTTGGGACTTCTTATGTATAGTGCTGTAAATAAATCAAGGAATGTTGGCCAAGAACTATAATCCCCATAAAATGTATCTATATCGCAGGGTGGCAACCTTATAAAATAATCTGTTTCGATTTCTTCATTGTCATTGTTGCTAACTTGAGAAATTCGCTCTACAGTATGAGAAGGTTCCCTAAGAACTTCTATTTCTGCATTAATCGATCCGATGCATCGCCTATAAATTTGTAGAGTTGAAGAATATTTCTACCTAATTTTTTCTTTATCTACAGGGTTTTTATCTTTGTCAACCAATTCTTCATCGTCCATACATGCCTCGTATGCTCTTCTTACTTTTCCCCATAATGTGTCTAATTCCACACGTAAAACCTCTAAAGCATGAATGTTGTCTTCAGCCTGTGATTCGGCATGTAAGTTTTCGAAATGAATAACGTCCTTTACGCGGTTTATGAATTGTGTCAGAGACATTTTATTATTATGTTAAAAGTAGAAAGAAAAAGCGGTAAAAGTTGGTCGAGTGATAGTTTATTGTCCGATAATGTAGTCAACAATTTCCGAAAGTAAAATATTTTTTCTCAAAAAAAAAAAAAAAAAATATATATATATATATATAAATATTTCCCCAGATAATTTCCAATTTATAACTTGATGGCAACTCTACTATAATATGAACAGCAAGCAGAAAAAAATATAACATACAGGGTCATGCGTAAAAAAAATCCAAACAATTATAAATAATTGCAATTAACAAAGATTCAAATTTGATATTTGCCCTTTGTTTTATTTTTTCCGCACTATCTTATTGGTACTTACTTTGTTTGAGTCTTTTTATACTTATTTGTTGTTGTTTAATTTTCGTTTACTGCTTCTCCTTTTCTTAATGTCCACTAGAGTCTGCGTTTGCTAATAATTTCCTACTATTGTTGTTGACTGCGGCTGAATGGCTACTGCGCTGACGGTAAAAACGGGATGACTGCTTTTTTGATTTTTTGTATGTTATGTTGTTTATTTTTGCCGTTATTATTTTTTAGAATTTTATTTTCTTTATTGAAATTTGTCAAACTGTCTTTCAACAAACACTTTTTATTTTTTACAATTCACTTTTGTTTGTTTTTGTTTACAGTTACTTATTACTAAATTTTCTGTTATTAATAATTTACAGTTTGTTTTCTTTAATTGTTCTTTAATTTAGAGTCTATGTTTTTTTTTTTTTTTTTGTTTCTTTTACAAATATGATTTTGTTTTTGTTACTATTTACTTGTTTTCTTGTTCACGATAAATTTTGTACTGATTATTTAAAAAAGGGTATAACAATATTAAGCTTAAGCAAGGAATGTAAATTAAAGCAAAAAGAATTAACAAAAACAAAAGGTACATAAAGAGAGTAATTAGCGGTACTTTCTTTATATACATATTATTAGTTGAAAATAAGAAATAATATAAATATGAATAATATGTTTGTTGTTGATGTGATTGTCTAGTCAATAGAGATGATTTCTGTGGGACAACTCTAAACAACATTTATAGTGGACATATTCTTCTTAAATACGCAATTTAAATCATTAAAATCCGTTAACAAGTTTTAGAGATATTGGTGTTTAAAGTTAGACACTTTTGAAATTTTTTTGACTTTTCAAAAAATAAAAATTGCGAATAAATTCGCGAATTTTTCAAAATTCCAAAAAAAAAAAAAAAAATGGAGATATTTAAATGGGTCCATAAGGTATGCGTATGCCAAATATTTTTAAAATCAGAAGACATTAAAAATATTCTTGTGCGTTCTTTCATGGAATGGGCGATATAATTTTAATATGTTAACAAGCGTGGATGTTATATTCGGCTCGGCCGAATCTATATACCCACCATCAACTTTTTCAAATTTGACGTTATATGGGAAGGGGCGGCAAAGTGGGCGGACCATGCCTATTTTTTGTTGCCGACTTTACATTGGTCCTTGAACTATTTGAACACAATTTCACCTTATATGGGAGGTGGGCGGTAACGTGGGCGGACCACGTCCATTTTTGGTTTCCGAGTTTATATCGACCCCCAAACTATGTATACAAATCGTATATGCTTCTGTTTAAGAGATATCAGCAGAAAAGTATGAAACGGAAACCCTGTGTTACTAGTTTTTAGCCCATACCTTTTTTTTTATTAACCGATTTTGCCCATTTACAATCCCAAACAAACCTTATATAAGACAAATATTTGTGCCAAATTTCGTCCCCCTACGTTGTACCGTTCGAGCCCTATCCTGTTTTCAACAGACGGACGGACATAGCTAGATCGACTCAGAATCTAACTAGGACCCAGAAAATATATACTTTGTGGGGTCTTAAATGATTCCTTCGACATGTATATATAATTATTATATTATTTATTTATTTATTTATTATTTGAATTTTGGGTTTACATGTAATTTAAAACTAGTCCCGCGAAGCCATATGGCTTATCTGCAGGATGAAGATCTTAAAATAATATATGATTTTCAGATTATTTTTATTTTCATTGCGAAATTATAAAGTGAATTTTCAATAATTTTTTCCTCTTAAATATATATTAAGTAGGTTTGTGGGTAATTTATTAAATATATTAGGCAGAACAACATTAAGGCAATTTTTTTCATAATTGTTTCGATGACGTTCTACTTGGAATCTTCCTTCCGCTCGACGTCGGGTGTTGTAATTATGGTCGATTGGCTTAAGTATTCTAGTATCGCCGTAGAATTCATTTAATAATGTTGTGCTATATAAGCTTTGAATGTTAAGTATTTGTAGTTTGCTAGCTAAGTTGTTTGCTGATGTGTTGTAACTGGGTGTATTGTTGTTGTTAGCGTGTGAATTGTTGACAGTATCTGTATTACTGTTATTTACCAATGTGGTGGTGTGTACGTGTGTGTTGTTATTAAGGTGTGTATTGTTGCTACCCAGCAGTTCGCCGAACTAGTTCCGTTACGTCGAATTCGTTAGCCACAAAGAACTACCACTAGTTACTCTTCAACCCAATCACAATGTGAATTTAACATGGGGATGTCATTGGAGGTAACCAATTGGCCACCCTTTGCATTACTAATCACTAGTATTTTGGAAAGTAACAATTCTCTAGTTATTTTGATTGTAACATGAAGCTACACATTGCACCGTTGATAAGAAACTAGCACTATCAGCATAATAGGTAACTAGTATTTGCACTAGTACGAAAAAACTAGTATTTGGGACGAAAAAGTTAAAAAAATAAAAAAGAAATTTATTTGACTATTATTTTGTATTTTTTAAGCTTTAATTTCTTTAATTTAATAATTATTTTTATTTATTTTTATTTAAATTTTGTATTTCTCTGATGTTTTAATTTTAAATTTTTATCCATCGATGTCTTCAGCTGGGGTTGAACTTCTAACCTTCTGGTTCGTACTACACTGAAAAAAGTAATTTCAATGAATGAAGTAAATTAAATGAAATTCATTAATTTTTCCAAGAATTTATTAACTTAATATACGAATTCATTGCTTCAATGAAAATATTCATTAAAATTCAATGAAAAAATTAACGCTATTATGAACATTACATTGAAACCATTCATTAAATTTATTTCTTAATACAATAAGTAAATCAGTTATTTGATTTAATGTATTAGTTCATTGAATTAATTTATTCAATGTACTAATAAATTGATTTAATTAAGAAAAAGCATTACACAATGAACAAAAGCATTGAATCAATGAATTATTTTATTAAATTATATTAAAATAAATGCTTTCTAATGGAAAATAAAGTAAAACGAAAACAAATACATTTCAGTTTTCTTTTATCTCTTAACAAGAAATGACGCGTTTCCCAGCAAAAACTTTACTTACCCGGTAAGTCAATATATTACATTGCTAAAAGGCGGTAACTACTTATAATTCGGGTGAAAAACTCATTACATTTATATGGCGATGTCCACGAATTCATGGGTCCCCATTATTAAAGTACTTATTTTAAACAATTAAATAAGTAGTTAAGCAAATGCTACAAAACTACAAATACTTCAAAACTACAAAATTGCTAAAAAAAATTAAAAACAAAATGTTGGCTCAACTGAGATTTGAACCTAGACAAAAACATTTGTTCATGTTTCAAAGACTACTGTCTTAGTCACTACGCCATGTATGTGTTAAAATTTGTGTGCGTTATTAATAGTTTCAACATACCAACAGAAATTAAAATAATTTACTGAAAAAACGTTTGGGTTTAGTTCGGGTTTGAACCGACAACCTTCTGAGTGCTACGCTGTCGCTCTAGCGAACTGAGCCATTGCAGAACTAAATCAAATTGTTGTTTACTGGTAACTAGTTATTCCACTACTCGAGGAAATGAGAAAAATAATGACAACTCATTACCTGGTAATGAGTCTAGCAAGTAGTAGTCATTACCAAAAGCCAACAAATTTTTGCTGGGAATTCTCACAAAAGTTCTAATTTTTGAAAAATTAAATTTCTTTGCAAATAAATTAAAATTTTCTAAAATGTCGAAATTTTTAATAAGAATCAAAATTTTAAAAAAATTCTGAAATTTTTCTTAAAGTTTATTTTTTTATTAAAAATTTTACCAAAATTCTGTATTTTCAGTAAAATAAATTTTTTCACTAAAAAAAAACTTTCACTAAGAACTGAATGTAATTAAAACTTAATAATAACAAATCAGTTTCAAAATTCTAAAAGTTCAGTTATAAACTCTCATTTTAATCTCTACATTTTTGCTAAAATTAAAACTTTTACGTAAACGAACGCACTTATTATTCATTATATTATTTTCTAATTACATTAAAAACATTGTATCAAAATTAAAAAAAATTATATTTAATAGCCAAAATCAGCTTCTTTATCGTTATGGTTTTACGACAGCTATTTTTTTTTGCAGTTAGCTTACCGAAGTTTTTGTTAAATACCAATGTGTTTAACGACAAAAATCGGTAAACTTTTACTACAGAATAACACTTAAGATAAATATATATATATATATATATATATATATATATATATATATATATATATATATATATATATATATATATATATATATATATATATAAATATATATATATATATATATATATATATATATATATATATATATATAAACATAATTAACTTTTTTCTTACAAAGTAAAATACTAAAGACTCTGTTAAGCACCACGATAGCTTAACTATCGCTCACAATATATGCGAAGTTAGGGTGTATAAAAAAACGTACACATTTGAATGAGTCAGGTGGGTAGTCACAAATGGACTTTACTGTGCTAAAGCAGATGAATTGACACCGAAAAAACTGCTGGGTGTTTACCGATGTGTTGGTGTGTGTGTTATTTACGAGTGTGTTGATAACCATAGTATTGGTGTTTACTTGGGTGTTGTTGTTTGCGTGTGCATTCCCAGCAGTTCAACAGGTGCCAATTTACCCATTAGCACTAGATATATAACTACTTAGACTATTCACTAGTTACTTTTGGTAGTACAAATGGTTGATAAACAATCACATTCTGCATTACATTTCACTAGTAAAATAACTAATAAAGAATGTTTATTGTTTTAATAAGAAACTATAATATCTTAACGTAAACTGCCACTTCTATATTTACATGTAATGCATAGAGTTGCCGTTGAGAGTTTTAAAAGTGTCAAATGAGAAATTTGCTCTCGTGTTATATATGTATATGCTGCAACATTTCTTTTAGTGAATTCACTATAGAAATGTAGTGCAGATAGTGGCTTTTCGCCTTCAGAAATTTACATTAATGTATGCCAATTCGTTACAACCATTAATTTAGTGAATTCACTATTGAAATGTAATACAGTTAGTGGCCAATCGGCAAAAAATTTTTAAATTTGTCTCTAGAATTAAACTTGATTATATAGGAATTCGTTATATAGATTTATAAGAGAAATTTAAACTAAAAAGGTAATAAATTATAAATTTTTTTTATGTATATACTTTATTAACAAAAATATTTAATACTAGCTTTTCTCGGTGCTCTTCGCTACCCCATTTGGTGCAACAATTAATATTTATTTTATATGGGGGCTACTACTCCCCCTGCACCTATTCGAAATTTAATACGAATATTACTACCACAAATTTTTAAGACTTTAAGTGTAATACTCCTTTAGATATGCGAAATTTAATATATATATATATATATATTTTTTTTTTATCCTTTTTCATTTTATCAATGCAATGTAATAAGCTGGACGTTCATATGAAGTTTGAGGGTTTTCACCATAATAGTTATTTAGATTATCACTCCCCTGCTACGATAAAAAAAATAAATATCATATTTGAATTTGAGAGTTTTCAAAATGTGGGCGCAAAATGTGGACGTGATATCCGATCGAGATCCTATAAAATTCTCCAGTGCAAACACTATATGTATGTAAAATTTCAAGTAAATAGCTGCACTGATAACGCGTAAAGTATAAAAAATATTTTTTTTTAAGTAGGCGCAAAAAGTGGTTGTAACTTTAATCGAGATATATATAACTACTTTCAGCACTGGTACTATCTGTGTGCCAAAAATCGGTTCAGCCGTTTAGACGTTATTGATGCACAAACAAACAAACTTACACTTATTTTTTTTTAAACATATATAAGGATTAATCAAAAATCATGTTAGTAATTGACGTAGGTAATTTGGCCAATGTATCAAGAACTTTATATGGAACTATTTCTGATTTAATTATTAAATAAATTATAACAAAAATGGTTAAAAAAAACTTGTTCTGTTGAATGTTTAGATTAGGACCCTAATAAATTTAAAGTAAAAAAAAAAGAATTGTTTTATTTTTCTTTCATACAAATCTGGTATGTATTTAATACATTATTATAATATAATATGTTATGCTAGTTACTTTTAATAATTCAACTGTTTGTTAGATGATCACATTTTGTCTAAATAAATAATATAAAAATAATAAAGTAGTAATTAAGTTACCAATTCACTAACTACATGTAATGTCTAAATTCGCCGTTAGCATTTTGTTAAATAAGATATTTTCTCTAAATTCATAAACAAACCCATATTTATATTACCAATTCGCTAACTACATGTAATGCAGAAATTCGCCATTTTTGTTTTTATACCCTTTACCACAGGTGTAAAGGGTATATATAAGTTTGTCATTCCGTTTGTAATTTCTACAATATTCGTCTAAGACCCCAAAAAGTATATATATTCTGTATCCTTATTGATAGGGGAGTCGATATAAAGATGTCCGTCTGTCTGTTGAAATCAGTTTTTAGAAAGACCCAGTTATCGGATATATATGTTTTATATATCAAATTGTTAGAAATATTCCTTAGAAAATCTCTAATGAAAACGAGCAAAATCGGTTGATAAATAACTGAGATATCGGCAAAAAACCGAAGATACTCCCGAAAAATCGTGTTTGCTGTCGGCTTTTCTCGGCTCCTATAAAATATAGCGATTTCGTTTTTGCACGAAAAGTTCAAAACCTTTCTTAGTTTTTTTTTTTTTTTTTGTGAAAAAAAATGGCCAGATATCGGCCAAAACGCGTTTTATTGACTTTTTGAAGCTCCTATATAAGCTACGGCTTTCGCGTTTAAACGGGTTGGTCATAAATATTTTTATAAAATTTCAATTTTTTACAGAAAGTTAATTTGTTTATAAACAGCAGAGTTATGGACCAAAAACTAAAAAAAAAAATTTAGTAAGTAAATACACAGAAAAATGTTTATATTAAACATACATACATACATACATACATACATACATACATACATACATACATACATACATACATACATACATACATACATACATACATACATACATACATACATACATACATACATACATACATACATACATACATTTTTATTATTTGTGGGTAAGATGGTAATATGGTATTAAGTAACATGGTGAAGGGTATCAAAGATTCGGCACGGCAGAATCTTTTTTCAATTTCATTATAATACGTTTTCTCTTAATTCATAAACAAAGCCATATATAATTCGCCGTTAGTATTTTAGTATACATTTTTTGACACAGATGGTGCATACTTTACAACAAATATTCACATGAAATTGAAAATAGCACATAGCTGAATGTTAAATAAAGATATCAATAGCCCAGTGTTAATACGCATGCCTACAAACCAGAAGGTTAGAAGTTTAAGCCCATCTGAAGACATCGATGGAGAAAAATGTAAAATAAAAACATCAGAAAATACTTAAATCAAAATAAATTAATAAAATAAAAAAATAAAAAACAATAATTACTTATCAGGCAAATTAAAACTTTAAAAATACAAATTAAAAGTTCAAAAAATTTATTTATTTTTGTTTTTTTAACTTTTTCGTCCCAAATACTAGAGTTTTCGTACTACTGAAAATACTAGTTCAATGCGTAGCATCATGTTGCATTCGAAATAACTAGAGAAATGGTACCATCCAAACTACTAGTGAATAGTAATGCAAAGGGTTGCCAATTGGTTACCTCCAATGACATCCCCATGTTAAATTCACCAGTTAAATGCATTGTGAGTGGGTTGAAGAATAACTAGTTCTTAGTGGCTAACGAATTCGACGTGCTGGGTTGCTGTTGATTAACAGTTTGTTGTTGTTTGCGCGTGTGCTGTTGTTTACCAGGGTGTTGGTGTTTTCTTGTTGTTTACGTACGCGTTGTTGTTAACCAATGTGTTGGTGTTTACTTGTGTGCTGTTTACGATTATGTTATTGCTGTTAGCTTGAAAACTTCCATATACCATGGTGAATTGAAGTTGTTGTTTATTTTGTTGTTGGTTTTTCAGCAAGATTTTAAGAATTTGGTTTTGTGTTTGCTGCAGACTATTGCAATATGTGGAACTTCCCCAAGCTGTAATACCGTGCCTGATGTATGATTCAGCTAGGGAAAAATATGCATGCTTGAGAACAATGAAGGGAGTGCAGTTACTCAAGTGGAAGAGACTGTACGCAGCTTTTCTTAGTTTCTTTCTCAGGTGTTTTATATGCGTTAGCCACTTAAAGTTTTCATCTACATGAACGCCTAGGTACTTTTACTTGTCTACCTTTTCTATAGTGATATTACAATCATCACTTGTGAGGGAGGTGGTGTTGTGGAGGCATTGGTTATTGTGAAATATTAGATTTATTTCATATTTAGGTAGATGTGTTGGCTTAATATGCATGAGCTTCGTTTTCGATGCATTTATAACAAGGCCGTTATCATGGCTCCATTTTGTAATTATATTTAACTCATTTTGCATAATTCTACTTGCTTCTTCTATTTTTTTGTTGGAGACAACAATTGCAGTATCATCCGCATAGGCTAAAGCTTAACTATTTTTTAGGACGTTTATCATTTCATTTGCGTAAACAAGGTATAGGATTGGACCCAATTTTGATTCTTGAGGTACGCCGTTATTGGCTGAGAAAGTTTCATTACTCAGGTTATTACAGACTTTGACTCGGTAGGTTCTTAACTCCAGGTAGCTTTTATACCATTGCAAACATTTTCCTCTAATTCCATTCCGATCCATAATATCTGTGAGATTACTGTGCGAAAGAGTGTCGAAGGCCTTGCTAAAGTCTACAAATAGTGCCAAGCAATGAATATTTTCGCTCAAGTCATTTACACAAGGAATGACAAAATCAATATACCCCCCATCTTTTTGATGGTGGGTATAAAAAGCAATATCTTTACTATAGAATACAAAAATAACTATTCTGGGACAATAATAATCTATTATTTTTAATATATATATCGACCATTCCAGGAAAGAACGCCCGATAAAGGGTATTTTTTTACTTGATGACTTTTAATTTCGATACAAATTTGTATACAAAAACTCCATTAAGCCTTTAATCAATTTCAGTTTACAGTTTTATGAAATTGCAAAAACTCGCGATTTAATTTCGCTTTTTAATTTTCTCAAAAACCAAAAAAATTTCAAAAGTATGTAACTTTGAATAGCAATATCTTTGTAAAGACTTTGTGAATTTTAATTATTTAAACGGCCTTAAAATTTCGCATATGGCGGCTTTACGATGAACATTTTAAAAATAAAAAAGATTTTTTAAAAATGCATTTTAATGCAATTGCATTTTTCAAATGCACTTTTCTTTAAATATGCTATTAAAATTTTTTAATTTTTTAAATTTTTTTTTTTACATTACATACTTTATTTATTGAATCTTCAGTAATTGTACATGAACTAACAATAAGTATTAAAATCTTAAATCTAAATATTAATATCTAATTTTGTCCAACCACCGTCAGACAAAAATCTATTTTAATACGTATATTTTAGCTCCACAAATTTGATGTGTGCCTTCTTCTCAATAGAGTATATCCATTGCTTAGTAGGATGTTTCGAGCTAGAGGATTTGGGTGAATTTCTAGCCTCCTAAAATATTTCTCAGTATGTTCTCTTATTACATCTTTCACAAAGGGGACGTTTAGATCCTTATGAATATTTGAGTTTTTGACGTACCATGGTGCCGCAGTTATTATCCGCAAAATCTTGTTTTGTCGTCTCTGTATTTTTTCTATATTTGACGCCGAGACCGTGCCTCATAACTGAATGCCATAACTCTATATTGGCATCAATATGGGATTTCCATATAAGACGTCGATCAATATGGATACCGAGGTATTTAACCTCTGATTGCTGGGGAATAACTTGGTTATTAATAAAGATGGGTGGGCATGCTTCTCTACGCAATGTAAATGTTATGTGTATGGATTTTTGCTCATTTACCTTTATTTTCCATTTACGTAACCATCTTTCAATGTCTAGTATATGGTCTTGCAAGAGTCGAGATGCTTCTTGGGGGCTATCATGTGTACTTAAAATTGCTGTGTCATCAGCAAATGTTGATGTATGGGTTCGGTTGTTAGTTGGCATATCAGAGGTGTATATTAAGTACAACAAAGGACCCAGAATAATACCTTGGGGTACTCCTGCTTCAATGAGCTGTGGATTACTTAAGAAGTCTCCCTCTTTAACAATAAATTTTCGATTAGTTAAATAGCTTTCCAATAATTTATGTGTATTAGTGGGTAAATTTTGCTTTATCTTATATATCATGCCATAGTGCCATACTTTGTCGAAAGCTTGCGAAACGTCGATAAAGAGAGCAAAGCAATATTTCTTTTCTTCCAACGTTTTGTTAATAACATTTACAAGTCTGTGTGTTTGTTCGATAGTGCTGTGTTTTCTTCTAAATCCGAATTGATGATTGATCATTAGGAGTTTCTCAAAGAGCTTTGACATATTTGATAATAGACTTATAGGTCTATACGATTCTAATTTTGTGTGATCTTTTCCTGGCTTAGGTATCATAGTAACCAGTGATACCTTCCATTCTGGTGGATAATATTCAAGGCGCAATATAGCGTTAAAAATATAAAGTATAACTTTTAATGCTATCCGGGGTAGCTCCAAAAGCATCTTGTTACTGATTTTATCAATACCAGGTGCTTATTTAGAGTTTAAATCAACAATAGCCTTGTCGATATCTCGAATCTCAAAACAAAGGGGTTCAACTGCTCTGAATTGGGGTACAACAGGTGGCAACTCAATTACGTCATTTGAATCGTTCGGGGTAAATAAATTTTTCGGATGACTTACAAACAGATTCCCTTTTTCGGTATCATTTTTTGCCCATCCTCCATTAGTATTACGTAAAGGAGGTTTACATATAACTGGTCTCTTAAGTTTTTTAGTAGCTCGCCATAGAGAATAATAAGACTGCGGTGTTGCATCAAGGTTTTCTAAATATTTATTAAAAGATTCAGTCTTCCGATTTTCCAAGAGCTTATTAAGACGATTTTTGCATTCTCTAAACTTAGATTTGAGTTGAGGGGATCTGTAGAGTTGCCACTCTCTTCGAGCTCTTCTTTTTTCAGTCGAGAGCCAATCGACATCCACAGAATATATTCTATTATATCTGTTTTGTCGGGGGGTAAAGGCAGCATGTTCAGTAGCAAGTTTCAAATTCATATCAAAATTATTGAGAGAGTGATCGATTTCTTCTGGTGTACTTAGCGACATGTTCTCCGTGCAGTGTGTACTAAGGTATTTCCCATATTTCAACCAATTTATCCTTGTTCCTGATGTCGCCAAGTTACCAGACGGGGATACAATTTCTCGGGGGCTTAATAGCATAACAAAAGTGGGTATCTTATTTGGATCAGACGGCCAGTAAGCAGGTTCTCCGCTCGAAATCACATTCAAACCCATTTTAGAAATTGTATCAAACAAAACACGACCTTTCGGGGTTATTAGTCGTGATCCCCAGAATGTATGCTTAGCATTATAATCGCCAGCTGCCAGGAAACGGGGTCCTAGTGATTTAAAATAGTGTTCATATTGATTTTCTGAAATTTAAAACCTTGGGGGTGGGGTGAATATATCGATAAAATCACTAAGTTTCTATAACAATCTTCAATACAGATTGTTGTAGCTTGGAGATAATCTTCACAAAGATCACACATTAAATAGTGTTTAATTCGAGTCTTTATTAGTATAGCCGAGCCTCCGTATGCTCTTCCTCGGGGGTCCTTTGTATCATGAAAAACATATCCATTTATCTGGAATATACTTCTAGATGTCAGATGAGTTTCAGAAACTAGCATTATATCAACTTGTTGGTTTTTCAGAAAATATTCAAGTTCATTTTTATGTTGGCGTATGCCGTTTGCGTTCCAAAAATATATCTTGAGACAATTCATGGTTTATTTAAAATAGCTTGTAAAAGCATCGTTTGCATCTTGAGCATTTCCTGCATCATATTGCTCATAGAGTTTGTAAAATTGTTTACCGATTGCACGAGCGTCTCTATTGTAGTTTCCAGCCTTGTAAAATTGAATTCATGCGATTTTTCCATTAAATCGGAATTCGAGTTAGTGTTTTTATTTTTAGGCAAAGAATTTGCTAGTGGAGTTTGGTTGGTGCTAAGAACATTTGCGTATGATTGTTTGTTGCCAGATGACTCTATTAATTGGGGGTAATTATTTCCAAGAATGTTTGGTGGTTGAGTGGGAGAAATCCTAGTTTTCTGTCCTAGGGATCGTTTGACGATGGCATACACTGGACAACCTCTATAGTTTGCTGTATGGTTTCCACCACAATTACTACATTTCTTTATGTTCGGTTTATCACATTGGGACGAGTTGTGTAAATCGCCACATGCAACACAAACTGGAGGTAATCTACAGTAAGCTTTAGTGTGTCCATATTCCTGACAGTTTACGCATTGTACTGGTCCTGATCGTTTATGCGGCTCTTCTATTGAAATTTTTCGGTGCAATAAATACTTCAAATCATATATTGGGTGGGTTTCGCCTTTTTTCAATTTAATGTCGCCGGGTTCTAATTCAACTTTAAAAAGTGGCTGGGGTGTTTTCTCGCGGTTACGCAGATTCATAACATTTTTTATCTTAAATCCTTTATCTTCTAAACTGGTTTTTATTTCGATTAGTTCTACATTAGAATCAATGCCTTTTATAACAATTTGAAGGCCCTTACTACTTTTCAATTGATATGTATAAAAATTTTTCTTATGGATTTCAAAATATGACACTATTTGACGATAATTATTTTCGTGATTAACTTGTATTTTGTTCTCATTTATATTTCCTGGTTTAATGGGAACTACGTAAAAAGAATTGTCACCGATTAACGAAATTAAATCACGAACCAATTCATTTGTATTTCCTTCCCGCAAGTAAATAGGGGGTGGTTTAGACGATTTGGTTACATTAGGGGGTTCAATAGATTCATTCTGTATTGCAAAGCGATTTTCTGTATTTGGGGTACCACAATCTCTCGATAATTTAGCCGCAGATGCTAATTTTGAGGATTTAGGACTTCTTCCTCGTTTTAGGACCGTAATATACCGGTCCATACCTACTTGGATTTGGGGTTTCTGATCACTCTTTAATGATAGACCAGATTTGGGTATCGCTCCAGGGTAAATTGATTCCGTACTTACTGTGAATGAAATTTGTTTAGAAGGCGAATTATAAAGCATACCTTCAGGCGCAACTAAAATCTTGCTATCTGTCAGTGGTTGGCTAACAGCTGTTTTAATTTGTTTTGTTTCTTTTGTTGAATAATCTGTTGTAGTTAACAAAGCGGGGGAACAGGAACGATCTCGGTTGTTGGGTTTCGCGGTCAAATACAAACTATCATCGATTCTTTTGTTATATTCACAGAATTCTCTTCAGCATTCACTGTTAAGTATACATTTCTATTGTGTGCACTAAGCCTTCGCTCATTAGAATTAACACTTAAGAGACTCATAAAATTATCATTTAAATAACGAAATAATACGGAACAAAAAATAACACGTCTACTTTACTAAATGCCAAATGCAACATTTTTTAACATAAATTAAAAGTTTGGAATCTTTACATTAAAATAAAAGTGTCAAATTTTTGGGACGCGAAAATCTTATATGCATAATCCAATTTTTATAAAAACATGTTTAAAATTTTTCATATAAAATAAAATATTTTTGTAGTTTTTTAAAATTTCTTTAAAATTTGTATAAAAGTTAACAAAATATAAAAAGTATGCGAATTTAAATATTCATATCTCTTGAAGTTATTGATGGATTTCTGTAATTTAGAAAGTATTTAAAAGGACATTTCATATTTTTTGTGTAATTTAGTCAGCATTTCGAAAACCACGTCTTCAATCCATAATATTTTAAAAATATAAATGCAGTTTTTAGATGCATTTTTCTTAGTTGCGAATTTATTAAATTGTAATTTTTCAAAAGTGTATTTAAAAATGTTTTGTTTATTATAACTTAAAATAATAAATAGTCTGATACATATAGTTTGACTATTTTTGATCACCCTGTCGTTATGAGAGGCGTGGCTTATTAAATATTTTTGGTGTGTTTAGCTTACATATGTAGGTAAGTTTTCAAGGTATTATTATTTTAATTTCGGCTTTGACATTTTTGAGCTCCACCAAAAACTAAATAAACAAAAATTAAAATTAACGAAATTCTGATAGGGCTAGCGAGTAGACTATTACCCCAAACTGCTCTCGGATTTGATTTATATGCATTAATGTTAAGTATTCTTTTAGAAACATGAAAAAAATGTATGGTCCGGAGGATAACCGTTGAAAAAAATCACAAAAAATCGCAATTTTTTTCAAATTTTCAACTTTAAAATAATATAACACATAGATATATGATCCTTGCACAAAAACTGTTTGGAATTTTGTACAGAATCCAGAGAATATTTTAGAAAAATTGTAAGACTCAAATTGAGAACGCCAAGTTAAAAAAAAAAACTAAAAAAAAACATGGTCAAAAATGGGTCAAAATTTTACTTTGGTCCAAATATCTCTTAAGGTAAAAGAGATAACCCACACATATAAGCATATTTTTTGTAGAGAATTATAAGGACTATCTATGTGCAAAATTTTTTTTAATCAAATCATAAATGAAATTTTGGCAATTTTTTAAAAAATTTTCATACCCGAGGTGACCAACTTTGGAGGTCTACCCCCCGTCCCCCAGACTTTCTAAGAAATCAAGATTGTCCATGTGAAATTTCATTCGAATAAATCCAGCAGTTCTAAAGTTACAGAATTATTTCCAAAAAATTTAGTTTTGGGACTACTGTGCGTAAAGAATGAAGTTTTCGGATGCATTTTTAGGAAAGCTCGACTTTTTTGATTTTAAATAGTTTTGCTTAATATTGAAGACAAATATGTTTATTATATAAAACATCAGCACTAAATCAAGGAAAAATAGGTTTTATACTGTAAATTATGAAATATTACGATTAAAATTAATTTTAAAATAAGTCCATAAAAATTAAAAAATACAAAAATTAAAAGAAAAAAAAAAAAAATAAATAAAAATTTGTATGAAAAAATTTTAAGGAATATTTTTACATTTTTTTTAAATAGTGAACCATTTTGACCCAGAACAATTTATATTGCAATTTTTAGCAAACATAATATTTTTTTTTTTATATTAGAGGGAGAAAAAAATTGAAAAGGTAGAAATTTTTCAAAAATGCATACTAAAATTGCATTTGCATTATGAATGCATTTTTAAATGATATTATTTTTAAATTACTACATTTATAGTGGACATATTCTTCTTAAATACGCAATTTAAATCATTGATATCCGTTAACAACTTTTAGAGATATTGGTGTTTAGAGTTACACTTTTTCGATTTTTTGGACTTTTCGAAAAATCAAAATCGCGAATAAATTCGCGAATTTTTCTAAATTCAAAAAAATAAAAATGGAGATATTTAAATGGCTCCATAGGGTATGCGTATGTCAAATATTATTAAAATCGAAAGACATAAAAAATATTCTTGGGCGTTCTTTCATGGAATGGACGATATATTTTTTACGTTACTTGATAACCGTTCAAATATTTGTTTGCTTTGTTTTTAAGTTAAATTTTACAAGAAGAAGGCATTTCTTCAAAGGTGCAGGATATTACTGTTGCATTACTCTTACGTTCACATTGTAACTGCCTGAATTACTTATTTTTTCGTTATTTTCATCAATTTAATTTTATTTTATATCCATCTATATTTAAAATTTCGACCTATCTAGCATTTCAAAAATTCAACAAACGGTAAAAAGAACTAATTAAATAAAAATTATTGTGCATAATGTTCTATTTTGATGATTTATATTTAATGTATACTGACATATCTTTTAATATGGCTAAAAAAAATTTAACTTTGGTACATTCAAGTGCTCTTAAATGTTAGAAAGGGCCGGTTACATTTTTGGTGGCGATTTGCTGTTAAATAAAGATCCTGATAAATTTTACGCAATTGCTAAAAAGTCCGTTGAACATATGTGAAATAGAATGATTTTGTGCTGTTGAATAAGAATTGGCTTTGATTTTTTATTTTTTTTTTTTTTGCATAAATTTGTATATTGTCACCTTAAATGCAATAGACCGTAACAACTGAGAAATCATATGTTGGATTTTTACTGTATTATAATGCACTTAATCAAACTACATCTACGCAACCAAATTTCATATTCATATCTTCAAAAATTACGTCAATAATCCAAAGCCAAAAGGCCGTAACATCAATTTCATAAACGAAAAGGTTGTAAAATTTGTTCCATTTGAGAAAAAATTGGTTCAAAGAATGTGGAAATATTATAAAAAATCCACTTATCGATATGTAAATGTTTATATTATAACGGAATTATTTGTTTTATTATTTATAAAACAATGCAAAAAAATCTTTATTAATAGCTGTTAAATTAAAAAAAAAAAAAAATGAAATTTATTAAATTTTTTCTATTGCTCTATAACATTTATTTTTAAAATTGATTTTTTTACGTTGCTTGATAACAGTTATGGTTGAAATATATTTTTTTACTTGTAATTTTAGCTTAAGCGAGAATTAAAAGTTTATTTAAGTTGATTTTTTTCGTGCTTGATTCTCAAAATCTAATTTTGGAAAAAATTAGAAGATTTTTAAAAATAAAACTTATTGTTGTGGGGATAAGCTGGTTTCTATGCGCATTTCACTGGTTGCTTATGCCAGATCATCAGGAAACCTTTCCCAGTTTTTAGAAAAGCTAAAATTTCGTTGTCGTACATGCTTTTGTTTCAGAAATATTATCAGAAAAGTATGAAACGGACACCCTGTGTTTTTTTAGTTTTTATCCCATAACTTTTTTATTTATTAACCGATTTTGATGGTGGTATTTTGATTTTGTCATTCCGTATGTAACATATCGAAAAATCATTTAAAACCCCACAAAGTATATATTTTCTGGGTCCTGGTTAGATTCTGAGTCTATCTAGGTATGTTCGTCTGTTGAGAGCAGGATAGGGCTCGAACGGGACAACGTAGTAGGATGAAATTTGGCACAAATATTTTTCCTATATAAGGTTTATTTGATATTGAATATGGTCAAAATCGGTTAATAAATAATAGTGTTATAGATTAAAAACTAGAAACACAGGGTGTCCGTTTCATACTTTTCTGCTAATATTTCTGAAACAAAAGCATGTACGACAACGAAATTTTGTATAAATAGTAAAAGGGTCGATATAAACTCGGAAACCAAAAATGGGTGTGGTCCGCCCACTTTATCGCCCACCTCCCATATAAGGTGAAATGTCAACGAAATTTTGTACAAGTAGTTCAAGGATCAATGTAAACTCGGAAACAAAAAATGGGCGTGGTCACTCACCTTACCGCCCACCTTCTATATAAAAAGGTGAGGTGGGTATATAGATTCGGTAAAGCCGAATATAACATTCTCGCTTGTTTTTTTAATTTTTTACTAAGTTTATATTTTTAGCCTAACAATTTGTTTTCATAACTTTCAAACTATTGATCGCATCAAAAACAATTGTATACATCATTTAAAGATATTGTTAGCCAAAATTGTAAATTTAGTTTAACAAAATCGGACAAGTTGTTTTTGAGTTATGACAACATAACTGGAGAAATTTTTCAAAAAACTAAAATTTTGTGAAAATGAGCGAATTCACTTAATTGCGATTAAATTCGAAACGAATCAATCGATTTTTATGATCGATATCTCATTTTGTTGCTATTACATGTGGCTTTACGATAAAGCAATAAATTAGAACAGTTTTTGTCGTTTTCGATTTTTAATGATTTTTTTAAAACAAAAAAAACTTGCTATTTTCACGTAAAAAATATATTTTTTGTTAAATTTTTTTATTATAACTCCGAAACTACTCAGCGGATTGAAGGGATTAAAGGTTATGAAAATATAAATTTTTCTAAATTTATTTCAATAATATCGGACTAAAACTCTTTGAGTTATCATTAATTATGTGTAAAAACGCCTAAAAAATTTGTGATTTTACAAAAAAAAAATAAAAAAAACTTCTCCATAGAATTTAAAATTTGGCCTATTTTTGGACTACTGAAGCCATAATACATCAAATCTATATAGTAGTTATTCAAGCCCTGCTTTTGACCTGTGTAATTTGTAATTTTTTATAATTAATCGAATTCTTTTGTCCTTTTTTTATTGTTTTTGTGTAATAGGATAAGAACTAGGGAGATCGAACCGGTTTTATTCGACCGGTTTTAACCGGTTTTTTTTTAAATTTTGGGTCGGTGTTTTTAAAATGTTAGCTTTTCGAATATCGAATAAACCGGATTTTTGCATCGAATACTCGGTTTTATTTTCCTTATAAATTTTTGCCAAAAAAAAAAGTGATATATTTTCAAAATTATTTTTAAGTTTACAATTGAAACATAATAAATATTTTTTAAATTAGAAAAATGTAGTAAGACTTCAGTGGAATATGATTAATTTTTCTTATATAATAATTTTACAATATGAACAGTAAATAAAAAAATATGTATGGCTTTATATAATGAACATATCATATCTTAAAAGTGGAAAATATTATAGGCAAATAATATAAGAAACCTCATGATCAGTGTTGCTAGGAGGTGAGAAAAAGAGGATAAATTGGATTTTCAAAAAGGTCAGAAAAGGGCTAAATGCCCCAAGAAATAAAGCACGAAAGAGGCTAACATTTTTTATTTTATAATTTATTATTGTCCAATGATAAATCGACAACTTTGTCTTATATTTCATATGAAAAATTATTTAATTTTTTTTTTAAATGAATTTTCATAATTTTTTTTCAAACTTTGGTGATGTTTTTTTTCTTTTTATAATTAAAGCAAAATAAAATAGCTAGATTCAGCCTTAAAAAGACTAAACAGGCAACACTGCTCATAATTAAATTAATTGGCGGATAATAAGGCATACATAAAAAAATATTAAATTAATAAATGAGAAAAAATGAGAAAATTTGAATAAAAAAAAAAAAAAACATTATTTTTAGATATTAAAAATATAACTTTGATTTTTTCATAAACAACATGAAATTTAATTCGTCCTTATACTAAAATATATATTTGTGTCAAATTTCATTAAGGCCTTCAAAATTGAGGAAATTATTTTAAGTAGAATGGCATACTTTAAAGTAGGGATCCGAAGATTTTTTGTGCGTTACAATTATAAGCACAAATGCATAATATCCGAAACATATATGGATGTGTAAGATGTTTCTAACAATTATCATCAAATTGCAGTAACCACATTAGATACATTACCCTAAGTTCTCATGTTAACAGAAAATCATGATTGGTTTGTAAATTTATATTTGTTTTGTTTGAAATATTAAACGAAACTATCACTATCAAAGTTTTAATTTAGAAAATTTTAACCAGTTTTTTTCAAATGACGAATAGTCGAACTATTCGAAAACCGGTTTTCGCAAAAACACGAATAATCGATCTCCCTGATAAGAACAGTTGTATTTACGTTAAAAATATTATAAAGAAATAGTATTTTGACACAGAAAATGGAAAGAAATAATCATTGTACCAAATAGAAGAGAAAAATGGTTCAAAACAAGAGAAAACCGCAAAGTCTTTACTTGAAATAGCAAATAGGGGCTAAGGAAGATATCTACATTTTGCGCAAAATTTCTTATCTAAAAAACATATAATAGAAACTCTTGTTAGATTTCATAAAATAACCCCAGAAATGGAAAGGAGGATTATTGTATTAGCAAAAACGGACCCCTTCATTACTTTGAAGGATATTTCAGCTAAAATTTTTAATGAAGTAGGTCCGCAAACAGTTTTACTTTGTGTTGTGTAAAACAAATTTCCGTAAAAAATTGTCAGAAAAATTCTATCAATGCGTATACAAAATTTGAAGATATGGTTAAAATTTATTTAATCCAAATGTGAAGGCGGAAAATAAGGGAGACATATTATTTTCTGGCGAAATGAAAACTAATTTGTTTGAAAACAACTTCCGAAGAAATGTCAGCCTCCCTATAGGCAAAAAAAAAAAAAAAAAAAAAAAACGAGAGAGAAACTATAGTCGGTCAAGACCGTCCATATGATAGCCTACAACATTGTGTATGAGCTTAAAATTAGACTTGTGGCCAATTGTAGACCAACACTTTTACTAAATGTAAAATAAAATATACAAATACAGAACAATGCATTGATACTAACATCTATACGATTTTATGCCATTTAGGACGATTCCCGGAAGTGGGTTTATATGGGAGCTATGGTAAATTATGGATTGATTCTCATAAATGGTGGTTAAAGTGATTTTAGGATGAGGGGATTTATATGGGAGCTATGGTCAATTATGTATCGATCTTGATGAAATATGACACAAAGATTGACACTTATACAAAATTACTTTGTACAGAATTTCATTGAAATATTGCTATATTTAAGGCATTTATAGGCTTCGTCCTTGTGTCAAAATAATTATTCGTGGCAAATTTCTTTAAGATATCTTTAAAATTGCGACCTGTACTTTGTTCACAAGGTTTACATGGACAGACAGCCAGCCAGACGGACGGATATCGTTAAATCGATTCAGAAACTGATTCTGAGTCGAACAGTATACTTTAAGGTGGCGGTCCGATAATTATTTTTCGCGTTACAAACATCAGAACAAATGCATAATACCTTAACCACCTATGGTGGTGTAGGGTATAAAAATCCATATTAATGAAAAAAATTCATATTAATGATTTTAACGAGGATTGGGAACAGAGCTTTGAAAGAATTAAATCTATTTAGAATTAATTCATGTATAAATTTAATTCAGCTTATAAAAATTTAATTTAGCATTCTTTAAAATCATTCCTCAGAAAATAATTCTTAGGCTTAATTCCTTAGAGAATGAAAATTCAATTTGAATGATAAAATTTTCTTTAATTCAATTATTTTACAAAATAAATGAAAAAATTATGGAATTAATTCCGTATAAAATTAAATTCAATTGAATGATATATTTTTTTCCTTCATTTCCTTCTACTACAAATTCAATGACATTTTTCTTTAATTCCACTTTTATATATATTTTGAAAATAAGTATTAAAAGACTCATAAATCAGTGGTATTTAGCTAAAATCAATACAAAATCAACATGTTCCTGTTCAGCTAAAATAAAAGATGACTTGATCCAAATAAACTTTGTAATGAAGCTGCACTTCAGAGTAAGACAAATAATACTCGGAATACGTTTTCTGTGATATTTAGGGATAAATCCTATGATTAGGAATAACCTAAGTGCATATAACAGATTTAGTACACGTTTCATACAGAATTAATAAAAATTAAAATAAATCTTTTTTGTAGTTATATACAAATGTTTAAATTCTTAAGAATTAAATAGTAAAACTTTAATTCAATCTAGTACAAATTGAATGGTTGAAAAATCTTTTAATTCAATTTGTAATAGTTTGAATTTAAACAAAATTTAATGAAATCAAAAGAATTAAACATTCCCAAAGAATTAATTCATAAATGAATTAATTCCATTGTATCAAAAGCTTTAGGAATTAAGCTACAGAATTAATTATGATGAATTTATTTGAAAGAATTAATAATTCTATTTGATTCTATTCTATTTTAAAAAGTAAATTAAAGAATTAATTCTTTCGAGCCGTTGTTTGGGAATGCTTTTAATTGAATTCAAATGGTCCAATTTACAATATTGATAAGTACAACAGATGCATATAGGTACTGGGATATATTAAGATATTGCAAAAAAAACGAAGACGAACTCTTTGCGGACCTATTCCATCAAATATTTCAGCTGAAAAAGCCTTCAGGGAATTGACGGGGTCCTTTTTGCCTATAAAAAAATCCTCCTATCCGATCTCGGGGTTATTTAATGAGGTCTATTACATTGGTTTTTGTGTCAAGCATTTTGTAGAAAACATAATTATTTTCCTAAACCGCTACTTGCAATTTCAAGCAATTTGGTGTAATGGTTGTTTCATCCAATTTCTATGTAAGAATGCCATTTATTTATAATATTTTCAACCTAAGTGCAATTGTCCCTATTCTAATATGAAAAAATAACTTTGGTCGACAAAAAAATTTTTCGTGCTCATTAAAAAAAAAATAAAAATATGTGGACTAGATGGATGCTAAACACGAATCTGCTTTCAGTATTTTCCCATCAGGTCGAGATTTTTTTAATGGGCGTGTCTAATATTGAGTCCTAAATAAGCCGATTACTCGAGTATATTTCACTATAACTCGAGAACGGTATGCACGATTTATATTAATAATACACCAAAATATGTGGAAAATAAAGCTAATTTTTGTTGTTCTATTAACAAAATTTTTATCCGCTCAATAGTTTAGGAGATATTTCGAAATAAGTGTTCGAAAAAATTTTTCATGCAAGATTTATTTTTTTTACTAAAACTTCTTTTTAAAAGTGAAAACATAAAAAATGCTTCAGTTTATCATCTTTATCTCAAAGCTGGTAAAACTACGAGTAAATAAAGCCACGTATCATCAAAATTGATGCACAAATCTTGATTGCATTTACAGTTAAGTTGGGATACCCATGTATAACTACAGTTAAGTGGAGATACACTAATGGGAAAAAAAAAAAAAAAAAATTTCGTCTTAAATAAAAAAATAGGTGGATTAGATGGAATTTAACGTGCTAAATAAGTATCAGCTTTTACTTTTTTTCTATCACGTATTAATTTTTTTATGGGCGCCTTTAGGCAGTCAAACTAATGCTTAATAGATCTAAATTTGACAAACCATTTTCGAATTTTATAGTGTGACCGCTGAATAAGGTGATGATATTAGTCATTCCCATAAATAAATCTATACGTGATAGAAAAAAAGTGAACGCAGATTCTTGTTTAACTCGTCAAAATCCATTTAGTCCACCTACTTTTGTTTCAAGAAAAAATAAAAAAAAAAATTATTTGCCCACCACTTTATTTCTACTCAATTGTATGTAACATCGGTATTTTTACTTAACTGTGAATAAAATCAAGATTTGTTCATCAACTTTGAAGATACATGCCTTATTTTATTCACATTACCAGCTTTAAAATAAAGATGATAAACTGAAACATTTTTGATGTTTTCATTTATTAAAAGAAATTTTAGTAACAAAAAAATCTAAAATTTTGCATGAAAAAGATTTTTTTGGACACTTATTTCAAAATAACTTCGAAACTATTGAGCACATGAAAAAAATGAAGTTTGGGTGATTTTAAAAGCGGTTTTACGCTATAATACCTTGTATTAATACTTAAAATATTTTTAAATGTATTATGGTATAAATACCTTCAATACTTTGTATGTTGAAATCTTGAAATTGTTTAAACTTTATTGCATTTCTCATTGCAAATTTCGGCAAACTTTTTCATTTGTAGTTTTATGTTAATTCAATTTTGTTCAGTTTTCTGTTTTTAATTTTTTAAAAAATATTTTAATAAAGAAAATAAAAAATAGTTTATTTTGTTTGCAAAATAACCTAAGAACAGGGTTGTTTACACAATGAATGTTCGGAAATATATGATACGTTTACTTTTGTTGACTGTACAAAATGTTTCACGCTACTTTTCTTCATTCTACGTTGCGTTGCAAAGTTGACTGGTTGGGCCTTTAGTATTTAAATCAAAAACGTATGTGTAAATAAATATGTATGCATATACTTGCCATATTTTTTATTAAAATGGCATTGCCAGATCAAATAGTTTACTAAAAGAAAAAAACTCGAAGTATTTTTGAAGAATTTTCCAAAGTTGTTGTCACTTTAATATCATTCCATGGTGCATCTATTATTTTGAGCAGGTATGTATAAATTAAAACAAAGTTTTGTTTTGAGTTTTTTTTATAATATTTTTTAAACCGTAATGGTTTAAAAAAATTATTTATTTATTTAAATCAAATTTCCAACTAACTAAACTTAAAAATAAAATTAACCATTAAACCTTTGCAATTTGCGTTTTTAGTTAACCCAGCATTCTTATTAAATAATTATTGCAACATTATGTAGACAATGCACAGTGTGTGATTCAAAAAATGAAATGGAAATAATTATGGAACTTCGGAACGGCGATTTCCATGAAATTTTGCAAAAAATACAGAGAAAGGATTGATTTGAAATCCTGTAATTCCCAAAAAACTTAAAAAAATTACAAAAATTTAATTTTTTGCTACATCTTTCCAACCGATAACGGGAAGCAAATATTTCTATTGCGAAAAAAATTAAAACACTTGGGCACTTTTGATTCCAGCTTTGCGATATGAGAAATTAACCCGAATATTGGAAATTAGTTGGAAAAATAGGTCAAATTTGGAAAACCCTGGTTCTCGGAAAAATTGATTTTTAAAAACTTTTTTTCCTTTAAAGTATTTTGTGTTTAGTTATCTTTCAGAAAAATATATATACATTATATGTTACTGTTATGACCCATTGTAGGTATTATATTAACATAGCAAGACTGAATGACAATAATGGTTATTGCATTCCTTTTTCTATTGTTAATCTTAATTTTAAGTTCGTTGAATAAAGATGTATTGAATTATAAAACGCGTGTACATTACTTATATACTTCAAATAGGAATAGAAAAGTGGCGACGAATAAAAAAAAAATAAAATAAATATGTATATGTTGTATCAATAATAAAAAGGGGAAAAAGGTATTGACCAGAATTAAATAGGAAAACTTCAAGATGGATGCTGCTCAATTTGCCCAATTATTGGAAGACTTCAATAAGACTCAACGCGACCTGCTACAACAATTAAATGCAAGTTATAACCTGCAATCGCAGCAACAACAACAAAATCAAAGTACGCAGCCATTAAAAACTGCTGTTGCCGCCATTTGAGAATTTTGACGAGAAAAATTAAAATTTCAAATTATACCGTCAGCAATTCGAGAATTATTTAACTATGAAGGGTGTTTTTGCAAATAAAACACTTTGTCATCAAATGTTGGTAAACTCAATTGGTTCTACACACTTCAAGTTGTTAGTTTCGCTTATTGCCCCCAAGATAATTAATGATGTCGAATATGATGACATAATAAAAATCTTGGAGGCACATTTATGCCCGAAGAAGAACTTTCTAGTAAGTCAACACAGATTTTTGTCAACATATCAAAGTGAGGATCAAACAATTGCTGATTATGTCGCACTATTACGTCGGGACATTATTGAATGTGAGTTCAGATCAACATGTAATTGCAATGCAGATATTTCAAATATTTTTCTACGAGCTCAATTTATACGTGGCCTTAAGGATAATACAATTCGAGAGCAATTACTTCAATCCGAAGAAGCAGAATTCGAGAAAATTATACAAAGAGCACTTTCCCTCGAAGCATCAAAGATAGATAGCCGTGAAATTAATATAAAGCAGACCATCTGTAGTGACATCAACAAAATTCAAGCCGGTACCTCAAGAGTAGTATAAATACGTACATATGTTCTGGCTCACACTGGGTCGGTTCGCGTACTTTTTCAGTCAAAAAAGTATAAAGAGGAATTTTTTATTAAATACAACAATATTTTTTGTGTAAACGGTGAAATTGGAAACCAATGAATTTATTTGTGTATTTTTTTTTTTTTTTTTTGTATAATAATATGTATGTAATTATGTTAAAGTAAATGAAATGATGAAATGGAAAAATAGTGTTTGGGTAGGTTCTAGACCACATTAGGCGTGTTCGCGTACTTGCTAAGTAAAAAAAAAAAAAAATATAAAGAGGAATTTTTTTATTAAATACTACAATATTTGTTTGTGTAAACGACCAAATGCATTTTATGAAATTGGAAACCAATGAATTTATTTTTGTCAACATTTTTTTTATTTTTGTATAATAAGATGTATGTAATTATGTTAAAGTACATACAAACGAATTAATATGGAGACAATTTTTTTTTACACTTTTAATTGTGATGAAATTAAAAACTGATGACTTGGATAAATAGTGTTTGAGTATGTTTGGTTTATTCATATGGTTATTTTTGTTTTTGTAAAGTGTAAAATTTAACTTGAGGTGTTGTTTTTTTCATATGCATAAAATAACCTTGTAAAGGTTTTTGACTTTGATGAAAAATATTTTTTATTTTCTTGGGTAAGGTTATGTATTATTTGTTCTAATGTTATATTAGGAAATTATTGTGAAATTAATGTTAAGAGAATTATGAAATGTATGTTAAGAGAATTGTGTAATTTATGTTAAGAGAATTGTGAAATTTATGTTATGATTTAAAAATGAGAGTAAATTTGAATTATATAAAAAAACTCAATTTATATAAAAACTTTTTGGAGTAAAAAATAAATTAATTATTGTTCATATATAATATTAATCCCTAAAGTAAAATTGTTTAATCAATTATCAAACTTTTTAAAAGGAGGAGCAAAAATGAATTCAAACTAAATTACAAACGCCAATATTGTTGCTGCTTTCAATAAATTAAAGACAAGGCCATATCTAGCAACAAAGGATTTACTTCCCTCAAAGTCATATAAAGTTTTAGCTATGTTCCGTCATAAGAACAAATATGGAAATGTGGTGATTGCAGAGCTTGAGGAGGGAATGTTATATCTCCCCAAACGATATAATAATTTGGAAGATAATATAATAGATGGAGTTTACAGCGAACAATTTATATTAAGAAGAAAGTTAGAAAATGACTTAAATATTTTGGAATTGGAAGAGGCAGCCAGTGGAAATTCTACAGTAGGAGACGAAGTGGGAGAGTTTTTCATTCCATATTATCAACCACTTTTCAGTTGGGAAAATACTAAAATACCTAGAAATTATTAATTGATAACATTTTTTAAACTTTATATAAGTATTGTTGTTTTGAAAATTTTAAGTATTTGTTAAGAAATAGCTCTACAATAAAGATGCCATATATAAAAATTCAAAAATTTCTTGAAGATTTTGATGGTTTAATTTTTTTGGAACATCAAAGAATACTGGATGAGTATTTTGAACTTCTGAATAAGACTGGGAATTATAATGAGGAGTCAATACTATCTAAATACGGATTACACTTTAAAAGTTGCTCATGGTCGAATAATAAAGCAACCATGGGTCCTGATACATGCTGTTGTGGGAGACATAAAAAACTCAAATCTAAAATAGATAATTTTATAATGAGATATTATTTATTATCAGAACGTTTAAAATAAGTAAAAAGGAAAATTAATTTTAATTAATAAAATATGTATAGTTATTAATTTTGTAGTAAATTTTGAAAAAAGTAATAAAAGTTATATCAAGAATAAAATTTGTGTATTTTTTTTATTTTATTTTTTTTTTTTTTTTATTTTTCTAATTTAATATATGATTTTAGTAATTACTTGACATTCACGAAAAACAAAGACAGAATTATGAATGCTTTGAACAATATTACTAAATATTGAAAAAGAAACTTGGAATAACAACAACATAAAATATATATTTTTAAATCTTTTTTATTTATTTATTTCTATAAAACAAATAAAAGTAACTATATAAACTTAAAACTAACATATCATTTTTATGTAAATTAAAATAATTAAAAATACTTAAAATCTGTTTAAAAGCTAAATTTTTGCATCTTAAATAAATAAAAGCACAGCAATAAACTCCGCAAAATATGGATGATTCACTTTGGATTCGTGTTGTATTATAGATAAATGATTTAGAATTTCGATTTAGAAATGATATAAATGGTTTTATTGGAGGTTGACCTGCAGAGCAAAAAAATTCAGCTGGTTTATTTTCAGGGAAATAAAAAGTGTTGGCGATATAAAATGAAGGTTTTGCAACAGGTGCTTTGGGTAATTTATTACACGCAAAGAAAAAACATGGTTGGTCAAACCATAATCGGTAACTATCATTAATGTTTAGGTTTATGATTCCCTCAATCATATCAGTTATTATACCCTTTTGTGAACATAATATTGTCCTATCCAATATTAATATAATATGGACCTCATAATCATAACATTTATATGTGATAGTCCTCACAACCATACTGCATAAATATAACATGATCCCTATATTAAATATTATAATACCCCCAATCATAATACTATGCACACGGTTAAAATGTATTTTTATTTATTATTATTATTTTTTAATTTAAATTTTGTGAATAGAAAATAATTAAAAAACAAATACGACAGCCTTCACTGGACGATTTCGTTCAAGAAAATTCATCTTCACATTCACACACCTAAAAGAAAATTGTAGAAATACATTTTTTTATTATTATTTTTATATTTGACCGCACTGAATTATTGATATTTATTGTACTTACCGAAAAATATTTCCAATTTGAAATTTGGCCATTGATGAATTGCTCCGTCAGCACTCGTTATTAAAAAATAATAATAAAGTTTTTTAATAAAAATTTTGTGAACTTTTTTAAACGTTTTTCTTCACTTTGCGTCCGTCACATTTAAGATTTCATTACTGAATGAGTAAATTATTTCGAAAGAGAGACAACAATAAAGACGAGCATATTATTGTCACCCCTCGCATTAAAATATTACATACAAATATTTCATTGAAATAATATGTTACTAGGAAACATATTATTCTTTTAGTACACCGACTTTATATTATTACAAAGCATCATATGTTAAAATGATCAGAACAAAAAATAATCGATTCAGCTTAGTCTAAAACACAATAATTTGATTGTGTTAGCCATATAAACTACTTAGGAACATCACTTGATTTCCGCGAGCATTTCGAAATCATGTTTTTTCTTTGCGTGTACTTGCAAAAACTCCTTTAAATTTTCTTTTAGTGTAATTATTTGAATTTAAAGTATTTATCAAGGCGTATTTACAAGGTGAAGTTGTTAACCCAGCTGTTTTTTGTTTTGGTCTTTCAGAAGTCAATTTTTTTAAAAATTGTTATATTATTGTGTTCGTGATTTTAAATCAAGTTTATGTTATGAATCATGGAGCAAAATGCAGAAAATTTGGTAAAACAATACAAACAAAAATATAGATGCAAACACATACAATTAAAATTTTTCTTCATTTTCTTTTCTCTACAATATTTATTTTGACAGTCACAAATACTCAAAGTTGGGTTGTTGTATTTGTTGCCCTAATGCCTTAACCTTGTATATGAGCCTTGGTATTTATAATATTGATTGAATTCATAGTGTTTGTATAATATTTCGAGATTTATCAATTTCTATTATACTATCAAATTCGCAATATACTAAGCAGGTAATTGCCTCTATAATTGGTTTTCCAAAACGTCCTTCTACTCGAATGGTTCCTTGATTTATTAAATTTCCGCAATTAGAATTATTATTATGATCTGGTGTTAAATCAAAAGCTAGTAAAAAATATCCGCTATCAAAAAGTTCTTTTGTAATTTGATGTCCTTTATCAAAATGATGGATTCCAGTACCTTTAAATAGTGTTTGATAGCCACGAGTGCTTAATATTCCTCCGTTATTATAGTTAAATTCGATTGGCTGTGCTGGAAATTGTACTCCATTAACAACCAAATTAAATCTTTGCAAATTAAAATGTTGAAAGTTATATGGATTTTCTTTTCTATCTCCAGTATATGCTTTGTTAGATACCATTCCAAAAATTAAAAAATTTGGTAGTTGTACAAGTATAACATTATCTAGAGTTAATGAATGATTTCCTGGATGTAAAGTGAAGGTCTTAATTTCTACTCTCTTATATGGGTAAATTGCATTTTTGCTTTGTAATACATTATGATGTGCCATTAATATATTGTTATTGATAGTAAGATGATTTATGTATAAATTGGCTTCATGTATTTTTACATGAGATTCATTTTTATCTCCATTTTCTAAAATATAAAATTCTGGCTTTTCCAAGTTCAATGTAACCTTAAGATCGACATTGTTAAGTAAGTATTTTTGTTGATTAAATACATCTACATGAAGTTTTCCAAAAAGCTCCACTTTTTTTCCATCCTTGAATAATTTTTTTCTTTTATCTAATCCGGGATTTTCTTTATCGATTAATGAATTAATTTTATTTACATCAGTAGCCCAACCACACGATTCAAGATGAGTAGATCTAGCATCATTGCCATAGTTGAGTAATGTTTCCATATATGCTCTATAGTGATAGTTGTTGTCAGGTTGAGAGACATTTTTATTGTTAAAATGAACTGTACAATTCCTAAATATGGAATGCAACAAGTTATTAACAACACCTCCAGTTCCTTTGAATTCAAGCACTAGTCTGAGATAAATACTATTAAGGTCTCTATATGTTTCACCATTTCCTAATGATACAAATTCAATAGTACTAGAATTATCTAATGAAGCAATTGGATTGTAGCATATTTCTTCTCTTTTAATTACACTAGTTTGAATTGGTGGAGATTTGAATAAATCCAATTCACTTTTCATACATTCTATAAATCCCGACATTTTAAATTTCCAAAAATATCTTTAAAGTTCTTCACTCTACAACGTTTTGATTTATTATGTGGTTTTTGTTTTAAGCGTTTAAGTTTTATAAGCTTTCCTTTGCCTTTCTGCATTGTTTTAATTTTATTAATAGTAGCTTCTTTAAAATTGTTTATTATTTTTTCCCCTTGATTAAATAGAATATCTCTCACTGGTTTTGTACCAATTTCCTCTAAAATTTCATTTCCAATATCTAATGATTTATTTTTTAAGTAATTTAACCCCGTCCTCAAGAATGGCTTTAGATGCGAGAATAAAGATGAAAATAGTGATCCAATACCACGTCCATATTGCACAAATCTTGGTGTATGATATATTTCACCAATATTTTGGACATTATTTCCAGACTGATTATTATAATAATTTGTATACAACACATCCATGGTTATAATAAAAATGATTTATCATTTTACTAAACAATCATTTTATACATTTCTTAAAGTGTAAAGTAGAATAAACTGGTATTAATTCATTCAAATTTATTGTTTGTCCTTCATCATTTCTAAGCATTATAGATATATCATTAATGTTATAAGATTCAATAGGAAAGTATTCTATTCTATTGAAATGAATATAGTTTTTTAACGATGATATTGAAAATATTTTTAAACATTTAATTTTTTTATTCCCTACATGACGAGGTTTAATTATATCAGTGTAAATAAATATAATTTCATTTATATCCAGTGAAGATGATTTAATAAAATAATGAGCCATATTATCTGAAAATGTATTTAAAGATTTTTGCAGAATGTGGTTTGTTGATGATAGAATGGCATCTTTTTCAACGCTTTTCAATTCTGTTCTGCTAGTATGAGGAACAAATTCCTTGTTAGATTTATCTATATGTTTATTATATTTCTTTTCTATTGCTAAATTTGTTTCTGAGGTATCTTCATTTAACTTATTTAACGTTTTATTTGTTGAATTTTTTTTTCCATTAATACATTTGTTTGAGGAGTCTCATTTAATTTATTGAAAAGAGTTGTTGTTTTATTAGTCATTCTAGATTTTGTGAACATTGGTTCATCCGACGTTTCTAAAAGTTCTTGAAATTTTAATTTAATCTCATCATATTCACTATTTGTACTCCTTTTTGGTAACTTTGTAAGTCCATTTTCCGTAGATCGTATATCGTCATTTGAAATGTTTCGTTTTTTACGTTTGACAATATTTTCATTATTTCTACTTTGTTTATCCATTAACAAAAATGAAATATCTGACAATCCAACTACCCAATTTTCATCCAAGTTGAGAGACTGTGCTAGTAAATTTGTAAAAGTGTTTGGAGTGTTTTTATAAATTTCTTTTGAATTATTACTTAATAAAGTAACATAAATATTTTCTTCTTGTGTACTTGAAGCCATCTTTAAAAGAAATGATTAATATAGTATGTTACTTGTTATACATATATTATTTACTAATATCGTTCTGATGAATCCATGAATTATATTCTTTTCCGAAACCAAGCCATTTTACAAATAGTTTTTCTCCTTTTCGCTTTAAAATTTTTTCTATCAAAAAAATGTTTGGAGCTTTTGTTTTTAACAATTCCTCCTCATAAAATCCACCCTTAATTATATTTCCATTAAAATCTACAAGTTGATAGGTTATGGGATTGGTTACGTAAATTTTATTTATTTTAAAAACCTCTGTAGACCAATTAGGTGTATATTCTTTCTCGAAATGATTTTTGTATTTACTAATGCGAACTAAATCATTTATTTTATATTTTCCACCTCTGAAAACCTTTAAATTACTGTATACAGTATTAAGAAGGTTTTTTTCATATTTTGTACCCATCACCAAAGGTGTAAAGGGTATATATAAGTTTGTCATTCCGTTTGTAATTCCCACAATTTTCATCGGAGAGCAAAAAAGTTGACATTTTCGGGATTCTTGTAAGAAATGATGACGATAGGACCATGTCCGTCCGTCCGTCCGTCCGTGTGTCGGTTGAAATGGCGTTTATGAAGCCCACCAATAACTGACATATATAATATATATATCAAACGATCGGAAATGCTTTCGAGAATTTTGCTATTGAAATTCAGCAAGATCGGTTCATACAATGCGGAGATAGGGACTTCGTTTTTACAAAGAAGTCTCGGACATTTTTTTCTGAATTTTTGTTCTGAAAAAATGAAATAAATCGGTTCAATAATAACTGAGATATCGGACAAAACGCATTTTTTATTTTTTGAAGCCCGGGTTTAAGCTATAGATTTTTATTTTTATACAGATCGGTCACAAATATTTTTTTAAAATTTCGGTTTTTTGAATCAACAGAATCGGTTTGTAAATGGCGGAGATATGCTTTAAAAACCGGTTTTTGGAACCGGTTTTTCAGTTTCTGAAGCCTCTGCATATACCAGGGACTTCGAATTTTTAAAGGGGGCTCGGAAATTATTTTCTGAATTTTTGTTCTGAAAAAATTAAATAAATCGGTTCAGTAATAACTGAGATTTCGGGGAAAACGATTTTTTATTTTTGAAGCCCTTGTTCAAGCTACAGATTTTTATTTTTATATAGATCAGTCATAAATGTTTTTATAAAATTTCGTTTTTTTTTAATAAACCAAATTCGTTCAGAATCAACAGAGTTATGGACCAAAAACAAATCTGTTAGGAATATAAATACACACACAAACATGTATATTAAGCATTGTAATGACTATTAGTGACGTTTTTTGTTTTTTGTATAGACAAGTAGTTTAGTTAGAAACAGCAGTCATATAATGAATAACAGTGTTGTTGTTGTTCTTTGTATATGCAGTCTGTACAAAAACAGATATGGAATTGTTGTTGTTTATTTTTTAAAACTAAAACATATCTGTTAAGAATATACATAAATAGATACACAAACATGTATATTAAGCATTGTAATGACTATTAGTGACGTTTTTGCCTATAAGACAAGTAGTTTAGTTAACAACAGAAGTAATATAATGAATAACAGTGTTGTTGTTGTTCTTTGTATATGCAGTCAGCTTGTATATACACACATAAATAAATATGGAATTGTTGTTGTTTATTTTTTAAAAGCAAAGCCTGCTTTGATTGTTTTTTTCATATTCAAATTTTCGTAGTTTGAAAAAAATTTAGATTTAAATATGTGAAAATATGAAAGCATACGTTAAGGCGAAAATTTTATTATTTGTCGGTAATATGGTAATATGATGTCGATAAGATAAGGTAATATGGTAATATGGTAAAGGGTATCAAAGATTCGGCACAGCCGAATCTTTTTTCAATTTCATTTATTAACTGAATTGGGTGTAGTTTTTATTGAGCGATAATATGTAGAATTATACTCCTTCAATAATTTATCTAATATATCTATCCATTTATAATTTCCCTGCATACTAAATTGTTTCCACGTTTTATTTTTTAAAGTTCTATTAAAGCGTTCAACTATAGATGCCTTCATTCTTGAAAAGTGTGGTAATGGTTAATTTTATATTCTTTCATAAGAGTTTTAAAGTAGATATTATAAAATTCTTTTCCTATGCATATTTTGAAAATACATCAATTACAGTAAGCATATATTTAAAACCTTTATTAAATTTTGCATACGGTATCATTTCCACTAGGTCAATCTGCCATGTATCTAAAATTCCTTTTTAAATAAATCTTCGGCGTTGAAAGTTCTTTTTCGCTTGACGATGTAGTTCATTAACAAGAATTTGTTTACTCATATTTATATTTATAGAATGTTAACGCTTCACTTCATTTAAATGTTGTATACTAAAGTGTGAACATGTTTCAACAGTTTATATATCCATTCACTATGATGATTTGCGGTCCCTCTGGTTGTGGGAAGTCTACATTTATAATAAATTTGATAAAAAATCAACATTTAATATCTAAAAACATAGATCGAGTCATTTGGTGCTTTGCAGAAAAAAATTCTCTTCCGAGAATTAACAATGTAGAGTTTATAGAAGGTATTCCAGAGGATTTTGCTACTGATGAAAACGAATCGACTTTAATAATATTGGATGATTTAATGCTTGAATCATCTAATAAAAAAGTGTGTGAACTTTTTACTAAGGGATCTCATCATAGAAATTTAGCTGTGATTTTAGTAACAGAAAACATTTTTCATAAAAGTGCTTATTCCAGAGATATTTCTTTAAACTCTAAATATATAGTTATGTTTAAAAATCCTAGGAATAAGTTACAATTTCAATATTTAGCTCGCCAAGTATACCAAGAAAACTCAAAAGCTCTAGTTGATGTATATAATAACTGTACACAACAAGCTCATGGTTATTTATTAATAAATCTTACTCAACAAATACACAACACATTAAGATTCAGAACGGATATTTTCGATAAAAGTCACTATATAATATTTGCAAATATAAACAATGACCTCAAACCTAAAACTTTTGAAGGAGAACAAACATATTCTTTATGTTCTTAAGAAAGCAGATCCCAAACTACGAAATGCAATACTTAAACATGTGGATGATGTTGTTATTAAAACTATAAATGAAATACTTTTCAATATAATTAATAAGAACCATAAAAAATCAATAAATCAGTTCTTGACAAAATAAAACCATATAAAAATACAATTAGAAAAGTTTGTTCACCAGAAACCTCAGTGAAACAAAAGAGAAAACATCTAATTCAAAAAGGAGGATTTCTACCAATTATTATTTCATCAGTTTTAAGTGGAGTTATTGGACAAATTTTAGAAAATGTCAAATAATTTATCCAAATTAATAGTTCTTAATCCATCAAGTTACGATAAATTTAAAATTAAATATTCTGATTCTAATTTTCTACATCGAAAATTGTTGCCAATAAACACACACTAAAAGATATCAACAAATGGTATTATATTAAACAAGAAATAGCAAAATACTTAATTGGAACCCAAAAGACATCTTCTCATCAAACTAAAAGTTCTAGATTGAATAATCTACGTGATAATGAAACACAAACAAGAAAAATATATAAGAAACATATTGAAACTCAAACAATGCAACCAGAATCAAATAGTATAGGAACACAATCTAATATAAATTTACCCGAGGATATTTATACTAATGATAATTATGATGAAATTGATTTGGATACAACAGTACAAAAACTTAATCCTAGTTCTGCATCTTCAGTTGCTAAACGACTTAAGCATTTTTCAAATAATGGAACACCAAAAATAAAAATATTGTCAAAGAAAGAAAAACATAAAAACTTGAAGCAATCAACTTTACCATATCAGTATTCTCCTCGTGTAACTAGAAATCGTAAAAAATTAGATTATGAAACTGAAAATGTACAATGGCAAAATATTTAGAAATAAAACACATTTAATTCTTAAAAAAATACTTTTGTTTTATTATTTATAAAAATAAGATCTATATAATATTAATAAAACTATTTTGGACTAAACTTATATTTAATAATATTATAAAGTTTATAAATTAATATTCTATTTCCATTAAACAATCATCCCAATCATCATCATCCATAAAATTATCAATATAATTTTTATTTACGTATTCTAATTCATTAACATTCATTTGACAGTTATCTTCATTATTATTATTATTTAAAGCAAAGTGACCCCAAGCTAGGGTATTAACATTATTATCACATATAAATCTCTTATTGTCTAAATAACTTAAAGATATCTTATTTATAAGGGAAGTATATACAGTATGTAGCTTTGATTTAAAAATAAACATATTTCCATGATAAACTTTTTTATTATATAGAGAATTTTTATAATCTGAAAGACTTAGATTTTTAGTTACATTGCTTTTAACACCCTTAGCCTTTTTTGTTTCTTCCATATCTTCAGTTACAAATGAATACATTTTTGCTCTCAATCCGACAAATTCCTTCATAATTTTTCCCATATTTTCATCTTTCATCATACCTAGGACTTTTTTATTCTTTTGTGGTATGCCAAATTGATTATTTATATCATATTCTGATGTATCAAACTTAATATCAATATCGTTTATAATGTCTTTATAAAAGTCTTCAGTTTCTATTGTATATATAAAAGAGTCCGTGTCCATATAATTAAGGTCAACTTTATTTTTGTATTTGGGGAGCATATAGTCATAATGAAAATCATACATCTTCCATTTCGAAAGTTCTAAAATAGCAAAGCCTACGTAAATTGGTTTATTATAGTATGAATAACTTTTATTAAGTTCAACTAGTATCATATTTTCATTAAATATATTATACGAATTAAACTCAGGCTTTGCTATGAGAGCTCGTGCTCCAAGTCTTTTACCAATACTTTCCCATTTATTCACAATTTTAATGTCCTTACGTTTGTCCACGTTTTCCATAGTTTTTCCAAAAACGGCGTTGTTTAGTAATTTAAGAAAAGCTTTTTCAAATGCATTTTTTGCGTATTCAATGAAATATACTTTTTTAACCAATCAGATTGTCTAAATTTTAATATTCTATGAATTTTTTCAGTTTTAAACCATGTTTTAGGCACTGTTGTAAATTTTTATAATGAATAACATACTCATACTTATCATGCAAATCAACAATTAATTTAGATTCTTTTGATTCTGGGGGTTTTTTATTTTCACAGCAAAATGGTAGATTATTATGAGTTTCATGAAGTTCCTTTGGATATATTAAATCAACTTCTAATATATACCCATAATTAGAATCATGTGGAATTGAGTCTAATGAAAAGCTATCAGTATATTCAACCCACTCAAAATCACCCTCAGGCAAAGCTTCTGACATTGCCCAACCATATAAGTTATTTGCATCTAAGTACATTAAATACTTAGATGGTAATTCACTGTTATAATCAGACAAATATTTATGATTCGCAACTGAATGTCTATTGGAACATTGCACTATCCCTCCTCTAGTTCCCTTTTGAATAAATGAAATCATATCTAAATCAGTTAGTAAATCTAATTTAATATTTGTTATTTTTAGCATTGCATCCCATGAAAGTCCTGGAGCTGTATAATAGTGACACGGATCTAAATTGTAAATATTTTTACAAACTAGCCTAAAGTTTTCAAAAACATCTGTTAGTAATAAAACATCTGTTTTTAAATAAAGCATTAAATAATCTTCTAAAGTTTTGCAATAAAAAATTCTCCAGACATTTTTTGCATGAGTATAATCTTCTACTGAACATTCTGTATCTGTTAGTTTATTATAAAAATCTTCAATATTAGGTAAATTAGTTTCCTTAAGTTTTTCAACTGAATTTAAATAATTATATGGAAAGACACCTTTCCTTATGAGTAAATTAAACTTATTTTCATCAGTATACATTGATTTTACTGTTTTTAAATCATTTTTGGTTAAATTTTTTACTAAACTGTCCAAACTAGATGACATAAATCTGTATGAATCAAGAAATCTAATTTCAATATTATCTCCATTATCAGCCTTAATGGTTTTTGAAAGGGATATATATAATTCCTTGTTTAGAGGAATTATATTAATTTGGCCATCATTAATTTGATTGAGTTCTTTTACAAATAAATGGCAATCATAAGATGAGAAATTGTGGAAAAATACTGGGAAAAATTTAGGAATTTTAAAATTAATATTACAAGAATTATGTGCCGGTCCTCTATATTTACCACTTAAATGACAGTGGTCTCTAACTTTTGTTTCATCTATAATAGTTTTCGAGCAAATGTGGCATTTATCATTAGTAGCAAAATCAATTTCTTCTTCTTCGGTTAAGGGTGTCACTGGCTTAACTTCTGATAAAAAATTTGAATATAAATATTTGACATCTTCAACAAGACTTTCTACAAAAAGTCTAGGTGAATCTAAACCCTTAAAAGTACGCAAATTATTTAAGCTGTTATCAAAGCTACATTTTATGTAATAAGAAAATGCATAGGGGATATGTTTATGTTTACTAATGTTGTGGAAGAGACATCCCCTTTCGGAATGCATGTTGGAATATTTTCAAATATGCACTCTGAATCTGCATATATAACAAATGGTACATCTATCTTATTATTATAGTTCTTAAATTCTAAAAATGACTTATCTGCATCAGGAACATAAGCAACCTTCTTTTTGCATTCTCTCTGATGCTTTTCAAATTTGTCAATATTGGAAAAATGCCGTAAACAGTATTCACATAGCATAATAGATTCTGTGTGTGTTGTCAACTGCGATCTAGACAATCTGTAAATAATTATATTTGTAAATAATTATTATTTAAATAAAAATTTACAATTTTTTTTACTTACCTTGAAATACTTTTAATCCATACATAGTGATATGATTTTATCTCCTACATTTTTTTGTATAAATAGAAGGTTAATATGTTTTGCTTTTTTACTTTTTGTTTTGTAGTAAGGCCCAACAATTAAATCCATTGCAGAATCATAACCAAAAACATTAATACTTATATTTGGATTGTTATTTTCAAAAATTAATATGTCACTGATTTTGAGTGGGAAGCATAACCCCTTGAAATTTAAATGTTGGTCATTTATACTAACAATTTCTTCCGAAATGTTTACTTTATAGGAAGAAATGCGATCCGAATTCTTTTTTAAATCAGCAATGGCTGAAATTATGGCCCACTTGAAACAAAACTCGTCATTATTTTGAACATTAATACATGCTTTTTTCAATTTCAATTTCATTGGGAGTGGTATATATGAAGAGCCTTTTAGTGGTTGGTATTTACTCAAATTCAATTCGAGTTTAATCAATTTAATAAGAGTCCAACCACTGTCCCTTTCCTGGAACTCTTCCATCTGCTTTATAATAATCTGTGTTTTATTTTTAAATATCTCATCAAACTCTGTTAAATTTAAAATTTCCACCATTTTAGTTTGGAAATATTTCACTTCTATCGGAATATTTCCTAAATCGTCCATGTTGGGTTTGGCATACAAGGCATGAAGCTCTATATTTAACTTTAGAGCATCATGTATTTTCAAAAAGCTAGCAAGTTCTTCCTTTAATGCTCCATATGACTCCTTCATAAACGTCTCTGGTATCAGACATTCTTCTTTTAAATTATCAATTGCAAGAGTTGCCACTCTTTTTTTAAATGCACTTTTTACTATTTTTACTTCAGTTCTTGTTGATGTTTTAATATTCGATGTTGATGTTTTAATATTTGATGTTGATGCATGAGTTCTCTCATGCGTTTTAAAATTTTTAGCATCAGCAAACATTTTTTTGCATTCTGGACATTTATAGTAAACCATTTTGTTTAATGTTATTTTAATTTAATAAGATAATCACACACAAATTAATTTTTTACAATGAAGCACTGAAGGATTGTTCTTATACACTTTTATTAATTTTAAATACAAACATATTGTTCTTATTTCACTTTAAAACACAAAATAATTTAATTTCAAGACAAAGTTTGTTAATATGTATACAGTGTCTCACATAAGTTAGTGAATTTTAATTTTTAAATAAAAAATTAGCTATTTTTAGTTATAAAAGTAGGTAAATAAAAAATAATGTTTTTTTTATGAGTGGAATTTTTTTGCCTGAGTTGTCTTCTATCAAATGCTGCAAAAAGTAGCACAAAATGTTGAATCGTTTCCGAGAAATTGAGCAAAATAACACGTGCAGTCATTTCAGGTACCTCACAAAAGTATTTGAATTTTTTAATTTTTTTATATTTGAAGATACTCAAAATACAAAAAGGCAAAAAAAAGATATGTTTTTTGTATTAATTGTTATTAATTATTAGTGTTAAGCGTTTACTAATTCTTTTTATAAATTTGGGGGGAAAATTTTAGAGAAATTAAGCGAAGTTTCTTTACATGTATCTTACAAAAGGGAAAATTGGAATAATCGGGTAATTTTTCCTAAATTATTTCTTAAATTTAATTTGTTTTATTAGGAAATATAAATGGACTTTTTCATGTCTTCGAAAAATAATTTTTACTGCAAAAGTTCTAAATATTGACATTCCAAGCGGAGTACGTAATTTTATTATGTTGTTAAAAATTAAAAAATGTTCAACATTGAGCCTATTTTACTGAAGTATTGGTCCACATAATTTAACAAAACTTTCAGATTGTGTTTCTGTAGGTATTAGCTGTTATTAAATGGGAGATTTAGATACCGGCTACAAAAACACAGACACATTGGAGCCATAGTGTAAAACGCGACAAAAGCCATATTTTAAGATACATAACTATATGACTTTCAAGGTATACGGGAAACTATAAAAAGGTAAAAATACCCGAAAAAGTTTACTATTCTGTTAATATTACTTATGTTGATGAAAATAAAGTTGAAAATTTTCCGCTCCAACATTTCTGGACAGCAAGTTATTGATCCAAAAGTAATATGACTAAGTAATTAAAAAAATAAACCCAAGTACAATTATGTCGGGGTATATATTGGAGCTATATCATAAAGTCAGGTATTATAGCCTTCAAATTTATAATTAGCTATATTTCGGGAAGATATTCCCCAACATTTTTAAATAAATTTTTGATACGTAGGGTACCAAAATGGGCTTAATATTTAAGGTATTCTATTTTTAATGGTGCCATGCCTCATAATTATCGACTTGGACCCTTCGTATATGGGGTTTTAACAAAAAAACTCATAAGGAACTAAAACCTTATTATTTTTTTACTATAATGACAAAAAAAAAAATTATTGTTTTGGTCATTTATAAAGGAAAAATAGGAGTGTTCTTCCTAAATCAACCTTCTAAGTCCATTAAATATAAAATTGGACCAAAAATCCCCCAAAATTTTACTCCAAATTGGTGAAATAAATTAGTAAACATTTAATTGTGATTCCTATGACCTATTATTAATAAAAAATACATGAATTTCTCCAATTTTTATTTTGTTTGACATTTTCAAATACAAAGGTGATAAAAATTCAAATACTTTTGTGAGGTAAATTCGATGAATTTTCATACTCTTTCTGGAATAACTTGGATACAATGAAATATTTTTGATTGCAGTTTTTTGCATTATAAAGTTTACAAATAGACAAACACAATTTAGTTAATAAATCTAGAATTCATTTTTTAAAATCACGTAATTAAACCGTTTTAATTATTAATTAAAAAAATTCAAATACTTTAGTGAGACACTGTATGTTGGAATTAACTCTTTCAAAAATGTTTAATACACTGACTGTTAACTAATGTTTTAATCAATTTATATAATTTAAAATATTTTAAAAATGCTTACTATTGCATTTTTAATAAAAATAAAAAATGATACAACATGAGAAACTGCAGCAGAACTACAATAATCAATCAAGCATAGAGGAAACGCATGCTTGTTCAAGGTTAAACTCAACGGAAATGAAATTTATTTTTTCTTGGATATTTTTTCAAAATATGATTCGATTAGCACTTTTATAAAATTTAAAAAATTAAAGATTAATTTTTTTTGGTATATTTAAAAAAAAAGAAAATAAAAAACAAATAAACCCTCCACCTGAATATATATTGTTAATGTAATACAAAATAAAAGAAAATTTTAACTTTTTATATTAAATACATTTTATTGAATAAAATTGTAGTTTATTTAACAATTTTAATTATAATATAGTTCAAATATTGCAAGGCCATTTGATGACTGCCGACCTTTGTACACAATTGTCCAATTTCGATCATTAATTTTAGTCAAGTATGGATCTTCCCTATTTAAAAATTTTGTAAATCGCTGCGGAAGAAAAAACCATTTATTATTACCTAAAAATGCTATGACTTTTGCGTTTCTTTCCAATCAAAATTTAAAATTTTGTATGGTTGATATAGAGGAATGTCGTCAATTTTTATATATTCTGGGTTAATACATCAAAATATTTAAAAGTATTATCCAAAACGGTAACTTACCATTTTGTTAAGTACACATTAAAGTAACTTTTAGAGAAATGATAAAAATATATTCTGATATGTCTTTTTATATCAATTAAGAAAATACTCCTTCATCTTCAAATATATATAAAACAGATTACTCCGAAAAGTTTTAATATAAATTGAGTGTTTTTTTATATAATTCAAATTTACTCTCATTTTTAAATCATAACATAAATTTCACAATTCTCTTAACATAAATTTCACAATTCTCTTAACATAAATTACACAATTCTTTTAACATAAATTTCACAATTCTCTTAACATGAATTTTACAATAATTTCCTAATATAACATTAGAACAAAAAATACATAACCTTACCCAAGAAAATAAAACATATTTTTCATCAAAGTCAAAAACCTTTACAAGGTTATTTTATGCATATGAAAAAAAAAACAACAATTCTCAAGCTAAATTTTACACTTTACAAAAACAAAAATAACCATATGAATAAACCAAACATACTCAAACACTATTTATCCAAGTCATCAGTTTTTAATTTCATCACAATTAAAAGTGTAAAAAAAAAATGTTTCCATATTAATTCGTTTGTATGTACTTTAAGATAATTACATACATATTATTATACAAAAATAAAAAAAAAATGTTGACAAAAATAAATTCATTGGTTTCCAATTTCATAAAATGCATTTGGTCGTTTACACGAACAAATATTGTAGTATTTAATAAAAAAATTCCTCTTTATATTTTTTTTGACTTAACAAGTACGCGAACACGCCTAATGTGGTCTAGAACCTACCCAAACACTATTTTTCCATTTCATCATTTCATTTACTTTAACATAATTACATACATATTATTATACAAAAAAAAAAAAAAAAATACACAAAGAAATTCATTGGTTTCCAATTTCACCGTTTACACAAAAAAATATTGTTGTATTTAATAAAAAATTCCTCTTTAACTTTTTTGACTGAAAAAGTACGCGAACCGACCCAGTGTGAGCCAGAACATACGTATTTATACTACTCTCAAGTCGCCGTAGAAGTTGGTCAAAAAATCGTTCTTCTACAACGCAACGCAATTCTAAATCGAGATTAGATTATAGGCAATTGGGAATAGATATTTGTGTTTACGTTGTGGTGGAGACAACCACAAAACAAATGACAGCCGCACTAACAAACACAACCTCAAATGCAACTCTTGTGGAAAAAGAGGACATCTTCAGCGTGTGTGCATAAAAACCTTAATCAAATCTTCAAAGGAAAATATAAGTCATGAGAATGATGAGACAATCCACCAGATTTATGGTATCAACCAAATAGTGGATATATTTTCAAATGAATTCAAAGCAAATGATATCGATAAATACTACGTCGAGATAGATATAAATGGACGCCGTCAAAAATTTTAAGTCGACACTGGTGTTAAATTTACACTAATACCAAGAAATGAATACGAAAAACTGCAAGTAAAGGAACCATTGCAGCCTTCAACAATTGCTTTTCGTTCCTACACTAAAAAATATAATAATTCCAGATGGTAAGGTCAATGTAAGAGTAAAATGCAACAACTTAACAACAGATGAGGAGTTATATGTCGTTCTGAGTGGTCATGATGCCCTCATGGGTCGAGTATGGATTCGCCATTTGAAGATAAATTTACAGCAAGTAGACAAACAACACCTTCACAATATTAATACAGTGGAAATATATAAATTAGATTCAATTTCTGATATAATTAATGAATTTAACGATGTATTTACAGAGAAAATAGGATGTGTTAACAATTATGAAGTTACTTTACAGCTACATCAGGGTTCCAAACCGGTATTCTACAAGGAACGAGAAAAGGAACTAAATAAATTAAAAGCTGCTGGGATTATATTCATATTATATGTGAAAGAAGTGATTGGGGATCACCTCTCTTGACTATTCCAAAACCAGATGGAGGAATTCGACTATGCGTCGATTACAAATCAGGTGTTAATCCACAACTTGTTTCTTCAAATTATCCTAAACGCCGTATTGACGAGATCTTAAATAACCTAAAAGGGTCAAAATATTTTTGTCGACTAGACCTCTATAAAGCGTATTTTCATCTACGAGTTAATCCAGAATCCACCGAGATACAAACAATGTCAACACATAAGGGGACCTACAGAGTCAAACGCTTTTCTTTTGGTATAAAAACCGCACCATCAGAATTTAATCGTATTATTGAACAAATTTTATCTGGCTTGGACAAAACCATGTCATATTTCGATGAAATTATAATACATGGATCTACAGAAGCCGAATGTAAACGAAATTTAATATTGTGCCTCAAGCGACTACAACAACACGATCTACACTTGAATAGAAGCAAATGCTCATTTTTTCAAACTCAAATCGAATATCTTGGACATATTGTAAGATATAATGAAATCTCAAAGTCACCAGGAAAAATTGATGCAATAGTTAATATGCCTCGCCCATCTAATGTCGATGATGTTAGAAGATTTTTAGGCATGATAACTTATTATTCCAGATTTATTCCACATATGTCTTCGATAACGTATCCGTTACGACAATTGCTTCAGAAAAATTCAACATTTTATTGGTCTTCAAATTGTGAAGTATCGTTTATAAAACTTAAAAATATAATCTCCAGTGATCAAGTACTTATACCTTTCGATCCAGAACTTTCAGTTATAGTAACATGTGATGCCAGTCCTACAGGTATAACAGGCGTACTTTCACATATAGTAAATGGTACAGAACGTCCAGTTACATATGCATCTAGGTCATTGTCCACAGCTGAACGAAACTATAGTCATATAGATCGTGAAGCACTTTCAATTGTATTTACATGGAATCCCTTTTTTAATTACCTCTACGGAAGGAAGTTTCAACTTATTACAGACAATCGACCATTGATACGCATTTTTCATCAACACAATAAGATGCCAGCTATTACAACTGCCAGATTGCTACGATACGCAGAATTTTTATCAAGTTTCAATTATGAAATTGTCTTCAAAAAAGGCTCTCTTGCCTCTCTCGTGCTACGCAGCCTCAAGAAAAGCTATCTACAGATAAGCTCATTAATGAAGAAGTTAATGAATTGTGTTTTGAATCAATTTTCAATATTTCTAATCAACACGTGAATGCCGAAATATTAGCCACAGAAACAGCAAAAGATCCAGAACTTTAAAAAATTTTGTCTAATCTGCTAAGTGGTGATGACGGCGAAGGAAAATATACCCTTGATAATGAAGTGATATTTAAAGGTCAAAGAGTGCTTATACCAAAAAGTCTTCAATCTATAATTCTTCAAGAATTACATCACACACATCTGGGAATTACAAAAATGAAACAACTTGCAAGAATATACTGTTTTTGGAAAGGAATTGACCATGATATAGAAAGAATGGTAAGATCATGTGAATCTTGTGTGGAAGTTCAAAATCGACCATCAAAAGCCCCACTACACCAATGGGAAGAACCAGAGGAAAACTGGGAGAGAATCCACATAGATTATGCAGGTCCTTTTCAATCACAATTTTCTCATTGTTGTCGACGCTAAATCAAAATGGACCGAATTTAGAGTCATACGTGATGCACCTACAACGCAAAACACTATAAGTTTGTTATCTGAAATTGTTACTACCCAGGGTTTCCCTTCAAATATTGTATCCGACAACGCTACAATCTTCACCAGCGAATAATTCAAATCATATTGTAAGTAGAATGGTATTTTCCAAAAACTAATTGCTCCAGGACATCCAAGTACAAATGGATTAGCAGAGAGAAATGTTCAAACACCGAAGCGTAAGTTGAAAGCAATGTCATCCGATCCGGCTTCAATACGGAAAAAGGTTAACGAAATTCTTCAAAGATATCGCGCAACACCCCTGAACTGTGGAAAGAGTCCATCTGAACTCTATTTTAAAAGACGTATTCGAATTAAATTGGATGCTTTAAAACCTACAAAGAAAATTTTTTCTCCAAAACCTATTCCAGGCGTTCGTCAAATAAGCGTGGGAAAAAGAGTGCAAGTTCTACACATTCGAAACAACAAAACGGTATAGAAAATGGGCAACGTAATTAGGAAGTTTGGGAACCTACATTATTAGTGAAATTGGATGATGGCTATACGCTTAAACGTCACATAGACCAACTGAAAATTACAAATGTCCAGAAACGGAAAATACACTTTGACCCAAACATTGATGGAAACAATACTGATTCTACTAATCGTCAAAATCAACAGGCTCCTGATTATAACCAGTATATATTGGAAGCTCCAAATCCTCAAAATCAGTCAAATCCAGAATCTCAGGAAACTACTAGACAAGCTGCACCTCAAGATCCTACAACGGTACAGTGAGCGCATAATTCTCAAAAAGAACAAACAATTCGTAGATTTGCAAGATTACGCAACAGGCCAACATATCTTCAAGATTACTTTCCAGAATAATTTATGAACTATTTTATTAATTTATTTTCGAAATTGATTTTTTTTTATAAATAATTTATGAACTATTTTATTAATTTATTTTCGAAATTGATTTTTGTTATAAATGAATTATTAATATACCTTATTTTTTCAAAACGATAAGAAAACGCGTGTACATTACTTACATACTTCAAATAGGAATAGAAAAGTTACTTAAGAAAATTTTTATATAACAGAAAAATAATGTTACCACTTTTTTTGGCAAAAAAACGGGAAAAAATAAACTTTTTTTGAAAGTTTAAATTTAAATGCTTGTAATTTTTGACTCCGTAAATATTTTTTCAAAATTTTTTCTTTGCATAACTTTTTTATTTGTTTTTTTTTTTTTTAGATGAAATAAAAAAAATAAAACAATGGGGCTAAAATTGGACCCTCTGTAGCGATAAAACTTCACCAAGGCTAAAAAGTAAAAATTTAAATTTTTGAAGCTTAATATCTCTTAAACAAAAAGAGATAATATAGGCATGAGACAATGTTTTTTGTAGATATCGACTGGCAGAATCCTCTCATATAAAAATCTTTGAAATCGGTTCAGATATAAGGAAACAGTATCGTAAAAATTTATTAAAAATTTTATACCCGAGGTGTACAACTTTGGGGCCCTGTGGACTCGCCCCCTGTAGGTCTATTTGGTCCAAGCTCAAAACATAAACTCGCCTATACCTCTACTATCACCATGTGACATTTCATGGAAATCGGAGCAGCCGTTCCAAAGTTCCATAATTATTTCCATTTCATTTTTTGAATCGCACACTGTGCAATGGGTAAGAATAATTTTATTTTTTGTAATTGACACTTTCTTGCGCTTGTTAGCTTCTTGCGCGTGTTAAACATAAATGTTGTTAACTCCTCCGTCCTTAAATGTGATCGTCCCCGATGATCTTTAAAAATACGGTAAATCATGTATCCGTGAAGTTGGTACCGAAATTATTTTTTTTATCAGTTTTTGCTGGCAGGGCTGTTTCTTGAATTAGTACAAATGTTGTTAGTGGTTTTTTCTTTCTTTTTCATTGTCCAAAGAATTAATCCCAACAACGTTAAAATAGCAATAATAATTATTATGTTAGAAACCCATGTCTCTTTTCTGATTCTGTGTACTGTACTGAAGAGATTCAAGAGACAAAAGATTAAGTCTTCCTTCCTATATTGGTATTTCTTGAATTACAGCTGGCATTGGTATTAGGGGAGGAGCCTCTAGATTTTGGTATTATTTATTGCCGATTTTTATTGTTGCATTATTAAATTTAATTAAGAAAGCTCCACTTAACTCGTACCTCATAGTTTCAGTTGCAATCGTTTCATTTACATTATTAAGGAAAATAAGTCCCACATGGATTTCTTCGATACGCTGAATGTGGTGTATGTTGCTGGTTATGCAAAAGGATTTCTTTTTGAAAATAATATTTTTAATACATTTATCTGAACTTAAATTTATTAATTCGTTTCTTTTACAAATCTTAATTTTATTAAAATTGTCATGTTAAAAAAGGTCAAACCATCTTTTTATTACTGACTTTTTATATGGTCCTTATGAACTACTCTTTTAGATTCTGTTTGTACTGTGCTTTTCCTATTTTCCATAACTATTTCTTCTTTGATCATTTTGAACCTAATCTTTTATTAATCCTGACATAAATTTTTTGTCCTGGTGCATAGTCCTTAAATGGTTTCCTATTTTTGTTGTGATATTTTAAATCTTCCTGCTGTTTTTTAATTAATTTGTCTATATTTTCTTTCCTGGCATTTTCATATTGTTCTGGGTTAATGCTAACTCTTCTTCCAAAGAATAACTCAATTGGTTTCCTTCCTGTGGTAGAGTGAATAGTATAGTTGTATTCGTAAACTGATCTGTCCAATAATTCATCGAAACCTTTGTGTTTTGTCTGTCTTAAGGCAACGCATTATTTCTGATAAGGTTGAAGGAAGCGTTCTATCCGTCCGTTTACTGTACTTTTATAAGGTGGGGTTTTAAAAATTCTTATATCCAATTGATCTTCTAGCATAAATTTAATTGAAGCCGATTTTAAAGATTTTTCGTTATCTATGACAACAATTTTAGGCACTCCGAAATTAAATAATATGTTCGGTTCACGAATGTCTCCTATTGATCTAGAATTTATTGGAATTGCCTGAGCATATTTTGTGAGTTTATCTATTGCGGTAAGTATGAAATGTTTTTCGGTGGACCAGATATCTATGTGTATTATTTCTCCTGCATATTGAGGAATTGGGGTAGGTGAAATGTTAGATTTATTAGGATGACGATCATATTTTCCTTCTTTAAAAACCCTACATTGTTCTATTATTTTATTAAGTTTTTCACTCATTTTTTGGAAATAAAATTTTTCTAGGAGTTGCATTTTGTTTTCCCTAGCATTTTTATGCGCTCTTTTATGGACTTTTAGTGACTCTTCTTCTTGTCTTACAATATCTGTCAAATCTTCTACTTTTATCTGTGTATGTCTCACCTTATAATTTGTAAAATGAATTGAATATATTGACTGTATCTTGCTCATTATTCCTTCATTTGTAAACAAACCATTCACTATATCTGAGTTAAGATATCTCTTCAGGATTGCTACAAGGTCTTCTTCTGAATAATTTGGAGCTGTAATAATATGTCTGTGAAATGTAGGGAAGGGAAGTTTAAACTGATATTCTCTTGTTTCTCCTATAAGTATGAGAATTTGGTTTTTATAAACGTTAATAGGACATTCTACTGAGGGAATTAAATTTTCACTAGAGCTTTCATCACTGTGAACTGTAGCTGTTAATGCATTGATATCGACAGTTTGATTGCATGGTGGTCTTGACAGAGTATCTGCTACAACGTTACTTTTGCCAGGCTTATAGTAGAGTTCGTAATTGTATTCCTCCAATAGTGTTCGATTTTCAAATTTAGGTGGCCAAAATTAATTACACAAAAACTATAAATCGTACAAAAGTGATTTTAGGCATAGTGATTACTTACATATTGAAGACAAAAATTTAGACAAATCAGCCTACCGCCACGCCCACTATTAATTACCCTATTATGAAAAATAGTCAAAATTTAAAAATAGCTTCTTTTATAATTCTTTTTCAAACAATTAGACAAATCCGCCTACCGCCACGCCCACTATTAATTACCCAATTATGAAAAATAGTAAAAATTTAAAAATAGCTTCTTTTATAATTCTTTTTCATTTGAAAATAAGTTTAATTAAAAATACAAAATAAAGATTACATAATTCATCATAATTTTTTAATGAAAGTATAAAAAAGTTTAGTAAAAAAAAAAACAAAATCATGTGGAATCTGCACCAATATCACTGTCATTTTCACTATCATAAAATGCGTTTTTTAGTAGTTTTTTAACTGGTGGAGTTTTCCTGAAGCTGCAAATATAAGGATCTGATGATATTAATAGCATTTTTATTAAATCTGCATTAGTCTCGGTCCGTGAAATTTTCCGCGTGAACTGCAGTCTATAACGTCTATTGTCTTTATTCCTGGATTCTTGAGCTTCTTCAGATAATTGACGAATAGGAAGGATGCAATGTTCAATTATAGCTTTTCCGTGCCAATGAACTTTGTGAACACTGACAGGCATGTAATACCAGGGATATAGTTTCAAATAAAGATTTCTTGTTTCAAATGTATAACTTTGGATGCTAAGCATTCCAATATAACATGAAAACGCTTAATAAGTTCTAAACTTAACCCAGTTATTTGCGCAGATATTTCCGCATCGCCTGGCTGTATTGCCATCGTTAGTATTTCCCGATATCTGTTTAGGCATGTCTATCAATAACCCCATTTTTGATCTAAATTCGTCTTGAATACATTTTTTTTTTTTTTTTTTGTAAAACTTTTACTTTGTTATCTTCACCTCTAACTTGCCACATTTTTATTTCTATCCTGTAAGCTATATGTAGTAAACATTCCATGAATCGTATCCAGGAATGTAGAGGCGACAAGCCAAATTCCAAAACTTCAGGGTCTAATGTTTTTTGTAACAGGGATGAAGAGTTATTCATTTCGGAAGGCTTAGCTCCACATACATAACATATTTGTGACGAATTGTAATTCGATAAAGCAGAACAAACTTTTCCATCAATCATGCATAAAATTAATTTCGGTTTTATATAAACAGTATTTTGGATATTGTTCACGACAATATTAACCTCAGTAGCAACTAGTTTTGCTATTTGGTCCTTAATACCTTGTACTTCTTTTTTTTTATCAAGTCTGTTGTCTCTTTTGCAAAGATTAATTTTATAGGACGACAATAGCGAGAGGAGTTGGGCGTTTTGTTTTTATAAATTATAATTTTCTCTTCATTTTTTTTAATTAAATATATTTGTACTAGTACATGAGAATAAAGAACAGCGATGGATGACATTCGTGTTATGAATATTAGTGCGACACCTAACATTGTTATGTTGTGCTATGTTCTTTTTTCTTGTTTGCATAGCATACGAAGGCATTTTAAAATACGAGCAAAGACACACACAGACACCAACTTAAAAATGAAGTGTCACACATGAACGAAGAAAGGCATTGTACGTTTTAAGTGACTTTGTCTCACATGCGACACTTGCGACATTTTCACATTTTATATGGTATATCGTAGGTAGGCAATTACGTAAAGGAATTTTGTGTGTGTGCTTTTTTTTTAATTATTCCTTAACGAAATAAATCATACATTTTAAATTAAGTTATAAATAACTAATATTTAAAAACGGGTAAACAATAATTATTAATTTTTTTAAGGGAATACGTGGTTTAAATTATACATATTTTTGTAATTTGATATCTTAATTTTATGTATGTAAGTATATTGCATAACTTAATGCAATCGTTGTTAGAAAATTTAGAATATTATGGAAAAAATTTGTGTTGGACGAAATTAAGTTTTTTATTTTAAAAACTACTATAATTCAAATCTATTAATATTTTTCGTTTTCGACAAGTTTCTGTTCTGTTCAAATGAATTCCCTTTTTGTGTTGAATGAATTTATTTAAAATAAAGAATAACCTAATTGAATATTTTTGTTTTCCCTAATAATACTTTATAGAAAAAAGTAAGAAAATACATAAAATTCGCAGAAATTTAAAAAAACATAATATTTTTATGGGTACCATGATGCTAGGTAATAAAAAGTACATAACTAAAAAGAAGAAAATACAAATTTTAATTTTTTCATTGGATTTTTCATTAACCTTTTTGTTTATGAAAAATTTTATAACTACCTGTACATTTTTAATTTTTTTCAAGATTTTTTACATTTACATCTATTTACTACATAAAAATAAGACAACTCAACTCTACGAACAGTACAAGTAATTGAAAGACAATAAACTGCCTTTTAATTAAATATTTCTGCAACTCAATGAAACAATCAGTATAATAATATTAAGATTTTAAATTTTATTATATTTTTGTACTAAACAATTGGAAATGTTCTTTTACTTTTCATAAAATTTATTTATTTTTTTTTTATTTGATTTTAAAAATGCTTTTCAATCACCATCGAATCTCAAATGTTAACACTTCATACATACATACATATTTTTTTATGTGTGTGTAAGTATTTCTTACATTATCTTTGGTGGTAGTTTTTTTAAATCTGCACACAAACTCAAATGTTAGCATGCACCACCATACAGAACAATTTCTTCCACTACCTGAATGTAGAAAAAGCATATCACAACATTACCATGACATGCGATGACAGTAAGCGTATTTCGATATGACAGTAAATAACACTTCATTAGCCAAAGCATGACACAACATAACACTACATTAGCCAATGCATAACACAGCACAACATCAAATTTTTGCCTATGACACTTCTAAGAAAAATGATGTCTTACGCAGTCCTTTACATGAGAAATACTAAACAAATTTTCATCACTACTACCTTCTTGTATCCATTTTTGCTTATAAAGACTTTGATTAGATCCATCGCATCACCATTTGAATAAAGCGAATATTTCCGTATATGTACTTATGTGATTTTTTATAAAATCACTATAACTTGAATATAGTCTTAAAATCGTGTGGTCTATTAGGGATTGTAATTTAATTTCAGCATAAGATTCTGTTACTGCTATTTTTTGGGTAGCATAGTTCTTTTGACCTCTTAACTAATTCATAAGAAAGGTATAAGGATCGATTATAAATCATTGTATGTTGTTTTAACATTCGATACTTGTTTGAGGATAAATCTAAATCCAAAATCATAGCTAAAGCTTCATCCGCTGAAAGACAATTTGTTACCTCAATTGTTGACCTTAACTTCTTTATGGCTTTGCCCCTTTCTGGTGAAGACAAAGCTAACTCTTCCACCAATTCAGCTGAACAGCGTTTTCCAGAGAAATGCAGATGTGTTTTAATCGCCATCACCATTTGTTCGGCACCTACTGAGTTAATTCTTTTACTTTTCTTCTCTTGCTTCTTTGGCGACAATCTTCAAACTCCTTTTTTGGCCTGCCTACCTTATGATCGTCTTTTGCAGTATTTACTGTAAAACTAGAATAATCTATTAAAACTGCTAGCCAATCGTTATTGTCATGTAGGAATCGGGGTTTTGTTCTTTTAGTTTTTGTCCATCTTTTCTGAAACTCGCTGCACATATTCAAACAAAAAGATTTCAAATTATCAAACTGTATTTTTGTTGTTGAGCCGCTCACCAAATTAGATGAAATAAAGTCAATTAAACGATCGAAACGTTCATTTTTAACACTAGATAGCCATACGCCAAAAAGTTTTATCCGAGAAATATTAACCGTATTCATCACAATTAAAAAAAAAAATAATTAGAGGACAAGTTTCTGTTTAAAATGCAGTTTAATTTACACAAAACAGAATAAAAAATATATTGCATTATTACATTTTCCAACAACAATACAGCATAAATTTATTTACCTAAACCAAAACTTCGCTTACAAAGCTAGAATTAATGATTCTATTAATAACTTACGTTGTAACAAAGAATATACAACATATAGAATGCGCATGTCAATGAAAACTGAAATATTTTTTAAAAGTATTTCATGATGCAACGTAGAATGAAGAAAAGTAGCGGGAAAAATTTTGTTCAACCAGTCAACAAAAGTAAACGTAGCATATGTTTTTCAACATTCATTGTGCAAACAATCCTGTTTTTCGGTTATTATGTGAGCAAAATTAATTACAGGGTTGTTAAAAACTCACGCAGCTACGTAAAAATCTATTTTCTATAGATTTCTGCGATACGCTACCTAGAATCTTTGTGTCAATAGATACATACACACATCTGCATAAAGCTGGTTGAAACAGCTGATTGCGATACGATGATTTTTTGTTGAGTGGTTGGGCCTTAAGGCTCAACTACATAGAATACTTTCGCTTCAACTGCGACTGACAGCTACGCAACACATAAATGATATTAACCCAGTCGTTGCATTATTTTGTTATTAAAATTTTATATAATAAAATATAAAGATGTAAAAATTCTATTATGTTCTCAGTTGAAATAATTAATTGCAAATTAAAATTTCCTACTTAGCGAATAAATATTAAAATAAGAATAAAACAACAAACAAAATATATTTACGTACTTCGGCACTTCAAAGTTGAACATTTTTCATCTTTGAAGTTACTTCACGCAGAAGTTTGGCGTACTGATTTGGTTCCGCTCAATATAAATGCATGTATTTAACTTAGCTGTCAGTCGCAGTTGAAGCGAAATTATTCTATGTAGTTGAGCCTTTACGCTCTTGAAATGAATAAAAAACACACAAGAAAGTCAGTCTCGCAAGAGCATTCAAGTAGGAATGTTGTGCTACTGCTTGTTGCTTGAGATACACTCATGAAAAATATTTAATATTAAGTAGGATTAATTAATATGATTTTTTAATTAAATAACTATCTTTTTTAATTAATAAATAATAATTTACTACAATTAATTTTTTATTATAAAACACAAATTTGAAATAATTGTTCGTGCTGAATTATTCGATATTTTTTAATAAGAAATTAAAATCCTAAATTAATAATTTATCGTTATATTTTTTTAATCAAATAATAGAAAAAATAAACATTAAATCTTAATTTTAATGATTACTATGGTAATCGTTGCGATCCCTGTTTATTACTATTCAAATTCTAAACTAGTAACGAGAATTTCCACTTACAAGTCTTGAATTGACGAAGAAACTTTCAAAATTAATTTACTATAACAATGATATTATTTTTTTAGTGTATAATTTCATAATGGGACAGAAAAACAAAACATACACAAACATAATTGTGAATGTATGAGAGTGGCGATCCTATAAAAAAGTAGAAACAAGAAATTGGTTGTTTATTTACTTAAGAAGATAAAATACGATCGCGTATGTTAGTGTAGGGCATAGCATATGTGTTTTGTTGTTTTAAAAATAGAAATACTTTAATCAGCACCGAACTAGTTATGCCTTTTTAAGTCATATGAGTATCGTTTATATTTTAAAATTCGATTTGTGTAGTTTTGTTACACAGTAGTTGTTAAATAAATAAAAACAAAAATAAAAAATTTATATCCACTTGAAAAAATATAAAAAAATATTTTTATTTTTTTTACTCATATCGAATTTGTCACCACAAAAATTAGATTTTTCGTTAATAATTTTGTTTTATTCTGTAAAAAAGGTGGAATTTTATTGAAGATCTTTTGTAAAAAAAAAAAATAATTTGTATATACCTACTATATAAAAAATTGTTATGACAAAAATAAATAAATTTTTTTCGAATAAAGGAAAAATCTTTTATATATTATTTTTTTCTAAAAAATCCAAAAAAATGGAATACGTACTGAAAAAATTTAAATATTTATTAAATAAAAATTTCTAAAATTAAAAATCCTCTATAAAAATATTTTTTTAATTTGCATTTTTTTTTAATAATAATAGTAAAAAACGCCAAAAGCAAATTATCTGCACATTTTATGAAATATATAAAAATATAATATATAAAAGTAAAAAATAACAATTATTACTTTATCAAAAATATAACTATAAAATATAAATTGACAATTTCGAAATCATACAAAAAATTGTCACGTCACTAAGAAAGGTATAATCACGTCGGTGCAGATTAAAGTATTTCTACTTGTAAAACAACAAAACATGTATGCTATGCCCTACAGTAATATTAACGTTCATATTTTTTCCATTAGTAAATAAAAAACTAAAATTTTTGTTGGCACTTTTGATTTCAAAAAAAAAGAAACAAATATTATTCGTTTCTTTCAATTTGAAATAAAGATCTTTATAACATGTACAAACTTATACAAGTGTGTAAGTTTTTATTTGCATTTCTTTATAAGGAATACACACATATACAAACGCATATATTTAAACTCTCTCTCTCTCTGTTTTGGTGGTGGATTTTGTTTTCCCTTGTTACTTATCCCCCTCATCATCGCAAAATGTTGAGAGCGAGAATTACATGATTAGAACCCGCCATAAGAAATATTGCTTCTACATGATGCGCCTTCTATATATGAATATTCTTTAGTAAAGAATATTTAGTAAAGTCTAAAAGTAAACAATAAAATAATATTCAAAATTTTTATTTTTAGAAAAAAAGAAAAGAAAACGGGACTTCTTTGTGAAAACCATTGATGCACTTTAAAATAACTAGGCAGTACACTGCAGTGGTATAGTGGGTAGAGCAATTGGCTAGCATCCGGATGGTTGTGGGTTCAACTCCTGGCTCCGACTATTTTTTTTTTAATTTTTTAATTCTGTAAATCGTTCTATAAATAAGGAATTACTTTTGTGACATCTTAAACAAAAATAAGTTCCTTTTCTAGCTAAGAAAAGTTCCACTATATAACGGTTAATTGCTAGATGGAATTATTCACCCACGATCTTGTAAGCAAATTTTTTTGGTTTCTATTAAAGGAGTATCCCTAGTTCTCAAAACAATCAAAAGTTGGATCCCAGCTAATAACAGAAAAAAAGTATTCGTCTATGCATTTTTGTTTTTGACTTAAAATTTTCTTTTAAGAGCTTCCCTATTATATCTTTCAATATCTAAAACTATCTTCATTCAAATATATACAAAATAACTGTTTTATATTTTAAAGGAATTATATTTTCATATACAAAAATAATTTTTTAAAAATATGCCATAGAAAATTTTTTATTCATGTTCAAAGTTTGACTAATTTTCGAGCAAAAAAAAATATTTTTCTTTTGTATATTTTACCCATCATTCATGTTATCATTAGAAGCATTCATTGATCGATTTCAGCTAAAATGAGTACGGAAATGTCTTAACTGAATAGTCTATTTTAATACCCGAATATCATTTTTTTCCTCCTTTAAAGTTAATTTTTGGGGTTTTGGCTAGCTAAATTTGAAAATCGAACACTGTGCAACGTTTCATTTTGACGTTGATATTTTTGTTGCTTAGAGCGTAAGTAAGGAGTTGATGATTTAATCTAAAAAATAAATCTCGTCAATGTCAATGTCAATATAGTCTATATTGTCGTTTTTTTCACCATTTATATAGTCATTCAAAGTTTGGTCGTAAGTTTCGTCATCAACTTGTACCTGATCTAGGTATCTGTTAATGTCATCCGTCTCTTATTCTTCTGCAGAATTTCCTGCTTCGGTTTGTAAATGAAAATTCCTACTTTGTTTTCGAGCGTCTGGTTGTTGTTGTGCTGGTCGTTTGCCATAAAGTCCGTTATTTACTGGTCTATTCATGTAATAAATATTGCGAGTCCTAACACTCTGGTCAATGTCCATTGGGTCGGCTGGCTTTTGTGCAAGAGGTCTTGGAGGTGGATAATTATTATGTTGGGTGTATTTTGGGATAGCACCTTGATTTTGATAATTATTATTTCTGTACGTTTGAACGGGAGGTTGTCGTTGGAATTGATCAGATGGTTTCTTTGGTCGTTGTGGTGGTGGAATATGTGCTAATTCCGGGTGAAATCTATGCAATGTAACGTCATAATTATTACGTTGGGGTGGAGGATTCTGTCTTGATTTTACATGCTTAAGGCATAGATGTAATGCCTTGGGCAAATCAACTGGTTCCCTCATAGCTAGAAGTCTTGGAAGATCTCCTTTTAGACCTCGAATAAAAGTATTCAGTGCCTTGTCTCTGTATGTTTGGGTCAAAAGATGTAACGATTCTTGCCCAATATCCATACAACTGATTTTGTTCAATATCAAAGATAAATGGTTATATACCTTTTGATAAAATTCTTGAACTTACTCTGTGCCCTGAATCAAAGAGGTCAGTTGTTATTCTAGGGTACTGACATCCCTCTTGTTTGCATAATGAAGGGTAAGACAGCGAGAAATACTTTCCCAGTTTAGTGGAGTGTTATAAGATTCTAGAACTGCATCGGCGTGTCCTATTATTTTGTTCCTCACAACACTTAAAATTCCGACATACTTTGTAGTCTCTCTCATATTTTGATATATATCTAAAATCCTTTCTACTGACTTCCTCCAGGAACTATATTCACCTGGCTGTCCTGAAAATTATCGTAAACTTCTGACAACATCTGGTACTCTGTCTAGTTCACTTAGCTGAGCCCTGTGTTGTGGTTCAATTATTTGGTCCTGTTCAATTTGAATTGGGGGATCTCTAATATTATGAAATATTTCCCTAACCTGTTCACGCATTGTTTCCGTAACTATTCTCCTGATTTCAGCTTCTACTTCTGTCATGTTGAACGATGCCTGGTTCTGTTGAGCGTTTAGTACGAGAGGTCTTACTAGGTTATTTGGGTTTGACATTGTCTGAATTTGATATATCTAGATTAACCTTAGTTAAGAATAATCCCGTAGGAAATACTTTTTTCCTTTTTTTTTAATTATATCAATTAATAATCTGGAGGGTCCCGTAGGAATCGCAGATTTTTTATTTAGCTTCACAATTTAATATAACTCTTTTAATATTTATATTTTGTATATTACTTAGGCTTTAGGCTTAGTCTTAAAGTAACACATTTTTCTTGATTTCAGATTTTTTTTTCCTTTCACAATATTTATTTTTTATATAAAAAATATGTTTAATTCTTTTGTTAAATTTTAATATTTTATACAATTTTTAATATTTTGTAAAATTTTAATAAATTTTATCACACTTTGATTTCAATTGCTTATTTAATTCTATCCTTTACTTACAAAATAAAAATTAGTTTCATCCTTATTGCAATAGCGTGAAGCAGCGGCTGCTGAAATTTTCAGCTGTTTTTCCTCTGTCCTTCGTAAAGGACAGCTACTCAGGGGGCTCTTTTCTGCTTCTTTTGTAGGCCAACGGGAATGCGTCGTGCTGTCTTGCAGGACGGTTTATGCTGTTTCCGAAGTCCTTGGGTTTGTGGTGGCCACGCGCCAAAATAACTGGTTAACTTTGTTGAACGAATTTTAAAATTTCAGTTCCTCCGGTTTAAGGGCTTAACCAGTTCACCGAATAAACAACGCGTGGGCCCACGTTGGGCGCCAGTTAAAACAAAGTTTTGTTTTGAGTTTTTTTTTATAATATTTTTTAAACAGTAATGGTTTAAAAAAGATGTTTATTTATTTAAATCAAATTTCCAACTAACTAAACTTAAAAATAAAATTAACCATTAAACCTTTGCAATTTGCCTTTTTAGTTAATTCAGCATTCTTATTAAATAATTAATGCAACATTATGTACACAATGGGTAGCATAATTTTATTTTTTGTAATTCACACTTTCTTGCGCGTGTTAAACATAAATGTTGTTAATTTATATAAAGAAGTCCAATCTAATTTCAAAGGCTTGAACATTAAGACTAATATTTTAATACCAGTTGGATTTTATATCTCGTTTCAAATGAATTTACACTTCTTATGGAGTGTTATTCTCTAATAGAAAAAAAAAAAAAAAAAAACAAGTTTAAATAAAAAATTTTATAAAAAAAAAAAACATGTATAGAAGTGAATATACGGAAATCAGAACACATATTCATGTTGTTGATACCACTGTTTCATCTTCATCAAATATGTTATGAAGAAACCAAACAATAATTGATTTGGTAAGATTACATTATATTTCATTGTCTACAGAAATTACATATTACTCGACTGAGGGATAATACCACCATTTATTGGCCGATATCCCTCTAGACAATTAATAAAGTCGAAGTCTTGTTTCGTCAGGCTAAGAAGTTGCTTTTTCCAATTTCTAATGGTTTAGTTGTAGATTTTAAGGTTTTCAAGGAGTTGGAACTTTTGCAATCTATCGAAAAAACATTTCTGGTTTCTATATCAAGAGAGTCCGCTTATTGAAACTCCAGGTGATAACCGATACAATAGATATGACAATTCGACAAAAGCTATTGACAAAAGCCAAACCGTAAAGGCCGAAGTTGAACCAGAATTTTCAAACTTACATCTACTTAATTTGTGTTTTTAAAATTATTTGTGTTTTTCATAGAATTTCATATTAATAAAACTTAAATGTCCTTAACATATTCATATAAATGATACAATATTTCGTAACTTTATTCGAAATACAATATTTTTGTTCAAAATTTCCTTATTTTTCAAGATTTCTTGTTGTCAAAAAATCTTGAAAATTCTGTTTATTCTGAAAAAACTAATATAAAATTATTACAGCTTGGGCCTCAAATGGTTATAAGTTAAAAATATGATACATATTTACAATGTAAAGGCACGAATAATGTTGAAGACGAGACAGTAAATGTATCCTATTCTGCTAGTCTCTAATATTGTATGTCTTCTGGCTTTCGATTTCACGAGAATAAACGTGAAAACGAGCAATTTTTCATGTTGTTGATGTTCTCTTTTTCACTTACGATCAAAAATAATCGAATTCTTTTCACTTAATAAATTGTAGAATAAAACAAAAAGATAATAAAATGTCATTTGTGTAAATTTACATTTTTTAATAATATCAAAAATAATTTTTTACAAAACTTCAATTTAAAAAAGTCCTCATATTTCCCATACATATTTTAATTTACTACTTTTTACCAAAATATAATTTTTGGATTAAAAAAACTAGTTATAATCTGTAAAATTATTTCTGTGTAACTATTTTTTTTTTAATTTCTAAAGAAAATGTTAAAACCGGAACGATTAAAATTTTAAATTTACAAAAATTACAACATTTTTTATTTGTTTATTTATTTTAAAACCGATTACATTTTTTATAAAAATAACTTAAGTTTCCTTAGATGAATGTAGGTAAAAAGGCTTGTTGTAGAAACGTTTTTCACATAATTGCAAACCTTTTTTTTTTCAAATTATTGTCGTGTTTTACTACCTTTGAAAATTTATACAATCTAGAACTTACAACTCTTGTAGGAAAATTATTATATTTTTCAGTATTTGAGTATTCAGATATACTATTTAGTTGCTTTAGTAAAGGCGATTTGTATGAATTCATTGTATATTCTAAAAAAGCTTTAAGTAACCAAAGACAGTATTTATCAGCAAATGTAGAGTCTATACAATTGGAATCACCCATAACAACTAAACGACCCAGTTTATTTCCATTAAGTATGGTATTTGGTTTATATACAGAATTAGTAATTTTTTCAGGTATTTCATCAAAAGTCTTTAAATTAGACTGAAGTAAAACTCTTTTGTTCAAAATTGGATTTGTAATATCATTATTGCTCGTATCAAAAAAATCATTTGCTGCATCAATCACCCTAAACGATCTAGGGATGGATATTTGCTTCTTATCAAATAGTTGCATTTGAAATAATCCTATTATTGGATATAATTCTTTTACATCGTTTGTGGAGGAGATGGTCACATTGTTTAATATCTGTAAAAATAAAAAATATTAATTAAGTTTAAATATTTAACCCACTTATTCATAATGAAAAATTCTATGCTTGCTAACGAGTTATTGAAATTTACACAAAAAGCTTAGCTACTCGTTAGCAAGCATATACTTTTTCATTATGAATACGGCTGTAAATGTTTATTTATATTTATGACCTTTCATTTTTTATTTTTCTATTTTAAAAAAAAGTGCAAATTTATTATAGTAGAAAAAATATCAAGTGTAGAGGTACACGCAAAGAAAAACGAGATAGAAACTATTTCGATACCCTACACCATTATGTATGAGCATCAAAATTCAGGAAGGGGTCTTATATTAGAAATATGGCCAATTATAGACCAACACTTTTACTAAATGGAAAATAAATTATACTAATACAGAATAATGCGTTGATTCCCAGAAGTGTGTTTATATGGGAGCTATGGTAAATTATGAACCGATTCTCATAAAATCTATTTATATAAAACTTATTTGTGTCGAATATTAACTTGATACTGACATTCGTATGGGATTTATGTACGTTAATGTAATTTCCGGAAGAGAGGTTTATATGGCAGCTATGGTCAATTATGGACCGATCTTCAAAATTTGGCACAAAGATTGGTACTTATACAAAACTCCTTTGCACCGAAATATTGTCAAATGTAAGGCATTTATGACCACTAAACCTTTATTCCGGGAGGACATTTGTATGGGGGCTAGGTGAAATAATGGACCGATCATAACCAATTTCAATAAGCTTCGTCCTTTTGTCAAAATAATTATTCGTGCTAAATTTCATCAAAATATCTTTAAAATTGCGACCTGTACTTTCTTTACAAGGTTTACATGGACAGACAGCCAGCCAGAAAGTGATTCTGAGTCGAACAGTATACTTTAAGGTGGAGTCCGATAATTTTTTCAGTGCGTTACAAATATCAGCACAAACGCATAATACCCGTTTACCATTCTTAGAAATATTATGTTTTTTTTTTTTTTTTTTTTTTTTTTTTTTTTAATTATGATAATTATTATTTTTAGTCCTGATTGAAGCATATTTTACATTTAGGAAAATGTTATTTTTTTACATATTTCAATAAAATAAATTCAATAGTAAACGTACGGTCACATTAGGCATAAACTATTTCCGAAGTAATATGTAGTTTATTTTTTGTTCACATTAAGCACATTTATTTTTCGATTTTTCTTTGTTCAAAGATACATTAAATATAGTCAAATAAGCAAATAGGAAAACATGTTTTCTCATCGGCCGCAATTGAAAAATTATTTGTCTTCATCAAACTGTCGAAAACATAAAATTTATTTTAACATTTTTTGAATTATGATGTGGAGCAGCTTCGATTGCTTTTTAGAAGTGAAAAAAAAAGGAAATATTTTCCGCTTCTTTGGAATGTCAACCACCGACTTCTCAAACACCATCTCCATAATATCCTCCCGCTCTACGCGTCTTTTCGGCAGCTTTGCCAGAGGAAGCAGCAGCATCCTTCGCCCCTCCTACATAGCATTAAAAGCGACTTCACCATCACTTTTCATCGATTTAGGCGATCTCGAACTGGACGAATCCAGCTCACACTGTCGCAACATAGCCGGCACTGACAACATATCGTCGTCATACATATAATCACGTTTTTGCTATACGGTATATTCGCCAAATATAATAATAGAATATAAAATTTGCAGCAATTTTGCTCAAGTACATTTTTATGTACCATCTTATAGGGATAGTCCTTTGACTTGCTCAATTATGTGGCCGAAATCTTTTCATTTTATTATTGTAATTTTAATATGTTGCCTCATTGGAAATTTTACACTTGCGGACACCCTAACTTAGATCAGGAAAAGATTTTCTGACAGTATATGCAAGAGAAGAGTAAATATCTTTAGAAGATGGTTGGTATAATAATTCTTAAAATTTACTATATCGTCCTGAAATATAGCGTAAACTAAAAAACATTAAATATATCATAAAATGATAACAAACACGTGATTATTCAAAATTTACTCCGTTTCTCGATGTTGAACGAAAAATTAGTTTCGATAAAATGTATTGAAAACATCAAATAAATTTAAAATATTATTGTTGTTTTCCATACAAATTTTTGAAATGAATTTTTCGTTCGACATAGAGTAACAGGCAGATAATTATTAATAAATGCAAAACCATATAACATAAAAATTTCAGGTTTTTGATGAAATAACTTTTCCAAAATACATACATATTGTTTAAGTAAGATTTGTAGCCATTATTTTGCGCTAACTACTACTTTAATAAATTATGCCTTTTTTAATAACGTTTAAATATAATAGAGATACCTTTTTTATACAACCTTGCTGGAAGTATTTTGACATAAAATATACCGCGTAAATCGTAAAAGTGCTATAAAAATTTACTTGCCAATTATTATTAGTTTTTCCTTCAAATAAGAAGCTAATTACATTGCCTTCGAGTTAGCACGACGTGCATCATTTTATTATAAAACACTTCAAACTTTCAAAGGGTGTTCCTTCTACGAGGTAACATTTTACTACAAATAAAAAGAAATCTACGTCTCCACTAAAATTTGAATTTGTTTGTTTTATTTTGTATTTTACATATTTGGATGGGTGCCCAAACACATATAATCACAAATTTTTAGATTTATGTCTCCAAAAATAACGATTATATTAAGTTGAAAACAATGTATCAACGTTTGTTAAAAAATTAAAACAAAATACATACATATTTGATTTTTTAACGAATTAAGATTTGAAAGTTACTAAAAATAAGAAAGCTATTCCAAATTTTGGAAAAATGTTATGAAAGAGGAACATTTCTTTCTGATTACAAAGTCATATGTTTAGTAGAATAAATTTCTCTTTTTACATGAAAAATTTTAGCATGGACGCGTAAAGATTTTTCACGAGACGATAAAAACTTTCATAAATAAGGGCTTGTATCCGTATATTTTTATAGAACAATAGTAGTGTTTACGAAAGGTAAAAAAAGATGGAAGGACATAAAACGAAGAAAACGGATTTACTCGTTAGTTTATAGTGTAGAAACTACTTGCAAGTATGCATTAAACGAGGAGTAAAAGTCGTTGGCAACTAATATTAACCCAAAAAGGAGTTTATATACAAAAAGATTTAAATTTAAATAAAAGTACGATTTGTATGTTGCAACAATAAATAAGAAATATACTTAAATTATATCGTATAGTTCAGGTATAAAGTATAAAAGTGGGTCAAGAGGGACCCATGGAAGAATGGCAAGTAAATAAATATTTTCCATGTTAGTCGCTTAGTAGGGCTAATTTTGTTAAAGGTCGCTTTACTTAACCATTCTCCGTATGTATGTCCGCGACTTTAAAGTGTGTATCGCTTCGCGGATAGACTTTCAAAACTACACCTATACGCCAGGAGGTCGGTGGAAGTTGTACGTTACGAAGTATGGCAATATAATTTTTCTGGATATCGCAAGATGGATTTCGAAATTTTCAACATTTATGTATGTTCGTATGGTTTGTGAACGATTCTCTAATTGTACTACCCTTCATTGGAGAACACTAGATTACCCATAAAATGTATGGATTTTACAAAAGTTGTAATATTGCTTGCTCCACCGGCAGTTTCTCGTAGATGGGGCTAAAAAAATAATATGTGTGCAAAAATTGGGTCGATCGGTCGTAAACTGGAAAGTCGACTTTGACCTTTGTCCTAAAACAAGGCTTAAAAGTAACTAATATCTTCATTGCGCTATAACTCTTTAATTTAACATTTTCCTATAAAATACTATATAAGCTTTTTTATTCAGAATAAAATGCAGAAATTTTCGACATATAATTTTTTAGCCTACTATGACTTGTTGGGATGTTATAACCAATCCAAATAAAAATTTTTACATGAACTTTTTTTAAAAAAGCTCTAGTTTTAATATGTGCCTAGCCTGCTAGAAACGGTTTTCATTATTTTGTAGAGCAGGATTTGTAGTTTTTATAAATCGATATGATTTGTCACATTTGCTTAATATATCAGGGTAGATGGACCAAAATCTGAATTTGGGGTATCGATTATTTAGTTATTATGCAAATATTAGTACTAAATGTAGGGTGTAGCATGAAATTTTGAATCATTACAGAGAGTATTTTTAAATTGCTATCGAATTAAGCAGTTACTCGAAATTTAAGTGTTGCCGATTAACCAAAAATTATAAAAGTTAACATGTTAATATTTTTACATATAAACAACTTTTTTATCTCTTTTATCTTAAAAATCGGTGATATATATTAAAAATAAATAATATTTCTCACAATAAAATGGAAAAAACTAAAAATATAGTTTCCAAAGAACTAGTAAATTCACTTATATGAGTTAAATTTATAGAATAACGGAATTTAGTTTTGTTTTGATTCCATATGAAATATATTTTTGTCTGTTGTTTAGTTTTCTTTCAAACTGGAACAATTATGCAATTCATTTTATAATTTACCTCTATTGAGGGTACATGACATAATAAAGGTTAATTAAAAGTAAACTATTTTATTTCCGTAATGCATTGTCTTGAACAATTAAATTGTAATTTTTAATCTCAGTTTCAATGTATTTATCAAGAAGTACATACATGGTATTTAAATATTTACTTAAATACAAGGTTTAATACTTCCATTCTACATTTAGAGATTCCTCATCAACACTTGCTGTTTTAATTTTTAATTTTTACGAATAATAATGAAAATTGTTATTAATATTACACAAAATTATTTACCTATTTGCGAGCTGTTGATAAAAAAGTTTTATGTTTTTAATATATTTCGCCGATTTTTAAGGCAGAAGAAATAAAAAAGTGGTTTAGATGTAAAAATATTAACATGTCAACTTTTATAATTTTTGATTAATCGGCAACATCTATTTTTTTGATTAATCGGCAACATCTAAATTTCGAGTGACTGCTAAATTCGATAGCAATTTAAAAATACTCTGTAATGATTTAAAATTTCATGCTGCACCCTATATTTAGTACCAATATTTGTATAATAACTAAATAATCGATATCCCAAATTCAGATTTTGGTACATCTACCCTGATATATTAAGCAAATGTGACAAATCGTATCGATTTATAAAAACTGCAAATCCTGCTTTACAAAAATATAAAATCCGTTTCTAGCAGGCTAGGCACATATTAAACCCAGAGCTTTTTAAAAAAATGTTCATGTAAAAATTTTTATTTTGTTTGCTTATAACATCTCAACAAGTCATAGTAGGCTAAAAAATTATATGTCGAAAATTTCTGCATTTTATTCTGAATAAAAAAGCTTATATAGTATTTTATCGGAAAATGTTAAATTAAAGAGTTATAGCGCAATAAAGATATTAGTTACTTTTAAGCCTTGTTTTAGGACAAAGGTCAAAGTCGACTGGCCGGTTTACGACCGATCGACCCAATTTTTGCACACATATTATTTTTTTAGCCCTATCTACCAGAATCTGCCGGTGGCAAGTAAAATAAAAAACTTTGTATTCATGGGTAATCTAGAGAACACGCATTTAAAACAACATCAAAATATTTATTAGAAACCATAGGAAGTAAAGAATTCGTTGTATACACATAATGACTAAAATTGGACATCGATTGTCCGTAGAAATATAGGTTGACATCTATGGAATTTCAAACCAAAACTGGTTTCCTTTTCAAGATAAGGAAGACCGAAAAGCATCGTTGACCAACATCCGCGGATTTTTATGAGATATACATTATTTAATTTTAAAACCATATATTTCTTCATAAATCTTCCTGTAATTTAGCTATTTTCTGTATAGATTAATTTGGGTCATTTTGAAAATAAGATGTTTCTTCAGGTCCTTATTAATATCTAGACAGCTATAAGGTTTAAACTAATTTTTCTAAAAACTCTGTAAGTTACTTGTATAGCTTCTTTTGGTAATATTCCTACTAAATTTGTGTAGTTTTTTATACATTCTGTAGCATTTTTTTAGCAGTAACCTATATAGAATACTAAAATTTTGATAATATTGGATTAAAAATGCATGACCACTTGTTTTATATTAATATTTTTTGACGTATAATAAAAAGCATTGAAGAAAATAATATTATTTCAACTTTATTTTACAATATTTGCAAATGTTTATAACATTGCAAATTTTTATTGTTACATTTTATTCTAGGTATATTTCTTTAACGGGTTTTACCAAAAAAAACTTCATTATGAATGTAATTATGAAAGTACAACAACAAAAACTACACATACCCTTTAATCTGCCTGTCAAGAAAATGTTTTAACATTTTCGTTTTTGTCGCTATGTGAAACAATTCTTGGAACTTTTGTATGTATTATTGTCAGTATTTCGTCAGTATGATAACTATAATCACACAGTACAAGAATATGCGATCAAATATATATTAAGTATGTATTATTATATATTAAGTATGTCAAGACAATAACTCAAGAACATAAACCCATTTGGTTGATTTTTATAAGCCCTAATTCGGGAAAAAGGTTAGGGATATTGCACAAATAAATTTCTTATTAAGATATATATTTAATAGAATATTAAATCGCTCCAGAATTGCCGTAATATTGTAGTTCATATCTCTTAATATCTATCTACTTCAAATATTCGGCTGAGTCAAACCTAGAAAAATTAAGGAAAATTGGAAAATATCCACTAGGGCTTATGATAAAGGGCTGTGGAAAGAGTATATCAATGTTATCTTCCAAGAAACAATGAAAAAACACAAATGGAATACAATTACAGATGGAAAGCCACATGGAAAGAAACACTCTTATGAGGACAAAATATTTAACAATTATTATCATTCCCAATGATTTAAGTTGATAAGATTAAAAGGTTACGGGACGGACTATATGTTGTACAGGAATGTTTATACGATATAAAAGTATAATTTAATCCGGTCAGAGAACGCCGGAAATCTTCAAAAGCTTTTAGAAAGCATTTAGAAAATTAAATAATAAATATTCATATTTTCGTAGTTAAAAGATATTGTTAAATACAGATCAATTTTATTCAAAATAGTTGGAAAATCGGTTTTATTATGAAATATAATAGGTGTGCAGTAATATTTCTAGGCATTTAAAGCTCAGTAGTATATATATGTATGTTCTCGATCACATTAGATGTGTTCGCGTACTTGGGCAGCTGAAAAAGTATAAAGGGGAATTTTTTTTTATTAAATACAACAATATTTGTTTGTGTAAACTAAAGGGCTGCATGAATGCCGAAAAATGAATGCTGAATACATTCATCGTAAAAACAGTTAGTTCATGTTGTGTGCTTTTTCATTGTGAAATGAATGAATGAGTATCATCCACAATAACTGACCACGAAAACTCAAAACATATGAGTAGAGAATGCAAAACCATATAGTACAGAACCTATGTGAGTTGTGTGTATATGTTGTATACGATTTCATTGTGCAATGAAATAGATAATTCATTGTATTTTCTTTTTCGCTTTTGTTTTGATTTGTATATAAAAAGTGCGTGGCAAAAGCAAAGACAAAATCCACCACCAAAGAAGCACAAAAAAATATCAAAAGCCATATATGAGTTCGTACATGTATGTACTACCCATAAAGAAATACAAAAAATACAGAGCAATACATTAGTTTATACATGTGTGTTCTTTTTATAACGTTCTTTAATTTGAAGTTTTGGTTGTTTGTTTACTAATGGACGAGTTGTGACCTTTTTGTTACTGTAGGGTATAGCATACGTGTGTTGTTGTTTTACAAGTTGAAATACGTTGATCCGCACCTTTCTCAGTGACATATCTACTTTTAAAAAGGTCAATTTATATCTTAAACTTTATAAATTTAATTTAAATGTTATATGAAAATTTGATAATTGTTTAAGAAATTATTATTTGATTTTTATTGAAAGTAAAATTTTCCATTATTTTGTTTTGTATTTCTCTGATGAAAATAAGTTTTATTTCTGTTAAACTAATAATTATTATTTTAGGCTTTTATATATAATATAATAAGTTTTGAATGTTTGTGAATATTTTCATCTAAAATATTTGTTAAAAATAAATTATTTTATGTAGTTTATTTATATTTTAGATGTAAAATAAAAAAATGTAAAATATTCTTCAATTGCTTGAAAATAATTTGAAATAAAATTTTTTAAATATTTTTCTATTTGTCATATAAAATAAAAATTTTAAATCAAATTCCAAAGTCTTCAACTAAATTGAAAATATACATATCTTATTTCCTTAGGTTGAATACAATTAATCTATATTTTATATTCAATTTTAAAAAATCTTTTTCAAAACATTTAAATTTTTCTATTCTTAGAAAATATTTGAATATTTTTGATCATCATTAATATTTTGTAATATTTTTAAATTTGATTGGAATAATAAAAATAAGTAATATTTTCATTTTTATACTTAAATATTTGAAAAAAAACTATGTAACTTTTTTTTCAAACCTTCTGTGGCTGAATATTTTTATTTCTTTGGAATTTTTGCTTAATAAAATTATTTTTTTTTTTATTTAAATATATTGTTTTGCAATCAAAATCATAAAAATTTGTTGAATTTTTTTCATTTAAATAAAATATATATGAAAATTATTTAAGATTACAATAATCGAATAAAAACGTATGAATATCTTCTTAAGAAAAAAATATTTGTTTTAATTTTGATTAAATTAAATATGTTCTTCTTTAATTATTTTTTTTTTTTTTTTTTGTAATAAAATAGAAAATTATAACAAATGTAATTGATGTATTATAAATAAAAATACAATTAAAATATCCCAATATTTCATTTTGTAACTATATCAATATGTAAAATCTTTAGAATGTTTCCATAAACTTCTGTTTTACAAGCAAATACATAATATCCATCACATAAAGCATAAACATTCATAGTATCTACTGATAATTCGAATTATTCATGAAAATGGTCGTACACTGAGTGAAGTTGATACGAACAGCGAAAAAAAACTCACAACGAAGTAACTGTTAGCCTACGATCATTGCCAAAACATACACAGAATTGTTTTTTTATTTTCGTTTTATCTACTCACACTTTCTTATAATGAATGAATGGTATACTTATCTATACACATAATTTTTCACTATAACAGAGTTCATTGAAGTGAATGTTTTACGCCGGCAAGAAAATGAATGTGTTTGCGCAGCCCTTTAGTGTAAACGGCCAAATGCATTTTATGTAATTGGAAACCAATGAATTTATTTGTGTATTTTTGTGTTTTTTGTATTTTGTCTTTTTGTATAATAATATGTATGTAATTATGTTAAAGTAAATGAAATGATGAAATGGAAAAATAGTGTTTGGGTAGGTTCTAGACCACATTAGGTGTGTTCGCATTTTTTTCAAAATTTTTTTTTATCATTACTGAAAAATTATTTCAAGTCAGGGTTCGCAAATTGCAAAATTTTTTATTGATCAATCAGAAGCAAGATAAGGGGAGGTCCCCTCCCCCTTTGTGTGTTTCATATATTGTAATAATATATGTATGTATGTATGTTTGTTTATTGTGTGCTTTTTTAATAAATGCTACAATATTTGTTTGTGTAAACGGCCAAATGCATTTTATGAAATTGGAAACCAATGAATTTATTTTTGTATTTTTTTGTTTTTTGTATAATAATATGTATGTAATTATGTTAAAGTACATACAAACGAATTAATATGTAGACAATTTTTTTTACACTTTTAATTGTGATGATATTAAAAACTGATGACTTGGATAAATAGAGTTTCAGTATGTTTGGTTTATTCATATGGCTATTTTTGTTTTTGTAAAGTGTAAAATTTAACTTGAGAATTGTTTTTTTTTTTTCATATGCATAAAATAACCTTGTAAAAGGTTTTTGACTTTGATGAAAAATATGTTTGATTTTGTTGGGTAAGGTAACGCATAATTTGTTCTTAATGTTATATTAGAGGAAAGTATAATAGACATTGGGGTTTGAAAGAATTAATTGTTTAATTAACTTTTTGAAAGCAACTGTTCACTGGAATATTTTTATACTTTTATGAAGTTGAAAACCAACATCTTTACAAATATTTTAAAAAGAAGTACAAAAATCGAATGTTCGAATTGATGTTACATTTCATTGCCTAGTTTAAGGCGTTTATATGTATAAGAAATGTGGGGAAAATTAATAATTCTCATAATTTTTAATGATTTCAACCAAACTTTTTAATTCATATTACATTTAATTGCCTAGTTTAAGGCGTTTATATGTATAAGATATGTAGGAAAAATTGATAATTCTATTCTTTAAGAATATATCATAAATTGCATGATTTTTTTTACATTTGATGACAGATACATAAAGTGGGGACAAGTGTGCTTTTTATTAAATTCTACAATATTTTTGTAACACGGCCAAATGCATTTTATGAAATTGGAAATTGTATAATAAATAATATGTATGTAATTATGTAATTATGTACATTCAAATAAAATAGTAGGGAGTAATTTTTGTGCTTTTAATTGTGGTGAAATTAAAAAGTGATGACTTGGATATAAAATTTAACTTGAGAATTGTTTTTGCTTTTTTTTTTCATATGCATAAAATAACCTTGTAAAAGGTTTTTGACTTTGATGAAAAAATATGTTTGATTTAATAATAAATGGTTTTTTTATCTTCCGAAGAGACTTACAAAATTTTTAAATAGGGAAGATCCATACTTGACTAAAATGAATGTTCAAAATTGCACAATTGTGTACAAGGGTCGGCAGTCATACGGCCTTGCAATGTTTGAATTAAATTATAATAAAAATTGTTCAATGAACTACAATTTCATGCAATAAAATACATTTAATATAAAAATATAGAGTAAATTTGAATTATAAATGTTCTAAAGTACATAAAAAAACACTCAATTTATGTAAAAACTTTTTGGAGTAAAAAATAATAATTATTTTTAATAAACAAGTAAAGTGGAAAAGATATAAATATAAATCTCTGAAGCAAATTTTTTAATCAGTTGTTAAACTCATTAAAAGAAGGAACAAAAAATGAATTCGAATAATATTACAAATGCCGATATTGTTGCGGCTTTCAATAAATTAAAAACAAGGCCATATCTGGCAATAAAGGATTTACTTCCATCAAAGCCATATAAGGTTTTAACTATGTTCCGTCATAAGAACAAATATGGAAATGTGGTAATTGCAGAGCTTGAGGAGGGAATGTTATATCTTCCCAAACGATATAATAATTTGGAAGGTAATATAATAGAAGGAGTTTATATTATATTATGTTATATATTTATATTAAGAAGAAAGTTAGAAAATGGCTTACATGTTTTGGAATTGGAAAAAGCAGCCGGTGATAATTCTGCAGTAGAAGACGAAGTGAGAGAGTTTTTCATTCCAAATTCTCAATCATTATTCAGTTGGGAAAATAGTAAAATAAAACATGTATAGTTATTAATTTTTTAGCAAATTTAAAAAAAAAAAGTAATAAAAGCTATATTAAAAATAAAAAAAATTGTGTTTTTTATTTTATATTCAACATGATTAGATTTAAAATTTCGTTTATTATAATTTGACATATGAAAATAGTAATTAATATCGAATGCTGTGTCAGCGAAAAATTTCAAATGAAATTTGAAATTTTTGTTTACAATTTTATTGGAGTTGTAGTTTATGTGCATTATTACATGTTAAATTTTAATTGTTTATATAATTTTTAATATATAATTCGATTAATAAAATTTCAACTTTAATTAAAACTTTTTGGTTTTTGTATGTATATACATATGTATGTATATTAACAAGAAGGAAAATGTCATATGATTTTTTTTTAACTTTAATAATAACAAAAATATTAGTTGATTTTGATAGACATAGTCATGGTTAATTTGAATAGTATTGGTATATTTAATATTACAATGAATTTATTTTAATTACATTTTAAGCAAACTTTTTTTAATTTTCCTTATATTAATACTGGTTAGTATGAATTGTTTTTTTATCAGTTTTGTATAAATAATGAAAAAATGTCTAGCAGCTATTTTTTTTCATCATTTTTATCAAGAAAATTTTACATTTTTTACAGTATATTAATAAGGTTCGTAGGGGTTTTGTTTAAGGGGTTATAGTCTATGAATAATATGAAAATATCCCATTTAAAACTAAATTTTTGAGGGAAAAGTGATATATTTACATAGTAGCTTTATAATATCACGATTTTTTATTTTATTTATATATTTAATAACCTGAGACCATTTAGAACACTTTTTATGTATTTTTCAATTATACACCCCATTAATAGTAAAACATTTCAACAAAAATATATTTTGACTTTGACCTCTTATTATTAATATACAAGTTTATATATAAAATCAAAAGTGTCTAGATTACAAATCTATATAAATTTTCCGTACATCCAAATTGGTTTTTTTTCTAAAAAACAAAAAATATCAAATTTTTTCGCACTTTTTTAAACATGTATTTTATTTTTTTTTTTTTTTGTATTTGAGTTTAGCCTGGTAATAAGATATCATATTTTTTTATATATATATACATTTAATGAATAATACAATATATCTGTATACGTATAGTGTTGTCATTTCCTAACTTTCAGTGGTAGATTTAACATATGAAAAGATTAAAATTAATTGAAATTTTTAAAGAATTCCATAGTAAGTATAACGGGTTCAGTTGTAATTTTTAGGATATAAGCACTATTTTTACTGTAATTTCCAACATTAAAAATAAGTCTGAAGAAATATTGCTAAGTTGTCATTTGAACTCAATTTTACAAACAATTTGTTATTTGATGCTGTAGAACAATCTAGCATAATATTTTGAACGATATAGCATTTTCCCATTTAAATCTACTGGCAACACCGCTAATGATAATGAGAATTGTTTTGTTTTGACTTAAATAATAAAAAATATATTGTTTGATTTTGATAGGTATGGTTAATTGGAAATGTATTGGAGTATTAAATATTTTAATAATAAATGCACATATTTGTCTTTTTTACGTTTAATTTGATTAAACTGAAGTGAACTATAATATAAACAAAATATTTTTCGTGACACATGCCAGATTGATATTTATCATCATCTTGTAAATTTTTAGTATTTAAAAATGGCCTGCTAAATGTTATTAATATTTGAGATTATATCTTAGAATTTATATTCAAAGGATATAAAAATCTATATAATCCGATATTTCTACACGACTACATATTCATAAGAAAACGCTTTCAATATCCTTTTCTAAATAAAAAAGTACTAGGAATAATAAAAGATGAATGCAATGGTAAAATAATAAAGGAATTCATTGGTTTAATACCTAAAATGTATTCGGTTAAGCCTAACATATATGGAAAAGAAATTGAAAAAATTATAGATATTACCCAATAAGCACACAAATTTCTATAAATCAAGCCTTGGAAAATTTTGCTGGAGTGCGACATAAATTCAAATATTAAAATACTTTAAACATGAAATATTATTGAAAAAAAATAAAAAATTTCAAGTAAAATAAATTGGACTGGAATTTAAATTTCCTTTTCACTGGAGAATGCTATTGAATAAAAGTGTAGTACTATTTTAATTCAATGCTTGCTACTGGATTCAAGGTTTGAAATACATTTGGTTTCAACTTGAATTACAGCAAAAATGCTTATTGGGTAAAAACTAAACTATCAATAAGTAACTACAAAAATAATTATATTACAATTCTTTGTATATAATTAAATAAAATATTCCTGAAATTTATATGGAAATGATAACCAAACATTGTTTATGCTTTCAATACAGAAGAATTTTTGTCTCCTATATACACGAAGAAAGTTTTTACTTGTAATAAAATATGTATGTATTTACCTTTTATATATATTTAGGTGAATAGTGTCAAAAAAATATATATTTTGGTTTATGCTGTCTATGTGAGAAAATTTATGTTGTTTGCATCATTCTTATATATATATGTATATGAAAACCTTGTGGAAGTTATTTGACTATATAATTTTTGTGAAAAAATTAAAAAAATAATAAAAAAATTATATTTTTTAAAAAAATTTTGTAAAAAAATATAATTTTTGTGAAAAAAATTAAAAAATAATAAAAAAATTATATTTTTCAACAAAATTTTGTAACAAAATATAATTTTTGTGAAAAAAATTAAAAAAATAATAAAAAAAATTATATTTTTTAACAAAATTTTGCAAAAAATATAATTTTTGTGAAAAAAATTACTAAAATAATAAAAAAAATTATATTTTTCAAAAAAATTTTGTGAAAAAATTATATATTTTTATTATTTTTTTAATTTTTTTCACAAAAATTATATTTTTTGCAAAATTTTGTAAAAAAAAATATTTTTTTTTTTTTTGTAAAAACATATAATTTTTTTTTTCACAAAAATTATATTTTTTTACAAAATTTTGTTAAAAAATATAATTTCTTTAATTTTTTCACAAAAATTATATTTTTTTGCAAAATTTTGTAAAAATATATTTTTTTTATTATTTTTTTAATTTTTATTATTCCTAGTACTTTTTTTTTAGAAAAGGATATTAAAAGCGTTTTCTTATGAATATGTAGTCGTGTAGAAATATCGGATTATATAGATTTTTATATCCTTTGAATATAAATTCAAAGATATAATCTCAAATATTTATAACATTTAACAGGCCATTTTTAAATACTAAAAATTTACAAGATGATGATAAATATCAATCTGGCATGTGTCACGAAAAATATTTTGTTAATATTATAGTTTAATTCAGTTTAATCATATTAAACGTAAAAAAGACAAATATGTGCATTTATTATTACAATAATAAATACTCCAATACATTTCCAATTAACCATACCTATCAAAATCAAACAATATATTTTTTTATTATTTAAGTCAAAACAAAACAATTCTTATTATCATTAGTTGCCAGTAGATTTAAATGGGAAAATGCTATATCGTTCAAAATATTATGCTAGATTGTTCTACAGCATCAAATAACAAATTGTTTGTAAAATTGAGTTCAAATGACAACTTAGCAATATTTCTTCAGACTTATTTTTAAATTACATTTGGAAATTACAGTAAAAATAGTGCTAATATCCTAAAGATTACAACTGAAACCGTTATACTTACTATGGAATTCTTTAAAAATTTCAATTAATTTTAATCTTTTCATATGTTAAATCTACCACTGAAAGTTAGGAAATGACAACACTATACGTATACAGATATATTGTATTATTCATTAAAAAGTATATATATGTTTTTTAGAAAAAAAAAAAAAAAAACAATTAAGATGTACGGAAAATTGATATACATTTGTAATCTAGACACTTTTGATTTTATATATAAACTTGTATATTAATAATAAGAGGTCAAAGTCAAAATATATTTTTGTTGAAATGTTTTATTTATTATTAATGGGGTATATAATTGCAAAATACATAGAAAGTGTTCTAAATGGTCTCAGGTTATTAAATATATAAATAAAATAAAAAATCGTGATATTATAAAGCTACTATGTAAATATATCACTTTTCACTCAAAAATTTTGTTTTAAATGGGATATTTTCATATTATTCATAGACTATAACCCCTTAAACAAAACCCCTACGAACCTTATTAATATACTGTAAAAAATGTTAACATTTTCTTGATAAAAATTATGAAAAAAATAGCTGCTAGACATTTTTTCATTATTTATACAAAATTGATAAAAAACAATTCATACTACCCAGCTAAAAAAGTTATATATAATTATATATGATACATGTATGAAAATATATGCATATATATGAGTCCATATATTAAAATGCTTTCAATATATTGATACATACATCAGACCATATATGAATAATTTTGCCATATATGAACTATATATGATTCATATACAAAACAATTTTTCATATATGAAAATATGTAAATATGAAATTCGTTTTCCATATATAACTTCGATTATTTTATTGTATAAAAAACTGAATAACTTAATTAAAAAATATAGCAAAAAATATAAATCGTAAATCATATATAATATATTTTTTTGTAAGCACGCTAATTTTACACAAAATTCCATGTAAATATGACGGCATACGCCTCAACATCCCTACGTCGAAATTCTGTTTCTACGTTACAAAAATAAAAAACCTTTTGACATTTGAAAAAAATATTAAAATTAAAAAAATTATTTAAAATTTCAATTACGAATATAAATAAAATTAGATTTTGAATACAAAACTAAAATATTAAGCAAAAGATAAATCAAACATCAATCTTATAATTCTGCCTGAATAATAGGTAAGATTAAATTCTCTATGTGCTTTTGAATTCCTGTTTATTGATCACGATAATTTCAGAATTCAGCATTGCATTCAAGTTGTGGTATTGAAGGTCATGGACATGTGAAATTTGTATTCATCTATGTATGAAATCAAATAAATCGTTAGGATTAGACATTGAATTGGCAGCTAATCGAAATCTATCTAATGATCAAAAAAGTTTCTAATTAACATAAATATAGTCAATGTAAAATGGGTATTGTATGTCAAATATTTCTATAAATAAAATTTGAACCATGATCATATATATATACATATGTACATGTATGTATATATTGAAAAATGTATGAATATGCATATATGGTCATATATTTCCATATATTCTCAATTTTCGGATCCAAACATATATGATACTTCATACATGCATAATATATGATATATACATAATTTTTTTAGCTGGGTAACCAGTATTAATATAAGGAAAATTAAAAAAAGTTTTCTTAAAATGTAATTAAAATAAATTCATTGTAATATTAAATATACCAATACTATTCAAATTAACCATGACTATGTCTATCAAAATCAACTAATATTTTTATTATCATTAAAGTTAAAGAAAAAATCCATATGACATTTTCCTTCTTGTTAATATACATACATATGTATATACATACAAAAACCAAAAAGTTTTAATTAAAGTTGAAATTTTATTAATCGAATTATATATTAAAAATTCTATAAACAATTAAAATTTAACATGTAATAATGCACATAAACTACAACTCCAATAAAATTGTAAACAAAAATTTCAAATTTCATTTGAAATTTTTCGCTGACACAGCATTCGATATTAATTACTATTTTCATATGTCAAATTATAATAAACGAAATTTTAAATCTAATCATGTTGAATATAAAATAAAAAACACAATTTTTTTATTTTTAATATAGCTTTTATTACTTTTTTTTAAATTTGCTAAAAAATTAATAACTATACATGTTTTATTTTACTATTATCCCAACTGAATAATGATTGAGAATTTGGAATGAAAAACTCTCTCACTTCGTCTTCTACTGCAGAATTATCACCGGCTGCTTCTTCCAATTCCAAAACATGTAAGCCATTTTCTAACTTTCTTCTTAATATAAATATATAAAATAATATAATATAAACTCCTTCTATTATATTACCTTCCAAATTATTATATCGTTTGGGAAGATATAACATTCCCTCCTCAAGCTCTGCAATTACCACATTTCCATATTTGTTCTTATGACGGAACATAGTTAAAACCTTATATGGCTTTGATGGAAGTAAATCCTTTATTGCCAGATATGGCCTTGTTTTTAATTTATTGAAAGCCGCAACAATATCGGCATTTGTAATATTATTCGAATTCATTTTTTGTTCCTCCTTTTAATAAGTTTAACAACTGATTAAAAAATTTGTTTCAGAGATTTATATTTATATCTTTTCCACTTTACTTGTTTATTAAAAATAATTAATTTTTTTTACTCCAAAAAGTTTTTACATAAATTGGGTGCTTTTTTATGTACTTTAGAACATTTATAATTCAAATTTACTATATATTTTTATATCAAATGTATTCTATTGCATGAAATTGTAGTTCATTTAACAATTTTTATTATAATTTAATTCAAACATTGCAAGGCCGTATGACTGCCGACCCTTGTACACAATTGTCCAATTTCGAACATTCATTTTAGTCAAGTATGGATCTTCCCTATTTAAACATTTTGTAAATCTCTGCGGAAGATAAAACCATTTATTATTATCTAAATATACTATGACTTTTGATCCATGTTGCGTTTCTTTCCAATCGAAATTTAAAATTTTGTATGGTTGATATAGAGGAATGTCGTCAATTGTTATATATTCTGGCTTAATACCCTGAGCCAATTTAATAATTTGTTCATACATCTAAAAACGAAACATTTAAAATAAAAATAAAAAAAAAAATAAATAAATAAATAAATAAATAAATAAATAATCAAAAATGTTATCCAAAAGCGACAACTCACCATTTTGTTAAGTATACTTTGAAGTAACTTTTAGAGCAATGATTAAAAAATATATTCTGATATGTCTTTTTATAGCAATTAAAGAAATACTCTCTTCTTTTGAAAAAAAAAATCATAAAACAGATTCACTAGTTTTTACTCCAAAAAGTTTTTTATAAAAATTGAGTGTTTTTCATATAATTACAATTTACTCTCATTTTATTATTATTTAACTATCATTATATTAACGTAAATTTCACAAAATTGTCTTAACATGAATTTCACAATTCTCTTAACATAAATTTCATAATTGTCTTAACATAAATTTTACAATAATTTCCACATATAACATTAGAATATAACCTTTCCCAACTAAATCAAACATATTTTTTCATCAAAGTCAAAAACCTTTTACAACAAAATAAAACATATTTTTCATCAAAGTCAAAAACCTTTTACAAGGTTATTTTATGCATATGAAAAAAAAAAACAAAAACAATTCTCAAGTTAAATTTTATATCCAAGTCATCACTTTTTAATTTCACCACAATTAAAAGCACAAAAATTACTCCCTACTATTTTATTTGAATGTACATAATTACATACATATTATTTATTATACAATTTCCAATTTCATAAAATGCATTTGGCCGTGTTACAAAAATATTGTAGAATTTAATAAAAAGCACACTTGTCCCCACTTTATGTATCTGTCATCAAATGTAAAAAAAATCATGCAATTTATGATATATTCTTAAAGAATAGAATTATCAATTTTTCCTACATATCTTATACATATAAACGCCTTAAACTAGGCAATTAAATGTAATATGAATTAAAAAGTTTGGTTGAAATCATTAAAAATTATGAGAATTATTAATTTTCCCCACATTTCTTATACATATAAACGTCTTAAACTAGGCATGTAACATCAATTCAAACATTCGATTTTTGTACTTCTTTTTAAAATATTTGTAAAGATGTTGGTTTTCAACTTCATAAAAGTATAAAAATATTCCAGTGAACAGTTGCTTTCAAAAAGTTAATTAAACAATTAATTCTTTCAAACCCCAATGTCTATTATACTTTCCTCTAATATAACATTAAGAACAAATTATGCGTGACCTTACCCAACAAAATCAAACATATTTTTCATCAAAGTCAAAAACCTTTTACAAGGTTATTTTATGCATATGAAAAAAAAAAAAAAAAAACAATTCTCAAGTTAAATTTTACACTTTACAAAAACAAAAATAACTATATGAATAAACCAAACATACTCAAACTCTATTTATCCAAGTCATCAGTTTTTAATATCATCACAATTAAAAGTGTAAAAAAATTGTCTACATATTAATTCGTTTGTATGTACTTTAACATAATTACATACATATTATTATACAAAAAACAAAAAATACAAAAATAAATTCATTGGTTTCCAATTTCATAAAATGCATTTGGCCGTTTACACAAACAAATATTGTAGCATTTATTAAAAAAGCACGCAATAAACAAACATACATACATACATACATACATATATTATTACAATATATGAAACACACAAAGGGGGAGGGGACCTCCCCTTATCTTGCTTCTGATTGATCAATAAAAAAATTTTGCAATTTGCGAACCCTGACTTGAAATAATTTTTCAGTAATGATAAAAAAAAATTTTGAAAAAAATGCGAACACACCTAATGTGGTCTAGAACCTACCCAAACACTATTTTTCCATTTCATCATTTCATTTACTTTAACATAATTACATACATATTATTATACAAAAAGACAAAAAACAAAAAACACAAAAATACACAAATAAATTCATTGGTTTCCAATTACATAAAATACATTTGGCCGTTTACACAAACAAATATTGTTGTATTTAATAAAAAAAAATTCCCCTTTATATTTTTTCAGCTGTCCCAAGTACGTGAACACACCTAATGTGATCGAGAACATACATATATATATACTACTAAGCTCATTTAATAAAAAGTGTTAATAAATATGAGTTTATGAAGGACGAAAACTAAGTCATGGGAAAAATGACTCCAAACATATATGAGCAAAGAGTGATAATGCGACAATTTTTATTTGCAAAAAGTTTTAAATATACCAACATAGAGTCCATACTTTAATCCCACATAATTTTTTCTCATTATTTGAAGAAAAAAGTGACTAAAAGGTATTACAGGAGCATAATGAAGTAAAAAAACGCACTAATGTTGGAATATACAAAATTCCAATTGACTGTGACATTTATTAATAATTTTATTTGGTGAAAAAGGTTCCACAAGCAGTTATACATACTAGTCTCCTGCGCAAGATGATTTGAAAAGCAAACACACTTGAATTTCAGGTGTGTGTTTCATAGCCAACATGTGCAAAAACAACAATAAATACTGTTCGTACTGTTCGCTGCCCGAAGCAAAGCAAGTGTGTACTGTGTATGAGCGACTGCAAATCCGTGCGTTCAAATCATTTATCGTAAACAAGTGGTGCAAGTGGTGTGGCAAAAAAAAGCAAATCATACAAGACGTTGAGAAATGATTTAAAGATTTCAAGTGGGCTTAATGATTTGTTTGTTTTTTGTAATACGTAGTTGCTGTGTGTGGCAAAAAATCTTCATAATGTGTAAAAAGTGGTTGTTTATAAATATTCTTGCATACACACACATATATACAGTATGTCTATATTTTATTGTTGGTTCTTCTTTTCTAAATAAATGTAAAAGGGTGAATTCATAAAGTTATTAAAAAATACTCTTTATTAAGAGTTAAAAAAGTAAAAAAATTAAAGTTGACATTTGAAACTGTCAGTTACATATGTAAGTTAGAAAATTTTTATCTTTAGTATTTATTTATATTTTAAATAAAGTTAGTCTTATAATTAATTGTATGTTTATAAAAAATTTTAAAATTGTACTTATTTATATTATGATAGATTTTATTGCATTTAATTTATATTTACTAAGAGCTCATTTACATTGGGGATTTTCCCTGGGAAAAATCGCTGCAACTTTTACGTTTGTAGGCAAGAGGTGTGGATAAGCAAACAGGGTAAGCAAAGTTGCACGTCGTCGCAAAGCTAAAAATTTCATAAAATTTTTTCAAATTTCTTTTTAATTTTTCTGATTTGTTGTTTTTTGTCAAACATTTTTTAAAAAATTTCACAATACAAATTTATATGTGTAAATATGGAAGGGATTTCGAAGCAACTTGAAAACAAAATATCATAAAAATATCCTGCGATAATCCCCAATGTAAATGTGCTCTAAGTAATCATTCTATTTTAAAACTAAAAGGAAATAATATAGAACAATGTCTTTTCATTTTTCAAATTCGTTTCCATATACGTTTACTCCTTGACTAATAAATTTTCCCAAATGTTAAGAATACGATGGAACATCTGCACTGTAATAAAATTATAAATGAAATATTTTAAGACGTTTACCTATATTGTGTGTCCCGTCATATGTACATGTTCAATATATAATCAAGTAAAGGATGCTGTTTTACCTGATTGTAAGCGAACTCAATTCGTGGTTTTAAAAAAAATGAATTTACATTTTTTACAGTGCAGAACATATGTACCTGTTTCTTATTGATCTATTTAGGTGCTTCTACAGATTTTATTGCCAAATTCTTGCTGTTTTAAATAAATTTTTTACACTAAGAAATATACCTGTTTTTATTGGACTAAAGTTATTTTTAGAAAAGGCTTATACATATTATTACCTAATGTAAAAATGAGTTTATAAATAAAATATAAATATTTAAAATATAAATATAAAAATATAAAATATAAATATAAATATTAAATATTTAATAAAATCTGTTTACTAATAAAACTTAATGCATGTTTCTTTAAATTGTTATAACTAGTAACATTAATAATTTATTTGATCGTAAATAACAATAAGTTTATAAACAATACTTTTAAACGACTGTTTTACTTACGAAATTACTTTATACAGTCATGAACGCACACACACACATATAATTTTAATAAAAAAGAAAACACATTTTTTTTCCTTATTGAAGCAAACAAGTGGTCAAAAGGCTTGTATTTTTTTATACAAGCCTTTGAGAGGCTTGTTTGGTCGCTATCATAGCACACTCATGATTTGTTCATAAAGTTGAAGCACACACGCAGTATTTGTATGGTTTTAAGTGCCTGCAGAACAGTATTTATTACTCCGCACACACACTGATAACAACACTTGAAAAATATCAAGTGGCTTGTACAGCCTTATAAGACATAGTTTGCAGGGCTCTAATACATACCAGCTGTAACCATTATATTTTTAAAATTCCGAAATTTTGTGATTTTCTTAAGCATTTTTATAAATGTAAAAAGAATTTCTTGACACTAAGATTTATGTTTTTTTTTTTTTTTTTTAGTTTTTGCTCCATTTCTAATAGTTTAAATCATTAAATATTAAGTTTATTTGAGTTATATAGTAATAAATATATTAATTAACAAATTCGTATTAAAAAATTTTACATTGGCAAAAAATTATATAGTTTAATGTAAAAACATTTTTTTGACATACTGTATATAAAAGCAGATTATATTATTATTTTGTAAAAGATATTTGCAAAAATAATGAATTTCTAATACGTTGTTCTATAATGAACAATTTTTTAGCTGCAAATTGTTATTTGTTATACGCAGCTCTCCTTTTGTAGCATATTTACCAAACTTTTTTTATTTTATTATTATTTGTCCAAGCTTTCTTTTAGATTTGCCGTCCAATATTTTCTTACTTCTATATACTCATATGTAAGCTGTATTGTAATTTCAATGATTAAGCCAAATAACAAAAATATGTCAAATTTCCACTGCACTGCAAAACAGACCTATATTTTTGAAATTTCAGACTTATGGTAATATCATATTAAAATATAAAAAATATAGTTTTTTATACATTGACGGTTTATAACTTTTTTTAAAATTAAATATTTTTGAAAAATTCTTTTACAAAATGTTTAAAATTGTGAAAATAATTTTTTTGATTTTTGGCCGGACTCACCACACAGTGAGTCGCGGTAAAAACATCTCTCAAAATAGCCACGATACAAAATCACCTTCGAAATCGTCGTAGACAAGTCACTCACGCGTTGAAAGTAGCCTAATATGTGACTTCCGCTGCGTCAATATCGGCGGGTTTCGTCAGGAACTTACTTTGTATAAAAATAATATTTGATTTCACATTGGCATTGAATTTAAATTTGAACAATTTGTTGAATAAAAAATTATTTCAAATTGTGATTTCAGTGGAAAACCTAAACTAATTTGTTTGTGTTCTGAGCAAGGTTGGAAACCGAAACGAATAACGGTATCGGTATCGGTAACGGTATCGGTATTCAATTTTTATTTTATTTCGGTAACGGTAACGGTATTTTTAATTATATCGGTAGCGGTATACCGGTACCGAAACTAAAATACCGGTAAATACCATTATTATTAAAAAACTAGAAAAAACTTAAAAAAAGTTAAATTTTAAAATAATTTTTACTTGAATTTCGCAAAAAAAAAATATTAAATTACATACTTGTATATGAATATTTTTCGTTAGAGAACTTCATACGATTCTTATAAATGATTATTTTATGGCAACATTTAGGAATATTAAACTCGACTTTATAAAGACAAATGGTATAATTTTTTCAGTACAATAAAGTAAAAAATTTGGACAAAATTTGTATTTGCCACAGTTTTTAATACACACAAAAATTCTTCAATTAATTCTGGACATTTTTCACAAAAAAAAAAAAAAAAACTAATTTTATTCTAAAAATTGCAAAATGTAAAATTGCATAAAGGCAAAAAATCACTGAAGTATCAGGAACAGAATAGCATAAAAAACCGTTTTTTCTTTTTTATTTCATCACAGATATGGAAAATGCGTTTCGGATATCGTAGGAATACTCGTTTCAATCACCATAAAAATTACAGACGGGAAATTTTGTAGAGGAGAAATAGTGCTACAACTAGAAAGTACTAATTAAAGTGCTTTTAAAATTCCCGGGATTCACGGTCAAAATTCCCGGAAAGATAGCCCAAGCTGTAACATTCTGAAGGAAAATTTTCGGTCTTTTGGAAAAACTAAAATTAAAGAGAGAATCTTAATAGAAGCAAATGTCAAACAGTTAACTAAGAACTTATCATTAATTTCAACAGTACGTTCATGGGCGTCAAATGACAAATAATTGAGAGTATATCGTAAGTTGAAATGCCCATATCTTTTTTGTGTTCGCACTAAGACTTTTTATCAAAGTAAAGTCTTACTAGGTTTAAGGTATTTAAACATCTTTAAAAATATATTTATTGCAAACGATATAACCAAGAAACAAACAATAAAAGACCTCTTTAAAATTACATGAAATAAACTTATTATTAAAAATGATTTAATCTTTCTTATTTTCTCAAGTAAATTATATGAGAAATTATTTTTGCAATACCATATTCTGTTGAAAAAAAATATATTTTTAAAATACCGACTCTAAATTACCGGTATATACCGGTACAGAGGGAAACGGTATTTGAATACCGGTATTTTTATAAAAATAATAATTTCGGTATCGGTATCAGTTACGGTAACCAACTTTAAACGGTATTTAATCGGTTCAGTATTTATAACGATATCGGTTTCCAAGCTTGGTTCTGAAAATACCTTTTTTCAAATAATTTTTTATTAGCATATAAAATATAAAATGAAATTGAAAAAAGATTCGGCTGTGCCGAATCTTTAATACCCTTCACCATATTACCATATTACCATCTTACTATCTTATCGACATCATATTACCATATTACCGACAAATAATAAAATTTTCGCCTTAACGTATGCTTTCATATTTTCACATTTATAAATCTAAATTTTTTTCAAACTACGAAAATTTGAATATGAAAAAAAAAAACAATCATAGCAGGCTTTGCTTTTAAAAAATAAACTACAACAATTCCATATTTATTTATTTTTTTATGTGTGTATATACAAACTGACTGCATATACAAAGAACAACAACAACACTGTTATTCATTATATTACTTCTGTTGCTAACTAAACTACTTGTCTTATAGGCAAAAACGTCACTAATAGTCATTACAATGCTTAATATACATGTTTGTGTATGTATTTATGTATATTCTAAACAGATATGTTTTAGTTTTAAAAAATAAAAAACAACAATTCCATATCTATTTATTTTTGTACAGACTGCATATACAAAGAACAACAACAACACTGTTATTCATTATATGACTGCTGTTTCTAACTAAACTACTTGTCTATACAAAAAACGTCACTAATAGTCATTACAATGCTTAATATACATGTTTGTGTGTGTATTTATATTCTTAACAGATTTGTTTTTGGGCCATAACTCTGTTGATTATGAACGAATTTGGTTTATTAAAAAAAACGAAATTTTATAAAAACATTTATGACTGATCTATATAAAAATAAAAATCTGTAGCTTGAACAAGGGCTTCAAAAATAAAAAATTCGTTTTCCCCGATATCTCAGTTATTACTGAACCGATTTATTTCATTTTTTCAGAACAAAAATTCAGAAAATAATTTCCGAGCCCCTTTAAAAATTCTAAGTCCCTGGTATATACAGAGGCTTCAGAAACTGAAAAACCGGTTCCAAAAACCGGTTTTTAAAGCATATCTCCGCCATTTATAAACCGATCCTGCTGATTCAAAAAACCGAAATTTTATAAAAATATTTGTGACCGATCTGTATAAAAATAAAAATCTATAGCTTAAACCAGGGCTTCAAAAAATAAAAAATGCGTTTTGTCCGATATCTCAGTTATTATTGAACCGATTTATTTCATTTTTTCAGAACAAAAATTTAGAAAAAAATGTCCGAGACTTCTTTGTAAAAACGAAGTCCCTAGTATATACAGAGGCTTCAGAAACTGGAAAACCGGTTCTAAAAACCGGTTTTTTTAAAATATCTCCGCATTGTATGAACCGATCTTGCTTAATTCCAATAGCAAAATTCTCGAAAGCATTTCCGATCGTTTGATATATATATTATATATGTCAGTTATCGGTGGGCTTCATAAACGCCATTTCAACCGACACACGGACGGACGGACGGACATGGTCCTATCGTCATCATTTCTTACAAGGATCCCGAAAATGTAAACTTTTTTGCTCTCCGACGAAAATTGTGAGAATTACAAACGGAATGACAAACTTATATATACCCTTTACACCTTTGGTGAAGGGTATAATAAAGGCTTAATTTTAAATTGGAGATTAAATTTTTTCCGACCTTTGCAAATACATTCTTGAAGATTTTGCGACAGAAAGGTAAGATAAGATAAGCGTAGTTTAAAGAATTTAATTTAGTTACTTATATAATGTTTTGTTTAATAAAAAGCTCCAAAATCAATAATAATTCATATAAGGGACAAAAGACCACATGTTCCACTTGGAACTGTGGCCATTATAACGCAAGAAATTTTTAACAAAATTTATATAAAATTTGTAATGTCAAACTAAACATTTAAGAAGAATTAATACAATTTAAAATTGTAGAAATCTAATAAATTTTGCGTTTAATAATGAATAGAATTGCAGAGAATTAATATGAATAATATCGAGAAGTCAGCTGAAATTACAAAATTAATACAATGAAATTAAAATCCGAATTTGACAGAAAACCAACATCCAGACTTTTAACTAAATTACATAATTACTTACAATTCCAAATTTTTTTTTTAAATTTAACAAGTTTTAATATTAATTAATTTTTTGTACTCTTGTTACTTTTCACTTTTTAAATAATTATTTCTTTATTATTAAAATGTTAATTTCAATGTTAACAACACTATTTAAAAATGTAAATTTTTTATTATTATTTTAAAATCAAACACCAAACCACATTTCCAACAAATTACATTTATACATATTAGAGTGAAAATTTGAATTGTTAAAAGTACAACAAATATCATCGAACTTTTTAAAAATTTAAACATACACAAAAAAATATTTACAAAAGAAATTTAAAAATTGCTAGTCATAATAATTATAGTATTTATATACGTTCAATTTATTAAAACAAACATACTGAAATGATAAATTATAATAAACATAATTAAATATGTAGAACATTGATATGAAATTTTAAACTTTTAATTATAATTACATGAAAGGCTAAGGAACAGAATCAGGTAGAATAACATTGGGCTATCAATAATAGTGGTTTTCAAGATATCAGGTAGGGTTGGGTAAAGAGCAAGAAGTGGAATCTACATCTAAATCTCTTCTCTTATGTTTGTTGTCGAGTTGTTTTAAATTTTATGTTTCGGAATAAATATAGGTTAAATAGAGGAAAGAACCGCCCCATTTTCCCTGGGCACAGCCGGAGTCAAAGGTAGCACCACCTCTAAATAATCGCAGATCTCTTAATCCGTCCATTACACCAGATTTTAGTGATTTTACTACCACGAATTTTTAACGTAAAGACCGTATGAGTGCCATCACATATTTAGCTAAAAGCAGTCGTGAATTTAATAAGAGACATTTTTGGAATCGAAGTATCAAGAGACGAATTAAAAATATACTTTTAAATTTTCCCTAAAAAAACTCAAGAAAAAAAAATTATAATTAATTATTCAATAAATAATTATTTCGTCGTAAAAATCAGTAAAAATTTAACGAAAATAATTTTCAAAATAAAAACCACAAACTTCGAAAGTCGCGACTAACCAGAACTGCAGGGTAGCACTTAATACTTCCCTAGAGGAAAGAAAACCGATTCAAAACTAGTCACGTGAGAGGTTCTCAGGGCTAGTGACTGGTTCTATTTCAGGAACTTTATATGGGAGAACCTGTCACTTTTACATGGGGTTGTCATTGGAGGTGGCTAATTAGCCCCTTGGGACAGGTCATAGCAAAGGACAGGATAATAAAAATTTTAAGAAAAATCTTTACTTTTTAAAATCTTTTTTATTATTTTTTTATTTCTTTTGATTTTAAATTATATTTATTTTATAATTTTCCGTTAATGTCGATGGCGGCAACCCGAATCGAACCCACGTTCTTCTGACGTATCTTTATAGTCTTCAACTCTAACCACTCAGCCACAGATTGTTATTTTGCGGGAGCTGGTAATTGCGCACTTAACATGTCTGTTGGAAATTTACTCTCAACTGATATTTAGTGTGTGTGGTAGTGTCAACTGGTTCTCAACTGGAACTTTGGTGATGAGTTAGGTGTCAATTTGTACTCAACCGGTACTTAGGGACCGGTCCATTAGTGCAACTGCCACAAATTTCCCACAGGGTTATTACAAATTACAACAACAACACGCGTGCGTATAGACCGTATTGTAATAAGCAGGGAAACCAGAATATGCAATTGCATGTTTTTTCCTGGACGTTGAATGAAGCCATCGATTAAATATCTATTCGTTTCAGAACAAATAAAACATTTTGGCATCGATTTGTTAGTGAATATTTTACTCTTAACGGCATATTATTGCATTTAGCGATTTTTAGTGCATATTTATAGCACAGCTTGTTATTTTTAGGTTATATTTAACCCTTTTAGAGCATATTTTGATATTTCAAGGATAATTTTTTTTATACCTCATGAAATGTTTTTCGAATTTGATTTTATACAAAAATGAGAAAACAAAAAAAAAAAAATAATAATAATATTAATAAAATAAAAATAAAAAAACAAATTAACTAATGGGTACCATTCTATCGTTGAGAAGCCTGTCTTGTAGAAACAAGATTGAATATTATGATTGAAGTTTATGTTGTAAAAACAAGATTTTCTTCATGAAAGCATATCGAGCCCTATCAACGAAAATGTCGTAAGTGCAGAAAACAAAACTTTACATATTATTGTTTACACATTGTTATATGTATGAAAAATGTCACGATAAAATTACTTTCGCTATAAATCTGAAATGATACTTGATACGTCGATGAAATTTTGACAAATGATCTAAATGATTCTAAATTATAGATTTTCAATTTTTCAAAACACGAATTTCGAAAATGTTGTCGGTTACAATTTTTTGGCAGTTAGTGATCGATATGAAAATTTTGATAATTTCTGAACTGATAATTGGGTAAGAAAATAGAAGATTAATAAAGTTATTATGAGATACAGTAAAAAATGGGGAATCAAATTTCAGCGCGGTTTTGCCTTATTTTATAACGTTGAAATATTAATATAAAACCCTCTGTTTTTCATTAAAATTTTTAGATCATATTGTGGTTTCCCTGGTAATAAGAAAACAAGTGTCTAGAAAAATAAAAAAATACAAAAAATTTATTTATATTAATAAAAATATATTCAAGTAAATCACTTTCGGCACTTTTAACGCAGGGTTCTATAAATCAAATGAGAGTTAATAAACAGAATCGCGATGTTTTTTTTTTAACTTTAATTAGTAAATTGATTAACAAACGAAAATTATATTTTTTAATATGTTCGTCCGTGTAATCAACAGCAGTGTTGATCGAAATTGCACAGCGAATTAATGTAATGACAAAGTGTAAAACAAATGGACTGTATAAAGAAATTAACACCCGCGATTGAAAAGCGATCTCTAATAAGGATTAATAATAAATAATATTTTTGTTATGATAAACAGTGATTATCTAATTATGTATTTATTTTCAATGTTTTAAATATTAGTATATTCTTTACTAAGCTTAATTAATATAAAATACAAGTAAAATTAATGTATTTGTCTTTAAAGTGCAACATTTTAGAATCTCATGCTAAAAAAATCATTTCGTTACACAAAATAACAATTCAAATTGAAATATAGAAGAAGAGGGGTCACAAGCCCCAGGACTACGAAGTAAAATCGTAACGATATCAATATTCTCGCCAAAAGAGAATGAGTTTAATCATCTAAAGTGATAAAGAAGTAATTATAACTATATTAAAGCCCAAATTACAATAGCGCGTAGTCAGCAACAGTATCAGCAAAAATTATCAGCTGTTCACTGTCAGTACAACATGTTGCTGCCGTTATAATTACAATTCAGCGTAGGCAGCCACAATTTACAACCACCATCTTACTTTATTCTACTTGTGTATTTTTGCCTCTCATTATCAGCTGATTATGTCAGCACACACTGCTGCTGACTACGCGCAATTGTAATTTGGGCTTAACTCTTACTGTCAGGAAAAAGCTCAAATATATATATATAAGTTTTGGAAGTACATATTCTAAAAAAAACTTAGAAAACTTCGGAAACTGCCTGGAAAAGGCTGAAGTTTTAAATTTTTGTAATAGAAGCTCGTATAAAATATGTTTTCTTAGCATTGGTAGATTTGAAATCCATTTATTTGAACCTGGTCTGGACAGTTAGGCTAGTAATAATTAAAATTACTTCCTCCTTTATATGCCCGATTAGACAAATTGTTTCTTCTTGGCGAGAATTGCGATATAGCTACGATTTTATTTCGCAGTATTAGGGTTTCTGGTCTCTCAATTTCTTTTAAATTTCAATTTGAATTGTTATTTTGTATAACGAAATGATTCTTTTAGCCTCAGATTCTAAAATGTTGCACTTTAAAGACAAATACATTAATTTTAATTCATTTCCCTTACCTAGAGTCAAGAAATCTTTTTGGATTGTGGTCGAAGGCTTTAAGATAATATGGCCGGATTCAACCTTATTTTTCAAACGTAATAATAATTTGAATATAATTTAATTAATATAATTTATTTTGTAACATAAAATTCATGACCAACAGAACACTCAATGATATTCGCAAAAATTTCAAAAAGTTATACCCCTGATGTACACTTTTGGAAACATTTTTATTTTTTTTTTTATTTTTAAAACGTAATATTTTTGGACCGGAAAGGGTCTTCAGTTTATAATTTGAGCAACACTTGCAATAACTGTGGCGAGTTTCATTGAAATCGGAGATATCAAATCCAAAAATGCCTGTTTTTTGTTCATTTCGATATGGAATTTCTAGTTTCTGATTTGAAGAATTTTAGACCATGTTAGATATACATAGATGTCCATCGATGTTAGTTTTTCTTGATGCAAAACATAAGACTCCACTGTTTTCTGTTTATGATATTCTGATCTATTGAACATTTTGCAACATTCACGTACGATGTACGCAACAATAACATCGCTTTTAAAACTTTCCGGAATCTTTAAATCTTTTTTAGTAAATAACAAATGTTAGAAGCAGTTCCCGTTTATTTTTAACTGTCCAAGTCCGAAATTAAATTGTTTAATTGATTTGTTTTTAGAATTATAACTTCTTCCTGCAACGTCTATGTACTTATAATAAGAGTTATCTGACCACACATCAGCTGTTATTAAAATACAGTTTAATATATTTTTTCTTTTCAGAATAAAAAGTGTTAAATATATAAAATACAAATATACCTATTTATGGAAATAGTAACAAATATGATTAAAAGATGTATACAGATAAAGAGAAATATATTTTTTTATTTTTTTTTTTTTATTCGAATTATTCGTTATTTGAAAAGTTTTAAATTCTTTGAACAATTATTCGTATCAAATTGTTCGAATTATTCGAACGACCATTATATATTTTTCAATATTTATACCCTACATCACCATAGGTGGGGAGGGTATTATGCGTTTGTGCTGATGTTTGTAACACCCAAAAATATTGGTCTAAGACCCACCTTAATTTATACCAATCGGCTTAGAATCACTTTCTGAGTCGATTTAACGATGTCCGTCCGTCCGTCCGTCCGTCCGTCCGTTCGTCTGTCCGTCTGACCGTCTGTCCGTCCATGTAAACCTTGTAATCAAACTACAGGTCGCAATTTTGAGCCAAAATTAATGAAATTTGGTACAAAGGTTTCTTATAGCCCAGGGACGAAGCCTATTGAAATGATCGGTCCATTATTTCACCTAGCCCCCATACAAATGTCCTCCCGGAAAAAGGTTTAACGATCATAAATCCCTTAAATATAGCAATATTTTAATGAAATTTTGCGCATATAAGTTTCACATAAGACTAAATAAGTGTGCCGATTTTTAAAAAGATCGGTCCATAATTAACCATAGCTCCCATATAAACCCCTTTTCAGAGAATCACTTTAACAGGCATAAATCCCATTAAAATGTTAGTATCAAGTTAATATTCGACACAAATAAGTTCTATATGAACATAAATGATATTGCCAAGTTTTACAAAGATCGGTCCATAATTTACCATAGCTCCCATATAAGGCCCTCTTTCGGGAATCATCCAAAAGTGAATAAATTCATATAAATGTCAGAATCATCGCATCAAATATTCTGTATTCGTATGTTTTATTTCATATTTATGAGTATCGGTCCACATTTGACTCGAAGTTAAATAAAAGACCCCTCCCCGAATTATAATGTACATAATGGTGTAGGGTATCATATAGTCGGGCTTGACCGACTATATCTTTTTCTCTCGTTTTTAAATTATTGGCTTATTAAATATATAAACAATAGTAAAATAAATCTTTTGAAAGGGTCTTAATGGGTTAAAGTTGAACTGCTAACATTGTTCTAGGAGCACGGACGCCGCTACAGTGGGCCAAAGTTGACTACCTCGTGGGCTTATAACTTTTACAAATATTAACCGATTTTAAATATTAAATACATTTTTGAATTCTCCTAAGCAAGACAAGGAAAAAACATGCTTATTTTTCTAAATTATCTCGTATGGTTTAAAAGATATTTAACTTCAAAAAATAAATTTCTCATTTTTGGCCTCGACTTTTTTGCGATTTTGCCCTATAACTTTTAAAATAAAATTTCTAAAATTTTTTTTTAAATATGTTGTTTTTTGATAAAAAAGTTTGATATTTTTTGACACTTTCTGAAAGACGGGACTCTAAGAAAAGGTGTAAATGTAATTTTGAAAAGTTCTGAACGATCACCCTACATCCAGCAGTGGTCAAAAATGATCAATTTTGGATGAGAAGTTCAACTTATTGAGTCTGTAAAAAAAATTTATTGTTGATATTTGTACTTCTGTAAATTAAACTATATAGCTCAATATGTTTTTAAAGGTTTTGCAAAAAATTATGACAGCCTACCGGTAAACTTAGTCACACGAGGCAATTTTCCGAAAATACCCATATTTTCAATAATAAAAACTTTCACATTTATCAATTCTACATTAAATATTTTAGATCATGTGAAAAAATTATGTTGATACCTGTTTGTTTGTGTCACCTTTTTTTTATTTCTTTTCTTTATTTTAAATAAAACACTTTTTTTTGTTTTAATTCAATTTTATTTAATTTAATTTAATATTTTGTTTTTATTTTTAATTCTTGTATTTAGATTTCAATTTATGTTTTAGTAAATTCACTGTTGGTTTCGTTTTTTGTTTTTGTACAATTTTTTTTTTTTTTTTTCTCTTTAATTTTTTTGTTAATTTTAAGTTTTTATTCACTGTCTGAAGTATGAAACTAGAGTGACTTATGAAAATTATTTTAAGTTTAGTTTAGTGAATTTGCCGGAAAATCTTCGGTGGGATCAAAATTGATGGGTCCAGAATAGGGTCTTCTCGGAAGTTGATCAGTTACGAGGGATGTTATCTTTGTCGACCATTTATTTTTGTCATTGTGGGAACGTATCTCGAAAACTGCAAAATCATGAGCATACTTTTGCGTTATTTTGATTTTATATTTTTGTACAAATGATTTTGAGATTCTGGATGTCGTCAATGATAGTTTGATGATAGCTCTGGTGCTGATCCAAGTGTCTAGATTTTCTCCGGTAATCTTTACTGATGCAGTGGGGATGAATTCGTGATTCACGTTGAAAAATGGTGGGTGTTGTTTAGAGTCTGCAGTAGAATTTTTCTTTGAAGTTTGAGGAATATTTCTTTTTTCTTTTGGTGGTTCTTTCAATTGTAGAGCACCGTGTAATAAGGTGTTGAACGTTGTTGAATTAAGATAAATATCAATTTTCAAACAAAACCACTATTTTTGTAATGGGTCTGGTGACGATTCCATTTTTAGTCTGAATATCGACAACTCTACAGTTCTGGTCAGTTCCAGTATACGTTTTTACAATTTGACCCATTTGCCATTCGTTAAGTGGCAAATTTTTGTTTTTGATGACTACCAGATCGTTGACTTTAACGTTTTCCTTCTGAGACTTCCATCTTTGGCAGTATGAGCCATAGATGACTTTTAGGCGTTTCTAGCGGTGATGAGAGTCAGATTTTCGCTGCTGTCATCAGGTTCAGCTGGAGTCAATAATTGAGTACCAATAAGGAAATGTCCAGGAATCAGTGGATTAAGGTCATTTGGGTCATCGCTAGCAGAACTTAAGGGTCTAGAGTTTAGGCACTATTCTATACGACAAAGAATTGTAGACAGCTCTTCAAATGTAAATTTCATGTTCGGTATCATCTTTTTAGGTGAGTTTTGAAGGACTTCACGCCTGCCTCCCAGAGTCCGCCCATGTGTGGGGCTCCTGGGGGAATGAATTTCCAATCGAGGTTTCGTTGACTGAAATGTTGAATTAATTGATTTTGAAGAGTTTTTGTAAATTCTAGACGATCTTTTTTGATAAGTTCTGCTGCTCCGACGAAATTTTTACCATTATCAGAAAAAATGGTAGCGGGACATCCTCGTCTTCCGATGAAGCGGAAAAAGGCTGCTAAAAACGATTGTGTCGACAAGTCACTTGCTGCTTCTAAATGTACAGCTTTAGTGGCGAAGCATACAAATATGCAAACGTACCCTTTAGTGATGAGACATGCTCTACCGGTGAAGTTTCTGATGTCAAAGGGTCCTGCATAGTCTACTCCTGTTGTAGCAAATGGTCTAGACAGGGTTGTTCGTTCGGGTGGCTAAGAAGCCATAATTTGATTTTGTGTGTGTTTTTTATATAGCACGCAAATTTTGCAATTTGAATGACGCTTTTAACCAAAGGTTTTAATCTGAATATCCAATATTGTGAGCGTAGTACTCTAATCATAAGTTGATTTCCTCCATGTAGTGTAATCTTATGAGTAAATTCAACTAATAAACATGCGAGTCTTGAGTTGTGAGGTAACATTATTGGGTAGCGTTCATTATACGTTAATGCTGGTGATTGAACGAGTCGTCCATTAGCTTGAATGATTCCCAATCGATCCATGAAGGGATTTAAAGTTAAAAGGCTACTGCTCGAGGAGATTTTCTGTTTGAGCTTCAAATGCTTATATTCGTCTGGAAAAAGATTTTGTTGAGTGAAAACATCAAGACGATTTTTGACAAATTCTTTTTCCTCTGATGTAATTTCTGTTGAGTGAACTTTAAGATGTTTTCTATTTGCACCTGTATTTCTCCAGAAACGGAAAATGTATGCGATGACTCTATAAGCACGAGATAACGTTGAAAAGCGATTCAAGGGATCTTCGTACGTTATAGTCGTAAACGTTTTTAAACTTTTGACTTCTAAATTTGTTTCATTTGGCGTTATAGGTGTCGGCCATTGATTTTTTGGTAATTTTTGCCATGAGGGTCCAAACCACCATAGGTTATAGGTTTCTAGTTCTTGCGGAGAACATCCTCGGCTAGCAATGTCTGCAGGGTTTTCTTTGGATTCTACATGTTGCCAATTTTGATTTCCAACTTTATCTAATATTTCTGACACACGATTTCCAACAAAAGTGTTCCAAGAGCAAGGAGGTTTCTTTAACCAGGCTAGCACAATCGTTGAGTCAGTCCAAAAATATGTTTTGATATGCGTTTGAAGATTTGGTATGATTCCATATGCAAAGTTTGCTAATAAGACGGATACACAAAGTTCTAGGCGGTATAGTGATATTTGCTTAATATGAGCAACACGCGTCTTTGAAGCCAGAAGAAAGGTAAATATAGAATTTCCTGATTGTATTCGGACAAATAGAGTCGCAGAATAGGCTTTTTTGGAGGCGTCACAAAATCCGTAAATTTCCATATTAGAATTTGGGCTGTATTGAATTCATCTCGAAATTTTAAGATTATTTATTGTGGGGCAGTTTTTTATAAATTTCTGCCATTTGAGACAAGACAGGGGTTTCAATATATCGTCCCAGTCTATTTTGTCTAACCAAATCTGTTGCATAATTAATTTGGCGTCTACGATTACTGGAGCTATCCATCTAAGTAGTATGTTTATGTATGTTCTCGACCACTTTTTCCATGCAAAAGTATGTTCAATGGGCGTGGCATAATTGCTATCTGGAAAAGCGAGGGAGTTCCCGCCCTCTTTTTTGTATTGACCAATCAGAAGCAAGCTTTAGGTAAAGAAGGGAAGTGTGTGTTTCATTTATTGTAATAATATATGGATGTGTGTATGTATGTTTGCATTGATCATATATTATATTAATATATGTATGTATGTTTGTTTATTGTATGCTTTTTAACCCATTAAAATATCCAGCAGATATATTTTTGCAAAACTTGTATTTTCCTATTGTTTACATATAAAATAAGCATAAAAATTTAAAAAATCTTATGTGTAATTAGGGGCGTAGTATTTCCAGAAGGAATTTTTATACTTTAGAAACAAAAAACTATATCAAAAAAATTAATTTGAAAAAAAAAATATTCCGAAAAATTAAAACATCACCAAATGACGTGTTTTAATGTCCAATTTATATCCCATGTTTTTTTTATATATTTTTATTCGGACAGTGTTGCCATTTCAGAACTTTCAGTGGTAAATTTAACACATGTAAAAGTTAAAATGAATTGAAATTTCCTAAAAATATGCTAAATGCGTTTCAGCACATTTTTACAGTATTTTATAATATAATAAAATTGCAATTTTTAAAGAATTCCATAGAAAGAATAACGGTATTAGTTGTAATTATTAAAATATTAGCCCTTTTTTATTTTAATTTCCAACATTAAAAATAATTCTGAAGAAAAATTGTTTAAATGTTGTCATTAGTACTCAATTTTACAAGAAACAAAATGAATGAAAATATGAATTTTCTTTGTAGACAATTTATTATTTGTTGCTGTAGGACAATTTAGCATAATATTTTTGACGATTTAGCATTTTTCCATTTACATCTACTGGCAACACTGTTAATGACAATGGGAATTTTTTTATTTTGACTTTAAAAATAAAAAATTATTGTATGATTTTGATAGGCACAGTTTGAAAAGTATTGAAGTATTTAATATTGTAATAATATACATATTTGTAATTTTTTCGTTTAGTATGAATATTAAACTAAATTAAACGTTTTTTTTATTTTTAGAGTCTAATGTTCTTGTTAATAGCATTTTCATAAGTGTTTTAATCAATTCAACTATTTTATTCATAAGAACATTTTTGAATGTCTTATATTTTAAAATAGGCTATACATTTGTTTGTGTTTGTATACTTTTTTATGTATAATTAAAAACCAGAATTTGTTGACTATTTTTTGTTTGTATAGATAGATATATTTATATTTTTTTCTTATATTTTAATTATTAAGGTGGAAAATGAAAAATATAATTTTTTATTTTATTGATAAATTATGATATATTGCTTGATTAGGTATGGTTATGATTTATTTTAAGAAAATATTGAATTAAATTTGTTTGAATGTTATATAAGAAAACTGAGGTATAGTATTTTATTATTTTAGAGAACAATAATAATTATATCGCTAACTACAAGTAAGTTGAAATTCAAATCCTTGTATGATATAAATTAAATTAATGTTTGCAATAGTAAAAATTATTTGTACATATTTATTTATGTTTTATTTTTAAATAATCACTTACTTATACAATTTGAAAATACTGCACTTAGCAGTGAAACTACTTTAGATGTTGATAATAGCTGTGTTTTGTTGCTGCCGTTGAGTGCTAACGTTGATAGTTAGCAAGAAAACGATATTTACCCGACTTGGTAGAACTTAGTATTGAAACAACAAATTCACAAAGAAATCTTTAAATTTTAATTTCTAAAAATAATAATTTAAATTTATTTTATTTCTGTTTAATTCTGTTTTTATATTTTTTCATTTATTGACATTCAAATATTGATAATTGTATTATTGTTCATACTTTGGCAGCACTTTTATCGAAGTTACAGTTAATATGTATAATTCTACACGTTAACTCCTAACGTGTATAAATTTGAATTTTGTATGAAATTGCCTATGAACGTTAGCAACAAAACACAGCTAATAACCTTTTTATTCATAATTTCCCAACTTTATTTTAATCGGAAAATAAAAGATTAATAATTTTTATTTAAAAATATTTACATATTTGTTTATAGTTAAAAAATATGTCGAAGCTTAATAAAGAGTTATATATTATAGTAACAGAAATATTAACAAAATATTTTTCATGAAACATTTCAGATTGAGATTTATCATCATTTTATCAATTTTTTTTGTAGCCTTTTATCGATTTTTGAAGGTTTCCTCTCAAAATTTTAAGATTTTTAATAAAATTTATCTAACAACTATGTATGTTTCGTGAACATAAAACATTGGTTGAAGACCTTTTTAAAATAATGAACTCACAACAAATATTGACAATTAAACTGGCTATATAACTTTAAATGATTTTTTAATTTCTATAAAGATTTTGTATCTTATAAGATTAAGAACATCTTATTCTTTAAATACTAGTTTCTACATTTTTTAATGGTTTTATTAAAATCTATTTGTTTATTTAAATAATGATTTAAATAATTCAAGTATCCTAAATATTTGTGATTATATCTTAAAATGTATATTAAAAGCTATAAAAATCTATATAATTTGATTTCAACACGACTGCATATTCATAAGAAAAACGCTTTAAATTTCCTCTTCTAAATAAAATGAAATTGAAAATACCCTTCACCATATTACCATATTACCATCTTACTATCTTATCGACATCATATTACCATATTACCGACAAATAATAAAATTTTCGCCTTAACGTATGCTTTCATATTTTCACATATATAAATCTAAATTTTTTTCAAACTACGAAAATTTGAATATGAAAAAAAAACAATCATAGCAGGCTTTGCTTTTAAAAAATAAACAACAACAATTCCATATTTATTTATTTTTTTATGTGTGTATATACAAACAGACTGCATATACAAAGAACAACAACAACACTGTTATTTATTATATTACTTCTGTTGCTAACTAAACTACTTGTCTTATAGGCAAAAACGTCACTAATAGTCATTACAATGCTTAATATACATGTTTGTGTATGTATTTATGTATATTCTTAACAGATATGTTTTAGTTTTTAAAAATAAACAACAACAATTCCGTATCTATTTATTTTTGTACAGACTGCATATACAAAGAACAACAACAACACTGTTATTCATTATATTACTGCTGTTTCTAACTAAACTACTTGTCTATACAAAAAACAAAAAACGTCACTAATAGTCATTACAATGCTTAATATACATGTCTGTATGTGTATTTATATTCTTAACAGATTTGTTTTTGGGCCATAACTCTGTTGATTATGAACGAATTTGGTTTATTAAAAAAAACGAAATTTTGTAAAAACATTTATGACTGATCTATATAAAAATAAAAATCTGTAGCTTGAACAAGGGCTTCAAAAATAAAAAAATCGTTTTCCCCGATATCTCAGTTATTACTGAACCGATTTATTTCATTTTTTCAGAACAAAAATTCAGAAAATAATTTCCGTGCCCCCTTTAAAAATTCGAAGTACCTGGTATATGTATAGGCTTCAGAAACTGAAAAACCGGTTCCAAAAACCGGTTTTTAAAGTCTATCTCCGCCATTTATAAACCGATCCTGCTGATTCAAAAAACCGAAATTTTATAAAAATATTTGTGACCGATCTGTATAAAAATAAAAATCTATAGCTTAAACCAGGGCTTCAAAAAATAAAAAATGCGTTTTGTCCGATATCTCAGTTATTATTGAACTGATTTATTTCATTTTTTCAGAACAAAAATTCAGAAAAAAATGTCCGAGACTTCTTTGTAAAAACGAAGTCCCTAGTATATACAGGGGCTTCAGAAACTGGAAAACCTGTTCTAAAAACCGGTTTTTTTAACATATTTCCGCATTGTATGAACCGATCTTGCTGAATTCCAATAGCAGAATTCTCGAAAGCATTTCCGATCGTTTGACATATATATTATATATGTCAGTTATCGGTAGGCTTCATAAACGCCATTTCAACCGACACACGGACGGACGGACATGGTCCTATCGTCATAATTTCTTACAAGGATCCCGAAAATGTAAACTTTTTTGCTCTCCGACGAAAATTGTGGGAATTACTAACGGAATGACAAACTTATATATACCCTTTACACCTGTGGTGAAGGGTATAAAAAGTACTGGGAATAATAAAAGATGATTGCAATGGTAAAATAAAGGAATTCATTGGTTTAATACCTAAAATGTATTCGGTTAAGACTGACAGATATGAAAAAGAAATTGAAAAATAAAGGGTAAATTATATGTAATAAAAACTAAACTATCAATAAGTAACTACAAAAATAATTATATTATAATTCATTGTATATATTTAAATCAAATATTCCTGAAATTAATATGTACATAGGAAGCCAAAAATTAGTTATATTTTCAATACAGACGAATTTTTCTCTCCTATATACACGAAGAAAATTTTTACTTTTTATAAAATATGTAGATATTTACTTTTTATATATATTTAAATGAATAGTGTCAAAAAAAAAAAAAAAAAAAAAAAAATATATATATATATATATATATATATATATATATATATATAACTAACACTTTATGCAAAAACATTGTTTTATTAAATATTCCTATAAAAATCAAGGACAGCTAATTAGCCCACTTACACTATTTATTACGAAAAATCTAAGCAAGCTTTGAAAAAAAGTAATTTTTCATATGGATTGCAGTTTAAAAATAGAAGTACTGCAATTTTCGTAAAAAATTTCATATCTAAATTGGTTAAAACGCCTTATATTTCGAATATTCGACATTTAATAAAAATCGCGAAAAATGTAAATTAAAATATTATGAAATTTTATAGAAACCTTGATAGTCCTTTAATTATGGTAAAAAATCATCTGTAACATCGAAAGCAATACAAAAAGTTTAAATTCGTTAACTAAAATTAACGAACAGATTTTTATTTTTATATAGATCAGTCATAAATGTTTTTACAAAATTTCGTTTTTTTTAATAAACCAAATTCGTCATAATCAACAGAGTTATAGCCCAAAAACAAATCTGTTAAGAATATAAATACACATACAGACATGTATATTAAGCATTGTAATGAGTATTAGTGACGTTTTTTGTATAGACAAGTAGTTTAGTTAGAAACAGCAGTAATATAATGAATAACAGTGTTGTTGTTGTTCTTTGTATATGCAGTCTGTACAAAAATAAATAGATACGGAATTGTTGTTGTTTATTTTTAAAAACTAAAACATATCTGTTAAGAATATACATAAATACATACACAAACATGTATATTAAGCATTGTAATGACTATTAGTGACGTTTTTGCCTATAAGACAAGTAGTTTAGTTAGCAACAGAAGTAATATAATAAATAACAGTGTTGTTGTTGTTCTTTGTATATGCAGTCTGTTTGTATATACACACATAAAAAAATAAATAAATATGGAATTGTTGTTGTTTATTTTTTAAAAGCAAAGCCTGCTATGATTGTTTTTTTTTTTTCATATTCAAATTTTCGTAGTTTGAAAAAATTAAGGCGAAAATTTTATTATTTGTCCGTAATATGGTAATATGATGTCGATAAGATAGTAAGATGGTAATATGGTAATATGGTGAAGGGTATTTTCAATTTCATTTTATTTAGAAGAGGAAATTTAAAGCGTTTTCTTATGAATATGCAGTCGTGTTGAAATCAAATTATATAGATTTTTATAGCTTTTAATATACATTTTAAGATATAATCACAAATATTTAGGATACTTGAATTATTTAAATCATTATTTAAATAAACAAATAGATTTTAATAAAACCATTAAAAAATGTAGAAACAAGTATTTAAAGAATAAGATGTTCTTAATCTTATAAGATACAAAATCTTTATAGAAATTAAAAAATCATTTAAAGTTATATAGCCAGTTTAATTGTCAATATTTGTTGTGAGTTCATTATTTTAAAAAGGTCTTCAACCAATGTTTTATGTTCACGAAACATACATAGTTGTTAGATAAATTTTATTAAAAATCTTAAAATTTTGAGAGGAAACCTTCAAAAATCGATAAAAGGCTACAAAAAAAATTGATAAAATGATGATAAATCTCAATCTGAAATGTTTCATGATAAATATTTTGTTAATATTTCTGTTACTATAATATATAACTCTTTATTAAGCTTCGACATATTTTTTAACTATAAACAAATATGTAAATATTTTTAAATAAAAATTATTAATCTTTTATTTTCCGATTAAAATAAAGTTGGGAAATTATGAATAAAAAGATTATTAGCTGTGTTTTGTTGCTAACGTTCATAGGCAATTTCATACAAAATTCAAATTTATACACGTTAGGAGTTAACGTGTAGAATTATACATATTAACTGTAACTTCGATAAAAGTGCTGCCAAAGTATGAACAATAATACAATTATCAATATTTGAATGTCAATAAATGAAAAAATATAAAAACAGAATTAAACAGAAATAAAATAAATTTAAATTATTATTTTTAGAAATTAAAATTTAAAGATTTCTTTGTGAATTTGTTGTTTCAATACTAAGTTCTACCAAGTCGGGTAAATATCGTTTTCTTGCTAACTATCAACGTTAGCACTCAACGGCAGCAACAAAACACAGCTATTATCAACATCTAAAGTAGTTTCACTGCTAAGTGCAGTATTTTCAAATTGTATAAGTAAGTGATTATTTAAAAATAAAACATAAATAAATATGTACAAATAATTTTTACTATTGCAAACATTAATTTAATTTACATCATACAAGGATTTGAATTTCAACTTACTTGTAGTTAGCGATATAATTATTATTGTTCTCTAAAATAATAAAATACTATACCTCAGTTTTCTTATATAACATTCAAACAAATTTAATTCAATATTTTCTTAAAATAAATCATAACCATACCTAATCAAGCAATATATCATAATTTATCAATAAAATAAAAAATTATATTTTTCATTTTCCACCTTAATAATTAAAATATAAGAAAAAAATATAAATATATCTATCTATACAAACAAAAAATAGTCAACAAATTCTGGTTTTTAATTATACATAAAAAAGTATACAAACACAAACAAATGTATAGCCTATTTTAAAATATAAGACATTCAAAAATGTTCTTATGAATAAAATAGTTGAATTGATTAAAAACACTTATGAAAATGCTATTAACAAGAACATTAGACTCTAAAAATAAAAAAAACTTTTAATTTAGTTTAATATTCATACTAAACGAAAAAATTACAAATATGTATATTATTACAATATTAAATACTTCAATACTTTTCAAACTGTGCCTATCAAAATCATACAATAATTTTTTATTTTTAAAGTCAAAATAAAAAAATTCCCATTGTCATTAACAGTGTTGCCAGTAGATGTAAATGGAAAAATGCTAAATCGTCAAAAATATTATGCTAAATTGTCCTACAGCAACAAATAATAAATTGTCTACAAAGAAAATTCATATTTTCATTCATTTTGTTTCTTGTAAAATTGAGTACTAATGACAACATTTAAACAATTTTTCTTCAGAATTATTTTTAATGTTGGAAATTAAAATAAAAAAGGGCTAATATTTTAATAATTACAACTAATACCGTTATTCTTACTATGGAATTCTTTAAAAATTGCAATTTTATTATATTATAAAATACTGTAAAAATGTGCTGAAACGCATTTAGCATATTTTTAGGAAATTTCAATTCATTTTAACTTTTACATGTGTTAAATTTACCACTGAAAGTTCTGAAATGGCAACACTGTCCGAATAAAAATATATTTCTGTATTTATGAAAAAGTATAAGAAAAATGATATCTTATTAACAGCGAAAGCTTAAATAAACACGAAAAGAAAAATTAAAGTATGTGGTTCAAAAGCGCGAAAACATGGGATATTTTTTGGTAAAATGTCCAATTTTGATGTAGGGAAAATTTATACATTTGTAATCTAGAGACTTTAAATTTGTTTCTATAAATTTTAATATAAATAGCAAGAAGTTAAAGTTAAAATTTCATATTTCATTGAATTGTTTTATTTATTATTAAATAAATAAATAAATAAATAAATAAATAAATAAATAAATAAAAAAATAAATAAATAAATAAATAAATAAATAGATAAAAGGTGTTCTAAATGGTCTCAGGTTATTAAATATTAAATAAAATAAAAAATCATGATATCATAAGGCTACTATGTAAATATATATTACTTTTCCCCCAAAACAATTAGTTTTAAATGGGATATTTTCATATTATTCGTATGTATATTTACACACATACATATACAAATAAAAAAAAAAACTTCAATTATTTATATACAATAAGAATATTATGAAAAAATATGTCTTTCATAAACTTCATGATATCTAAAATAAATTTCATAAAATTTATGAAATTATTAAGCATCAATAAATCAAAATACTGACGCATTTACTTCAATAATTTTAAATAACTATGTATGATAATACCTAACAAAATCGGACAATGTATTTCATCATTAAAGGCAAAAACCTTACACATTTTCCTACTTAATATTGAAACATAAAATACAAATATACAGCCAATCACATAAATATTTATATGACACGTATATTTTTTTAAAGATCGATTTTTGTACTTATTTTTGTAATATTTGTAAACGTATGGGGTTTCAAATTCGTAAAAATATAAAAAATATCCCACTGAACATTTTCTTTCAAAAAGTTAATTAAAGAATTAATCCTTTAAACCTAAATGTCTACATAATTTTCCTCTAATATAACATTAAGAATAAATTATCCATAACCATACATAAAAAAAAATCAAAAATATTGTTCATTAAAGTAAAAAACCTTATACAAAGTTATTTTATGCATATTAAAAAAAAACACTCAAATACTTTAAAAAACCTCATTTGCATCTTCATAATTGACAATATTAAAACATAAGAACAATAACATGATGATTCACATAATCTACAACTCAAACAAAACTATAAACAAAAATATTAAATTTCATTTGAAATTTTTTCGCTGACACAGCACACGTTCTCACAACTCGTGGAAACGAGATTTAGCAATTTGGCTACTAAAGTAGCTTATTCACATGAACTGCTTACCTAACCACTTACCTGGAAACAAAATAAACAAACATATCCTATTACAATATATGAAACACACACTTTCCTCACTTTATCTACCTAGTAATTATCTAACAGAACTATCTATTCTGATTGGTACAAATACAAATTTTGCGATTTCCCATCCCTGACTTTTATAAGAAAAAAAGTTACCGACTTCCCACACCCGATAGAACATATTTTTGTATGGAACTAAAAATACTCAAATGCTACATATCCAAGTCATCAGTTTTTAATTTCATCATAATTAAAAGCGAAAAAATTAACATTAAAAACAAAAACAACTATTGCCTTCCCATTTTTTCCCTGTTAAATTGTTTGTATGTACTTTTAACATAATTACATACATATTGTTATACAAAATAAATATAATGGTTTTCAATTTCATAAAATGCATTTGTCTGTGTATACAAAAATATTGTAGCATTTGTGGTGGATATACATGGGTTAATAATGTATATCCACTGTATCTAATTGAGTACAGCAAAATAATCGACTATTTTTATGGAGTCTAAAGAACCCTAGCGTTTTTATCTTTTTAATTAAAATAATTGACAAATACTGTCTTATAATAACAACAAATTTGGCGGATATTTCGATTCCATATGTCAGAATTTTGACAATAACTTTTCACTATAGAGAAAAAAATTAACGTCATTTGGTGATATTTTAATTTTTCGGAATATTTTTTTCAAATTAATTTTTTTGATATAGTTTTTTGTTTCTAAAGTATAAAAATTCCTTCTGGAAATACTACGCCCCTAATTACACACACGATTTTTTAAATTTTTATGCATATTTTATATGTAAACAATAGGAAAATACAAGTTTTGCAAAAATATATCTGCGGGATATTTTAATGGGTTAAAAAGCATACAATAAACAAACATACATACATACATACATACATACATACATACATACATACATACATACATACATACATACATACATACATTAATATAATATATGATCAATACAAACATACATACATACACACATCCATATATTATTACAATACAACACACACTTCCCCTCTTTACCTAAAGCTTGCTTCTGATTGGTCAATACAAAAAAGTGGGCGGGAACTCCCTCGCTTTTCTAGTAGCAATTATGCCACGCCCATTGAACATACTTTTGTATAGAAAAAGTGGTCGAGAACATACATAAACATACTACTCATCCACAAGGGTCAAAGAATTTGGCAATTGTAGATAAAACTTCTCTTTTTGTGTATGTTTCTTTTAGTTCAACATCCGGAGCGGTGAATGTAAATGAGTCTGAAGAAATGTTCCATTTTATTCCTTGGGTTTTTGTTCCAGCGTTTTCGGACAAATTTAACCAATCAAGAGGTGGGTCTCTTTTGGTAAATCCTGGATCATTTGAAGTCCATTTCATCAGCTCGAAACCAGCAGATTTTAAAACCGTTGATAGTTCATTTCTGTATTTTATGGTGTCATTTAAAGTGTGACCGCCTGCTAGGACATCGTCTACGTACATATTTTATTGTATGGAACTAAAAATAAAATATTTGACGCGAAGGGGTGAGTTGATTTTACGTCTTCAGCTAGTTGAAGAAGCGTTCTTATGGCCAGAAACGGGGCGCAGTTGACTTCAAGCGTCACTGTCAGAAGCTCGTAATCCTCAATAGGATCCTCTAAAGATTTTCGAAATAATATCCTTTGATATTGAGTTTGAGTAGGATTTATGAGTATCTGTCACAAAACGGAAGAATCTCCACTTCAGTATTAGAAGCACTAAGTCCTAGCAATGTTTCTGGAAGTTCCTATTTCTTCGCAGTTTTTAAAGGGTAGGGTAACATATACCTTCCTGAGTCATTTCTGTGCGTGGTTGCTTTGAAATGATTTTCACAAAAGTTGTCCTCATTTGACCTCAAAATCTGTTTTGGGGTTTCCTCCACCTCCCACAAGCTTGTGAGGATTTGGTCAAGAGATGATGTGTTTAGTAGTGAAACTGTAGTTTTTCGTTGAGAGTTTGTAGATATTGTTTCCCCAACAATCCAGCCAAATACTGTTTTTTGTGCCAAAAGAGATCCAATAGACCTCATCGGAGTTTCCATGCAATATATGGAGGGGCCTAAGTCGAGGCCTATTAATAAATCGATGGGTCGGCAACATACATATGTTGTTTATAGAAAAACATGCAAAGAAAACAGATAAAATCTTTCTTTTTTTTTCTTATTGAAACAAACAAGTGGTCAAAAGTCTTGTATTTTTTTTAGCGTCGCACTCTCATGTCTTGTTTGGTCGCTATCATAGCACACGCATGATTTGTTCATAAAGTTGAACCGCACAAGTTACGTTTGTAACTCTCAATAATATTAATGTTATTGATCTCTTCTATTTTATTTCCTTCTTTTAAGTTATTGATAAGTTTTTAGTTGTTTAGTTTTTTGTAATCCTCTAAAGAGTGAAGTTGAATAAAAGACATCAAACACATAATTTGTATTTTAATATAATATTACTTAACTGGCGCAGTCGATTATTGAACCCTTATAATAAAAACTTAAGTTTTACTAATAAATAATTAAATGTTATTACAAAATCATAAAAAAAAGACATTAACTAAATAAAAATAAAATAAAATTAATAACCAACAACAAAATCAAATTACATAGTACAGTTTGTAACAAAACATAAAAAAAAAGTTCAATGACATTGATTTGCAATCAAAGAAAACTAATAAAACAACAATATTCATAATCCAGATCTCATAGAGCAAGAGGGTGAAGTGAATATTAGAATAGCAAAGAAAACCAGTTTGGAGTATAAAAAAAACTTCGATATATTGTGGAGCATACTTTCTTAAGAGAGTGGAAGAAATTGAACAGCAATTACCTAAGTAATAACTAGACGAATCTAATAACAATAACAAAAGTACATAATAATATCATGGAGCCATTTACTCTTTCAATGAATGATGTATTAAAAGATGCTCAGCGAATTCATGAATTTAGAGGTAATGATGAATTCGCCTTAACATCATTTCTGAGAGAAGTTGACACATTATTTGAACTTGTGCAAGGTCAACCAAATGCAAAGCATTATATATACCAACGAATAATTTTGAACAAAGTGCAAGGGGAAGCACTTCACGTAATAAGAACATTAGGAACAAATCCAAGCTGGGAGGAGACAAAAGAAGCGTTGATTAATAATTTTGGCGTGAAGGAATCATACCATCAAATATATCAAGATGCATTTGAAGCAAAAACTGCGGTATAGTAAGTTATTATAAATATTTAACAAATATTTTATGTAAAATTAATGAAAAATATGAATATGACATAGAAAAACCAATAGAATTTAGCCCTCTATCACTGTTGCCAGATTTAACGATTTATCGTCATTTTGACGATTTTTGGGTATAAAAATGGCCTGTTGACGATTTGACGATTTTTACCCCTAATTTGACTATTTTTTCTAAAAGAAAATTTAGAAATATTTTTAAAATTTTTTATATATTATTCCTTAAAAATATATTAGCTGGTACAAAAGTATTAACAATTTTAATGGAAAACTTTTAAAATTTGCTAATATATTTATAAGGAAAGATTTATGGGAACAAATATAATATTATATTCGAATCAATTGCATATGCTTTTATTACGAAATGGCGAATAAACCCTACAAATTTCCAAAATACTTAAACAGCAAAACTGAGAATCCGAAGACATTTTTGATGAATTCATGCAAAATTTAATTTCGTATATCGTAGATGGGCTTATAATGGAGCTTAAGTGTTTTTTTATAACAAGGCAAGATAAATAACTTATTTTTGTTTGTAAAGCCCAAATTACAATAGCGCGTAGTCAGCATTAGTGTGTGCTGCCATTATCAGCTGATTATTTAGAATGCACTGTTTGTTATGGTGTTGATTACATTTAGTCAGTAACAGTTTGCAGTGCTGTTTCATTTAGCCCTGTTTCTAAATTCACTGCGCTGCATTCAGATTGAGAGCGAGACAAAGAGAGTGAGCAAATAAATGAGAGGCTAAAATACACAAGTAGAACAAAACTAGATGGTGGTTGTAAATTGTGGCTGCCTACGCTGAATTGTAATTATAACGGCAGCAACATGTTGTGCTGACAGTGATCAGCTGACAATTTTTGCTGATACTGTTGCTGAATACGCGCTATTGTAATTTGGGCTTAAGTCATATAAAATTATATACAGGTAACCCCCGATTTACACGATACTTCATTTACGCAATTTCTTTATAACGCGATTTTTTTGAAATACGAGTTTTCATTTAAGGCGGACTTGGTATAACGCGTGACAAATTTAGAACTTGGCAAATTACAAAAAATTATTGAAAAAAATGATTATTTAATGAAATAATGGCTACAAAATAAAAAATGTAGTTTATAAGCAAAGTGTTGGATAATTGCTAAACGTTTTTTGTTAGGTTAAAAAAGGGGAAAACGGCAAATATGTAACAGGATTCTAAAACTTTAATAAAAAATACCATAGCTGTTCATTGTGAATATATTCAATCAAAATATTTGTTAAAAATAAATTATTTTAATATTTTATTCATATTTTTAGAAATAAATTTCTTTAAAATTATTTTATACTCTTTGTAATATGATTTTCAATTACTTGAAATTAATTTGAATAAAAATTATTTAAATATTATTCCATTTGTTAACAAGTTAGATAAAATAATATTTCCACAAAAGTATTCGAATATAAATTTATAAAATATAAATCAAATTCTTAAGTCTTTAACTAATTTTAAAATATATTTTATTTCTTTAGTTTGAATACAATTGTTCTTTATTTTATTTTTCATTTTAAAAATAAAATAATATCTGTTTTAAAACATTAAATTTTTTTTATTCATAGAAAACTTTTGAATATTTTTATTCAACATGAATTTGTTTGAATAGTTTTAAATTTACTTTGAAAAAGAAAAATAAGGAAAATATTTTTTTATACTTGAATATTTGAAAAAATTTTATAATTTTTTGTTATTCAAGCCTTTTGAGGCTGAATATTTTTATTTTTTGGAGTTTTTGTTGAATAAAATAATAAAAATATTTATTTTAAATGTTTCTATTTGAATATAAAGTTTTTGAATAAAAATCAGAAAAATTTGTTGAACTTTTCTTATTTAAATAAAATACATATGAATATTAGTAAACTTTAAAATAGTCAAATAAAAAACTTTTGATTATCTTCTTATAAAAATATATTTGTTTTTTTTTTGGTTAAATAAAATATTTTAATTTTTAATTTATTTTGTTCAATCAGATACAAATTTATAATAAATTCAATTGTTTTAGTATAAATAGAAATCCTTAATATTTTTATTTAAAAAGATAATAGATTGATTAACAAATATTTTTTAATTAGAAATAAGAAATAGAAATGAAATAAAAAGTATTTTTATTTTTTATTTCATTTATAAGTTACAGCTATGAAAAATACAATAAGAACAATCCTATAAATATGTATATTTAAATAAGTATGCATAAGTATATACATATATCAGGTACTATGTAATTTATTTTCATAATATGCCACCAATATAAAATTAATGTAATTTTTATTAATTTCTTTTCAATTTAAAATTAAATTTTTCATAAGAAAAAGCATAAAAACTATTCATTAACATATCGAGGGTCTATATTCAAAACGGGCCTCATGCAAAACAGCATTTCAGGAGAACATAAAAACTGTTTATTTCCCCCATTTTTCAACATTTTACAATCCGTTCTTCTACTATTTATTAATATTACGTCTACTAAAATTGTTTGCCAAAAAATTTTAAACCAATAAAAATTGTATCAAATTGCATATCAACAACTCAAAAATTATTAAAACCTTTAAAGACGATGCTTATTGCACTTTTTATTTAATTATAATTTTTTTAAGAAACTGATTTTTGTATCTAAGATGTTTTGCTTATAATTACGAATTTTATTAAAATTTTTTCATTCCTGTCTTTAAATCTAGCGTATAATGCTCCCACTTAGCTTCAAAAAATGTTGATAGGTATGATATATAAGCATCTAAAGAAGGCTAAAAATCTAACTTCAATGGCTTTTTTCTCCAGACTGCATTGAGATAACAAAATTTTTATGAGATATATTAAGATTCTAATTCAAAATGTTTAAGAAAAGTTCAAAACGCAATAATGCAATAATGTAAACCGCATTATTTATCAATTTTTATTTTAACATTTCTTTGAAAATCAAACAAAAACTTGCACATAGCCCGTTTTGCCTTAAAAAAATATACTGTTTGTAGATAGCCCAAAAACAAAAAGTGAAAAACATAGTGTTAGAATTAACTTTTGCCTCCAAAATTAACACCATAGATAAAAAATAGAAAACTGAGAGTCTGACGCAAAAAAAAATAAATCTGCATGAGGCCCAATTTTTCATTTTGACGATTTCAGATAGTTGATTTGACGATTTTGACGATTTTTTTCTCCAAATTTGACGATTTTTTACCAAATTTATCTGGCAACTATGCCCTCTATATGCAGAAAAAATTATTTTAAAAACCTTTATAAATAATATAGATGTTAATTTGGCCTCTGTATTAATAGAAATTTAACAAAATTAAGAGATGCTTTTAATTTACTAGAGAAAGAAGGTTTAATTAGAAATGAAATTGAAGAAAAGAATGTTAATACAAATAGTAGTAATAAAAATAACAACAAAAAATATAAGAATAATAGTTTTCAAAATAGTAACAATGGTCCTTTTAACAATCAGAATACAAGTTATAATGATAAACAAAATTCATACCCTAACTCCAATCAATATAGAAATTTAATTTTAATAATAATAATTCCTCAGATTCACATAATTCTAATAGACAAAGTGGATCCTTTAATAATGGAAATTCTTATAACGGTCGCAGACCTTTTCAAACTGCAAATAATAGTGGAAATTACAGACAGAACCATTATCAGATGGATGTAGATCATTTTGAGTTAGGTGAGGAGAATTATGAGGCTGAGGAAGAAGTAAATTTTTTTACAACTCCCTCTCAGGAACACTTCCAATAATCAATATTACTATAGGTATAGATAAAATTAGGGCTCTAATTGACACCGGTTCCACTACATCTCTGCTGGATCAAGATAAATTGCCACAATATGAAAGATTATTACTTAAAAACCCTATATCGTTTACATCTATTAATGGCAGGACAATTATAAGTCAAGAAATTATTACTCGATTACCAATGGAATTCTGTATGAATGCAACAATGTCGTGGAAATTGACGACATTTAAAGGAAAATCATTTAGTGCAATTCTTGGACAGAATCTGTTAAGACCATTGGGTGCAAAAATTGATATGAGCAATGGTTTGTTGACTATTAATAATATAAGTATTGAATTTTTGAAGATGTGTCCATATGGAGAGGATGAAATACATCAGTTGGAGTCTTTGAATATAGATAACACTGTTTTAGATAATTTATATAAGAATCTAAATAATGAAGACAAAATAGCGTTAGGAATTAATTTTTACTGAGGGACAGATTTTAGATAATACCAAAATTATTGAACACGAAATCAGAACTACAACAGACAGTCCAATTTATACTCGAATGTATCGGTACCCTCATATTCATGAACAGGAAATATGTGACCAAATTAATGATATGTTAAGACAGGGTATAATAAAGGAAAGTAAATCTCCCTATAACAGTCCATTGTGGATAGTTCTAAAGAAAATTGACAGTTCTGGACAAAAGAAGTGGAGAATAGTTATTGATTACCGCAGATTGAATGAGGTCACTATTGATGATAAGTTTCCTATTCCCAATAATATATTTTGGACGAATTAGGTAGAGCTCAGTATTTCACAACTATTGATTTAGCTAAGGGATTTCACCAAATTCTTGTCAAACAAGAAGACCGGTCGAAAACAGCATTCTCTACACCATACGGACATTATGAGTTTGTAAGAATGCCCTTTGGGTTGAAGAATGCTCCTGCTACATTTCAGAGACTTATAAACAGTGTTCTTCGTAACTTTATCAATAAAATTTGTGTTGTATATCTCGATGATATCTTGATTTTCTCTACAAGTTTCCAAGAACATGTTTGTAATGTTAGAAAGGTATTTGAATGTTTAAAGGCCGCAAATTTAAAGATTCAAATTAATAAATGCAAATTCTTTGCAAGGGAAACCTTATATTTAGGACATATTATGACACCAGATGGAGTTAAACCTGACCCTGCGAAAATTGACACAATTTTGAAACTTAAAGTACCAACGACAATTAAAGGAATTAAGTCCTTCTTAGGTTTTACAGGCTACTACAGGAAATTTATAAGAGATTTCTCAAAGGTTACATATCCGATGATTAAATATTTGAAGAAAGGCACCATTTTGAACGTAAATGATCCAAATTTTATCAACTCCTTTGAGAAATTGAAAATAATCATTACAGAGGCCCCAGTTCTAAGATATCCAGATTTTGGAAAGCCATATCAGCTTATAACTGATGCAAGTTTAAATTCATTAGGAGCTGTTTTACAACAGAATGGGCATCCAATATGTTTTGCCAGTAGAACATTGAATGGACACGAGACAAATTATTCAGCCACCGAAAAAGAACTGTTAGCAATTGTGTGGGCTACTGGCAATTTTAGACCTTATTTGTACGGGACGAAATTTGAGATTCTTTCGGATCACCAACCATTAAAATGGTTGTTTGTAAAATCACGGAGTAGAGATTTAAATCCAAGACTTTATAGGTGGATAATAAAGTTAAGTGATTTTAATTTAATAGTTAACTACATTAAGGGAAGGGATAACCAAGTGGCAGATTTTTTTGAGTCGTATAGACAATGATTCTGGATAAATTAATGCTTTACTTGATGATCATGATTCCTTATATAATAACATGGACGATGATATGGCAACTATTCACTCTCAGGAGGAGGATTTACATGACCATATTGGAATTTTAGATACCGTGGTTAATAGATTTAGGACTCAAATAATCTTAACTGACAATAAAACTGTAGAATTTGAGGTAATTAATGGTAATAGAAAGATCTATATAAACTCAACTGATTTACAGAATTTAGATGAAATTTTAATGCGAAATATAGATAAAGGTAAAATAGGAATTTTTACGGAATTAGAAGATCATAAGTATCATATTTTGCAGAAGGCAATTATAAGATTATTTGAAAGAAATGTTAATTTGAAATTTGTGAGATGTTCGTATCATGCCAGGGAAATGTCATCCGAAGATGAAACATACAGACAAATTGATCACTATCACAGGAAGGAAACCGGCCATTCTGGTATAAATGAGAACTATGAGGGTCAATCTGAAGACACTTATTCAGAAATATATTAATAACTGCGATGTATGCAATAGAGCAAAGTTTGATAGAAATCCCGTTAAGGAAAAATTTAAAATTACAGAAACTCCAACTGATATTAGACAAATCGTACATATGGATATATAGTGTCTCACTAAAGTATTTGAATTTTTTTTAATTAATAATAAAAACGGTTTTATTGCGTGATTTAAAAATATAATTTTTAGATTAATTAACTGAATTGCGTTTGTCTATTTATTAGCTATATATTGCAAAAAACTGCAATCAAAAATATTACTTTGTTTCCAAGTTATTCCAGAAATAGTATGAAAAATCATCGAATTTACCTCACTAAAGTATTTGAATTTTTATCACCTTTGTATTAGAGAATGTCAAACAGAATAAAAAAATAAGAAATTCTTGAAATTTTTTGTTAATAATGGGTCATAAGTATCACCATTAAATGTTTACTGATTTATTTCCACAAATTGGGGAAACTTTGAGGGATTTTTAGTCCAATTTTTTATTTAATGGATTTAGAAGGTTGATTTAGGAAGAACACGCCTATTTTTCGTCTATAAATGACAAATATGATAATAATTTTTATCATTATAGCAAAAAAATAATAAATATTTAGTTCCTTATAAGTTTTTTTGTTAAAGCGCCATATATGAAGGATCCAAGTCATTAATTATGGGGCATTGCACCATTAAAAATAGAATATCTCAAATATCAAGCCCATTTTGGTTCCTTTCCAATAAAAAATGTATTTCAAAATGTTGGAAAATATCTTCCCGATATATAGCCATTGATAAATTCGGAGACCAAAACACCTGACTTTACGATATAGCTCCAAAATATACCGCAACATAATTGTACATGGTTTTATTTCTCTAATTACTTAGCCATATTATTTTTGGATCAATAACTAGCACTCCAGAAATGTTGGAGCGGGAAACTTTCAACTTTATCTTCATCAACACAAGTAATATTAACAGAATAGTAAAGTTTTTCGGATATTTTTACCTTTTTATAGTGTCCCTATAGCTTGAAAGACATATAGTTTTGTAACCTAAAATATACCTCTTGTCGCGTTTTGTACTATAGCACCAATTGGCTTTGTATTTTTTAGCCGGTATCCAAGTCTCCCATTTTATATCAGCTAATACCTACAGAAACACAATCTGGAAGTTTTGTTAAAATATGTGATCCAATATTTCAGTAAAATGGGCTTAATGTTGAAGATTTTTCATTTTTAATAAAATAATGAACCAATGTACACCGCTTGGAATGTCAATATTTAGAACTTTTGGAGTAAAAATTATTTTTCGAAGACATAATAAAGCCCATTTATATTTCCAAATAAAACAAATTAAATTAAAGAAATAATTTAGGAAAAATTACCCGATTATTCCAATTTTCTTCTTTGTAAAGAAATTTCACTAAATTTCCCCAAATTTTGACCCCCAAAATTATAAATATAATTAATAAATGCTTATCAGCGTTATTTAATAACAATTAATATAAAAAACATATCTTTTTTAACCTTTTTTCTTTTTTGTGTATCTTCAAATATAGAAAATTAAAAAATTCAAATACTTTTGTGAGGTACCTGAAATGACTGCACGTGTTATTTTTCTCAATTTCTCGGAAACGATTTAACATTTTTTGCTACTTTTTGTAGCATTTGGTAGAAGATAAAACAAGCAAAAAATCCCATTCAAAAAAAATATAATTTATTTATTTACCTAATGTTATAAATAAAAAATAACTAATTTTTTATTTAAAAATTAAAATTCACTAACTTATGTGAGACACTGTATATACAAACTCAAAATTTAATTTTTTGACTTTTATAGACAAATTTTCTAAATTTGCAACCGCATATTATTTGGAGGATAGAACTAACCAGACAATTATTGAGAAACTTATGTTATATAAATCTCAAAAAGGATATTTTGCAAGGCTTATTACTGATAATCAGTTTAAGAGTATTAATATAAAGGAATATTTAAGAAATGAAAATATCGAGCTTCATTTAGTAAAATCTAATAGCCATACTGGGAATGCTGATATAGAAAGACTACATAATACAATTAGTGAGAAAATAAGGACATTAACAATTGAACGGGAACATATGAATATTAAAGCAGAGTTTAAAAATTAGTAAATAGTTTTTTCTTGTCTATGGCAGCCCATTTTGAAAATATACATTATTAACATTTTTTGATGTGAAACATACTAAAAATATACCACAATCAACGAGCGCCATATATGTTCTCACTTGTACATTTATATATTTTTATTTTCAAAATATATGTTCAACAAAAATTATACAAAACAAAAAATATGCAACATGACCAGTACGAACTGCGTAAAATATTTCAGCTTGTGCATTATTTACTGCGAAGTATATGTGTACGAATAAACGAAGACTTGTGAAGCTGACAAGTTGAATATATGCGTACGAAATATGTGAAAAAATATGCAAAAAAAATATGTTGAAAAAATATGCTTGTGCGTGGACATCGTTAGTAATGTGTAAACAGAAATAAACAAAAACAAAAATGTTTGTTTTTGGGTATTTCTGTATTGGGTACTGTGACATAGAAATATAATAACGATGATTATAATAATCTTAAAAATTTAAATAGGAGCTCAATAAAGTGTTAAGAAGGAAAAAAATGTTTTATACAAATTAACCAATGTATTTTTGCATGTGTTGTTTACAAAAACAGCAAAGGATAACAACGTACAATTAAAATCAAAGTTATCGATTTCAGATAATTATTTTTCAGATAATTATTTCATTATATATAATACAATTCTGCACAAAATCAGCCACATTCAGAATGAAAATATTTTTTTTTTTTTCTATATTATTCACGGTTTTGCTTTGGGTCATTTTGGGGAAGCCTCCGAAATTTTTTAAATAATATTTATGTGAATAACATTTAAATATCTTTCCTCTCTCTAAATAAAGTTAAAAATTTGAAGCTATTAGAACCTTATTTCATAAAAATGATTAAAGCATTCTATTAGTAAACTCAAAACCAAAAAAGATATAGAAAATTTGGATTCGATTAGTTTTCTAGCACGAATAGTTTTCTTCGTTCTCTGGGAGCCTCATAATGCTCTGGAATTGGAAAAATGCTTCGAAAATGATATGATTCACTTATTTCCGCACCTTGTAAGCACTTTTAAAATTTATTTTTGCTAGAATCTGAAGGACGAAGAGTTTTTTAAGTAAGTATAATTATGAACAACGTATTTCCACCTGGACTTAAATGAACTTAAATGAACTTGATTGTCAAGATATTTGTAAACTTAACTTATCAAGTTATAAGTTCAAATGAAATTTGTCAAGTTGAAAACAATTTATAGTTATGAAGATTTTTTATAGCGATAATTCCGAAGCATAAATATAAGCCATGTATTTTAGAGAATAGAATGCCACACAGTGGGGTCAAACGCAATTTTTTTGGTAATAAATCTGTATCTCCTAAACTACTGGTTGGATTAAATTGAAATGTATGGAAGAGTTGCAGAGGAGGACCTAAGCTTTGAGAAAAACTATCTTGCAGTCACCCTACAGGGTGTCAAAATTGACTACCTCGAGTATGTAAAAGTTTAAAAAAATCGTAACTTATAAAAATGAAGTCCGATTTTAAAGATTTTTATATTTCTGTAAAGTGCTTGGCAAGATAAAGAAAAAATAAGCTTACTAACCTAAGTTATCTCTTACAGTTAAAAAGATATTTTGACTTGAATTTTGAATTTTTGATTTTTTGCCTCGACTTTCTTTCGTTTTTCGGGAATAAGTCCTGGGATATATGAGGTAAAAATTTTTTAAAAATATTTTGTAATTTGCTATATATTTTAAAATAATATGCTGAAAGAATTTTTGGATTATCTCAATGCGTCTAGACGTGAAAAATATTCAAAGTCAGCACTCTGAAATTGGTATGAAAAACGGCTACTTTTTACAAAAATATAGTACAATTCTTTCACTTTTTTCTCAAAGTTCCGTTAAAGAAAAAATTTTGTTCTTTATATATTTCAAAAGACGAGGCTTCATAAATGGTTAATGTAGAAATTTTGAACTGATTTAGGCTTGCACCCTACATCAGGCATTGGTCGAAAATGCTGAATTTTGGAAAAAGTTAAATTTTTGTCGATTAATAAAAAAAATGTCACCCAAGTTTTTTTAAATTTTTTGACAATATTTCATCAAAAAATAGATTTAGAATAATTTGACACTAAACTGCTTCCCGCCCGGCCATAAACGAATGCAGCAGAGCAGATTTCATGAAAAAAGTCAATTTTTTAAACGACTTTTTGTAATTGCATAAAAAAGCATATTATCATAATATTTTCGCCATTATTTCTTAAGTAGTGTATAAAATATATATTGATCTTTCACTCCTGAAAAAATTATTAGAAAAGCTTTACAAATCAATTTTTGCCAATTTTTCAAAATTAAAAAATATAAAAAAGATATAAAGACCAAAAAAATAATGTTTTGTAAAACAAAACTCCGCCTATTTTCCAAAAACTAATAAAATATTACAAGAATATAAAAATAAACTTATTTACCAATTCATTGACGTATAATATGTATATATAGATCATTTTAAAAGCATTATATCATGGTCTCAAATCTGACAACTTAGGTCAACTTTCACAAAATTCATTGTTATACAATATTTCCATATGTGCGTATACGTAACACACAATTGTATTGGCACGTTTTGGTTGCTGAACGAGATAATATTCGTAATAATCGCTTATATTTATTAAATATTGTTTATTTTTGAAATTTTTAATGATTTTTACAGGAGTGAAAGATCAATATATATTTTATACACTACATAAGAAATAATGGCAAAAATATTATGTTAATATGCTTTTTTATGCTATTAAAAAAAGTCGTTTAAAAAATTTACCTTTTCATGAAATCTGCTCTCCTGCATTCGTTTTTGGCCGGGCGGGGAGCAGTTTAGTGTCAAATCATTCTAAATCTATTTTTTGATGAAATATCGTCAAAAAATTTAAAAAAGCTAGCGTGACATTTTTTTTATTAGTCAATAAAAAATCTAACTTTTTCCAAAATTTACCATTTTCGACCAATGCCTGATGTAGGGTGCAAGCCTAAATCAGTTCAAAATTTCTACATTAGCCATTTGTGAAGCCTTGTCTTTTGAAATATGTAAAGAAAATTTTTTTTTCTTTAACGGAACTTTGAGAAAAAAGTGAAAGAATTGTACTATATTTTTGTAAAAAATAGCCGTTTTTCATACCAATTTCAGAGTGGTGACTTTGAATATTTTTCACGTCTAGACGTATTGAGATAATTAAAAAATTCTTTCAGCATGTTATTTTAAAATATATAGCAAATTACAAAATATTTTTAAAAAATTTTTACCTCATATATCCCAAAACTTATTCCCGAAAAACGAAAGAAAGTCGAGGCAAAAAATCAAAAATTCAAAATTCAAGTATAAATATCTTTTTAACTGTAAGAGATAACTTAGGTGAGTAAGCATATTTTTTCTTTATCTTGCCAAGCACTTTACAGAAATATAAAAATCTTTAAAATCAGACTTCATTTTTATAAGTTACGATTTTTTTAAACTTTTACATACTCGTGGTAGTCAATTTTGACACCCTGTAGATTTTCTTGTGTTATCACAGGGTGACTGCAAGATAGTTTTTCTCAAAGCTTAGGTCCACCTCTGCAACTCTTCCATACATTTCAATTTAATCTAACCAGTAGTTTAGGAGATACAGATTTATTACCAAAAAATTTGCGCTTGACCCCACTGTGTGCCATCTGATTTGTTATACCCTGCAAGTTAAATGTGCACAGAATTACAAAGCATAATGGTTGAATTTTAAATAATCTTGAAATCATATCTATATGAGATATACGAATCATTTTAATTTTAAAAAAATCTACAGAATAAACTGATTACTATATGTTATACATCGATCAGGATTGTTTAGAAACTTCTAAAACACATTCGCTTATAGCAATTGTTTAATGTCGTGAATAAATGTTCAAGAGCAATTCTAGAATTCATATATAAAATAAAATATTATTAGCGAATTTCTATTGTCAAGTTTTTGTTTTAGAAATCAAGATTATTTTTCTGGAATGTAAAGTTAGATCACAATTCGAATCTGGCAACCGTAGCTAGAATTTGAAGTAGGCATAGCTTAATAAGAGAGCTTAATTTTAATTTTCCACCAAGTCTGGAATCTTCACAAAGCTCTGGATAGATTAAACAAATTTTTGAAAATGACGCATAAATACGCATATCTCCGCTCACAGCCAAAAATTTCCAAATATGGCTCCGTAAGTAAACCAAATTTTAATTTTCTATGTCGCCTAAGATAAAGTTGCTACGGAAATTATATATAGAAGATATAGATTGAAATTAAAATAAAATCAAACATTTTAAGTAAGATCTTTTTTCAATAAAATGTTTAATACAGACTTGATTTAATATTTTGTTTTTTTTTTTGTTTTTGAAAACATAGTTTTTCTGTTTTTAATTTTTTAAAATTTTTAATAACAGAGTTGAAAATTAAAACAAAAAATTATTGAATTAATTATTTTCTAATATATTTGTTAATTGGTGGCTTTTTTCTATGAAACAATTTGTACATTAATTTCTCGCAGAAACAAATTTCACAATATAATAATTCATTTATTTTAACTAATAATTCCGACTTAAATTATAAGTAATATATACATACTTACGTATGTAACTAAATTATGTTTTTAAAATTAATTCACAATTCTATAATTATTTTGCACACAGTTCTACAAAATTTATTATATATACAATAACAAATTACATATTAATAAAAAAACAAAAACAATTTTTTTTTGTTATTCTCAACACTGTAATTTTTTAATTTATTTGTATCCTCTATGTTTTCCATACTAACATACACATGATGTTATTGGCAATTTTGTCATCCTAAAGTTTGTATTATAATTTTCCTTTTTCCTTATTTTTTCCACTCACGTTATAAAACTTAAACCGATTACTTTGATTTTAATTGTATGTTGTTATCCTTTGCTGTTTTTGCAAACAATGCATGCAAAAATACATTTGTTAATTTGTATAAAATATTTTTTTTTACTTAACACTTTATTGAGCTCCTATTTAAATTTTTAAGATTATTATAATCATCGTTAATATATTTCTATGTCACAATACCCACATATTTATTCATTAATAATCCCATAATTAATTTGACTAGTCTTTATATACTTTAATAGTTCCTTTTCCACATTAATAATGAATTAACATTTAATAAATAACTAAAAACTACAAACAATAAAAAATACAAATTTTTGTTTATTTCTGTTTTAAATTCTACTTTATTTTATTTATTTTTATACATTACTAATGATGTACACGCACAAGCATATTTTTTCAACATATTTTTTTGCATATTTTTTCACATATTTCGTACGCATATATTTAACTTGTCAGCTTCGCAAGTCGTCGTTTATTCGTACACATTTACTTCGCAGTAAAAAATGCACAAGCTGAAATATTTTACGCAGTTCGTACTGGTCATGTTGCATATTTTTTGTTTTGTATAATTTTTGTTCAACATATATTTTGAAAATAAAAATATTTAAATGTACAAGTGAAAACATATATGGCGCTAGTTGATTGTGGTATATTTTTAGTATTTTTATAATAAAAACTTTTGTTGATGCAATATTTTTATGATTTGCTTTCAAAAAATATGAAAAATTATGCAATTTTTTTAATATTTTAGTAGTAATTTTAAACTCTGTATTAAAGACAAGATGAGTAAGTCGATAGAATTTTACAACAATAGTTTCCACTCTTCTATAAAGGAGAAACCCAAGATTAAGAAGGTAACGACAACTCTACAACAACTACAACACCAAAAAAAACCCCATGTATTTTGTTTTTGCATTGTCATCTCTTATGTCAACTTTAATTTTGTCATTTCACATGTTTCTTTACAAAAAACAAAAACAATTCATGTAGTAAAAAGAGAGGAGAAAGACAAAAATATGCAAAAAAAAATGTAAACATAAACAAAAATTTTACACTTCAAATTACAAAACACAGGCAGCCATATTGATTTCAAAAAGAAAAAAAATTCTCAGATGTTTTTATGTCGTTACCTTCTTAATCTACCTTGGAGAAACCTATTAATGTTGAGCATGGTAGATGTGACAAAAAAAAGATACATGAGACTATGGAAACAATTAAACAAATTTACGTAGATAAAAGAAATGAGAAACGAGAATGTTATGAGGACCAGAGGGATAAGGGTTTCATAAAAATTATAAAGCTTTTAGACATAAAGAAGATCCAAAGTTTAGGGAAAGCGAACTGCAAAACATACATAGTTCGAACATAAAAAGACCCACAAAATACGATGGAGTCGTAAATATTAGTCAATTTCATGATAATTAAACCATCAATTTCGTTATCTTTTAAACCCAACATTTTTTTCTGTTATATATATAATTTTGTTAAAAAAAAAAAAATATATATATATAAATGAATACATGTTATTTTTGAATATATTATAATTAAATTTTCGTATTTGTTTTACTGAAGTTTAAAAGTATGTTTAATAATTAAATAAAACTAGCTGTAAATAATAAATTTGAAAGTTATTTATATATTATACTGTTAAAAATGTGAAAAAAAAAATTATTTAAAATAATTACTAATGTTAAATACTACGAAATGTTAAATATTATTCATATATTAGTTATAAGTACTTACACATATATTTTTGTTAATATATTATAAGGATTCTGGAGTGTCCTTTATTAAATGAAGGGGTAGTTACGTTTGTAACTCTCAATAATATTAATGTTATTGATCTCTTCTATTTTATTTCCTTTTTTTAAGTTATTGATAAGTTTTTAATTGTTTAGTTTTTTGTAATCCTCTAAAGAGTGAAGTTGAATAAAAGACATCAAACACATAATTTGTAATTTAATATAATATTACTTAACTCACACGCAGTATTTGTATGGTTTTAAATGCGTGCAGAACAGTATTTATTGCTCCGCACACACACTGATAACAGCACTTGAAAAATATCAAGTGTCTTGCAATGCCTTATAAGCAGAGTTTAAAATTACTACTAAAATATTCAAAAAATTGCATCATTTTTCATATTACTTGAAAGCAAATCAAAAAAATATTTCATCAACAAAAATTTTTATTATAAAAATACTAAAAATATACCACAATCAACGAGCGCCATATATGTTTTCACTTGTACATTTACATATTTTTATTTTGAAAATATATGTTGAACAAAATTATATAAAACAAAAAATATGCAACATGACCAGTACGAACTGCGTAAAATATTTCAGCTTGTGCATTTTTTACTGCGAAGTAAATGTGTACGAATAAACGAAGACTTGCGAAGCTGACAAGTTGAATATATGCGTACGAAATATGTGAAAAAATATGTTGAAAAAATATGCAAAAAAATATGTTGGAAAAATATTATTGTGCGTGGACATCATTAGTAATGTATAAACAGAAATAAAATGAATTAGAATTTAAAACAGAAATAAACAAAAACAAAGATATTTGTTTTTGGGTATTTCTGTATTGGGTATTGTGACATTGAAATAGAATAACTAAATAAATATGAACAATAATTATGAAATAATATGTTTGTTCTTTTCTACACATCTTCAAAAATTATCGCTATTTAACTTAAACCGCTTGCTCGCTGGTTTATACATGGAATTAGAGCAGTGCTTGCCACTCTGTGAACGCATTTATTAACATTGTTTTTTTATTATAGGTTTTGTATTGTAGAAATGAAAAAATTAAGAGAACATCCGCACATGTGCGCCACTTTGGCAAGCACTGAATTAGAGTAAAAAATTAAAATAATAAAAACATAATTTAGTACATATGTATATATTATAATTTAAGTCGGAGTTATTAGTTAAAATAAATAAATTACTATATTGTGAAATTTGTTTTTGCGAGAAATTAATGGACAAATTTTTTCACAGAAAAAAGCCACTATATTAGTAAATAATTAATTCAATAATTTTTTCTTTTAATTTTCAACTCTATGTTATCAAAAATTTTAAAAAATTAAAAACAGAAATACTATGTTTTCAAAAAAAAAAATAAAAATAAATAAATCATTAAATCAAGTCAAGATGATTGAATGAATTAAAAATTTTATTGAAAAAAGATCTTACTTAAATTGTTTGATTTTATTTTAATTTCAATCTATATCTTCTACATAAGTATAATTTCCGTAGCAACTTTATCTTAGGCGACATAGAAAATTTTAATTTGGTTTGCTTACGGAGCCATATTTGGAAATTTTTGGCAGTGATCGGAGATAAGCGTATTTATGCGTCATTTTCAAAAATTTGTTTAATCTATCCAAAGATTTGTGAAGCTTCCAGATTTGGTGGAAAATTAAAATTAAGCTCTCTTCTTATTAAGCTATGCCTACCTCAAATCCTAGCTACGGTTGCCAGATTCGAATTGTGATCTAACTTTACATTCTAGAAAAATAAACTTGATTTATAAAACAAAAACCTGACGATCGAAATTCGCCAATAATATTTTACTTTATATATGAATTCTACGATTGCTCTTGAACATTTATTCACAACATTAAACAAGTGCTGTAAGCGAATGTGTTTTAGAAGTTTCTAAACAAGCCTAGAGGAACCCGTGATAGATGTATAACATATAGTAATCAGTTTATGATTCTATATGTTAAAATGATGCGTATATCTTATATAGATATGATTTCAAGATTGTTTAAAATTCAACCATTATGCTGTGTAATTCTGTGCACATAAAGGATATAATAAATCAGATGGCATTCTATTATCTAAAATATATAGCATATATTTATGCTTCGGAATTATCGCTATAAAAAATCTTCATAACTATAAATTGTTTTCAACTTGACAAATTTCATTTGAACTTATAACTTGAAAAGTTGAGTTTACAAATATCTTGACAATCAAGTTCATTTAAGTCCATCTAGTAACCCTAATCCTAATGGAGCTGGGTTTTTAATTTTTTATCGGAGGGCGGAAATACGTTGTTAATAATTATACTTACTTAAAAACTCTTTGTCCTTCAAATTCTGGCAAAAGCAAATTTTAAAAGTGCTTACAAGGTGCGGAAATAAGTGGATCGTATCATTTTCGAAGCATTTTTCCATCTCCAGAGCATTTTGAATCTCCCAGAGAACGAAGAAAATTATTCGTGCTAGAAAACTAATAGATATTTTTTTAAGTTTACTAATAGAATAAAAAAAAAATATTTATTCACATAAATATTTTTTTTAAGAATTTCGGAGGCTTCCGAAAAATGACCCAAAGCAAAACCGTGAATAATATAGAAAAATATATATTTTCATTCTAAATGTGGCTGATTTTGTGCAGAATTAATAATGAAATAATTATCTGAAAGAATTTTATTATTAAATTACAGGTGACCAGAAAGCAAAAAGGGATCACAAAAGTTATAAGTAACTATTTATAATTAGGACTTTTATATAAACAAATTATTTATAAATTCGTAGTCTAGGATATATGAAACAACAAAAATTCAGCAGTATTTTGTAATTCTACAATTATTTTGAACATTTTGTTATTCTCAACACAATTCGTACTGCAATGTGGTTATTTATTTGCTTCATCTTTGTTTTCCATACTAACATGCACATGATGTTGTTGGTAAATTTGTCATCCCAAAGTGTGCATTATAATTTCCCTTTTTCCTTATTTTTTTCCACTCACGTTATAAACCTTAAATCGATCACTTTGATTTTAATTGTATGTTGTTATCCTTTTCAACATAAACAATACATGCAAAAATACATTGGTTAATTTGTATAAAACAATTTTTTCTTACTTAACACTTTATTGAGCTCCTATTTAAATTTTTAAGATTATTATAATCATCGTTATTATATTTCTATGTCATAATACCCAATACAGAAATACCCAAAAACAAACGTCTTTGTTTTTGTTTATTTCTGTTTTAAATTCTAATTCATTTTATTTCTGTTTATGCATTACTAATGATGTCCACGCACAAGAATATTTTTCCAACATATTTTTTTGCATATTTTTTCAACATATTTTTTCACATATTTCGTACACATATATTCAACTTGTCAGCTTCGCAAGTCTTCGTTTATTCGTACACATTTACTTCGCAGTAAAAAATGCACAAGCTGAAATATTTTACGTAGTTCGTACTGGTCATGTTGCATATTTTTTGTTTTGTATAATTTTTGTTCAACATACATATTTTGAAAATAAAAATATGTAAATGTACAAGTGAAAACATATATGGCGCTCGTTGATTGTGGTATATTTTTAGTATGTTTCACATCAAAAAATGTTAATTATGCATATTTTCAAAATGGGCTGTCGTAGAAAAGAAAAAACTATTTACTAATTTTTAAACTCTGCTTATAAGACACAGTTTGCAGGGCTCTAGTACTTACTTGTTGTGTTGTTGGGTTTTTTTCTGTGTCTCTTCGATTTCTTCTTGCTGTTGTGTCTGTTGATCCTCTGCTACTGCACTTGTTGATTTTTAATTTTTGTTGATGAGTCGTTGTTGTTGTTTCCAAAAATTTGTTCAGAAAAAAAACTCCTTTGTTCTATGTAGATTTTTTATATATTTAATAGATTTTTTGTTTAAAAAACTGGTCCTTTTTTGTTATTGTTGTTCACTGCACTTTTTTTTTTTTTTAATTTAATACTACACTTCATATGACTCGAAGCGACCAAATGTTTGTTGTTGGAGTTTGTTTGGTTGTTTGTTCGTGTCACCTTTTGTTTTTATTTCTTTTCTTTATTTTAAATAAAACACCTTATTTTTGTTATTTTATTTAATTTAATTCAATATTTTGTTTTTATTTTTAATTCTTGTATTTAGATTTCAATTGGATTTAAAAACGACCGGAAAATTACTTTGGTGTCATGAATTCCAATATTATCGGTTTTATGTTCGAATCTAAATTAGTGTCGGTTTTATGTGTCACAGAATCCAATTTTATCGGTTTTTCTATTGGAAACAAACCAAGCAGCTAACAGCTGTCAGATTTCATTAACAAGCTTTTGTTTTTTGAATATTTTGGCAAAATGTAAGTAAATTCATAGATATTTTATAAAAGGAAAATAATATTTTTTATTTACTGTAAGAAAACACTTAAAAATAAAAATAAAAACTCCACAATTATAAGGTTTATTGCAAAATATGTATATCATTGAAATGTATTTCACTGCTTAAAAAGCCTACTCTAGAATCCAATTGGCTGAATAACTGGACTGTAGAGTCGTTTCCAACTGATTTCTTATTCGCTCGTTTAGATAACAAATGCAAAGCTACTAGTTACAACATTGGCGGAATTTTATTAAGCTAGAAATGCCAAGATTCATACGGAAATCGTTTTTATTTAACCGATAATGGAATGTGAATCTTCAAAGAAGATTTATATTACAAAGCACAAAATAAAAAATGTAATTACAATCTCCGGCAGCTTAACAAGCATATTGCCACATTCTCTTTAAATTCTTCTCGCCTCCTTCTTTGAGCATTCCTCTTCTAACAAAAAATACTACAACTGCAAATGTAATTTTATTTATTTTATTGTAACTTATTTTTTAAATAATATTTTAATATAAACTCAATAATTTTTAATAATAATTCAACAAAAACACTATTGCTTACAAATTTTCTAAAAAAAAATTTGATATACAAAATGTAAACAAACGAACAAATGTATGAAACAGCTGATTCGAACATCGGTTTTGTTTACATTCGAAAATACCAAAACCAATACGGTTTCATGACACGAAATGAAATCAATATTGGTTTGTAATTCCGATAAAAAACAAATCCGACTTGGATTCTATGACAGCCCTGAATGTGACTATTTTTAGTTTATTACGTTTATAGTAAATCAATTTCAAATAAGCAAAACCCCAAAAAGTTGCAAAATCTTCATCTTTCCTTTTATTATTGGTAATGCAGTGGGATAAGACAGTGCGGTAAGGCCGTATCAAAAACAACATGAAAAAACGAAAGATTTTACAATTTGCAACTCTTTGCTAATTTCAAATTTATTTACAAGAAACGTTGCAAACACAAAATAGTCATATTATATATCATTTTAAAGGAAATTGTGTCTTCTCTAAAACTATATATAATAAATTTCACTATTTTAAAATTTTTAGCACACTTTTCTTCAAACAATACGAACAAATGGAAAATATGTTCATATGGACATATTTCAAAATTTGAGACTGAATAATATCTAAATGCTTATATTTAAAAAATTTGAGACTGAATAATATCTGAATGCTTACAGGCATCAACATAATTTTTTCACATGATATAAAATATTTAATGGAAAATTGATAAATGTAAAAATCAGAAAATATATATAATTTTACTATATATTTTTAGGAGTCTAAATTTTTATTATTGAAAATATGGATATTTTCGAAAAATTGCCTCGTGTGACTAAGTTTACCGGTAGGCTGTCATAATTTTTTGCAAAACCTTTAAAAACATATTGAGCTATATAGTTTAATTCACAGAAGTATTAAATCAACAATCAATTTTTTTACAGACTCAAAAAGTTCAACTTCTCATCCAATATTGATCATTTTTGACCATTGCTGGATGTAGGGTGATCGTTCAGAACTTTTAAAAATTAGAGTCCCGTCTTTCAGAAAATGTCAAAAAATATCAAACTTTTTTATCAACATTTTTAAAAAAAGTCAAATATATAAAGTTACTTTTTTGGCAAAAAATTTAAATTTTTGAGACCTGCTTTGAAATTTTGACTTTGCCATTTTTTTTCTTGTTATCGAATTGAGATAACAAAAAAAAATTTTTTTTTTTTTGTCTTGATTAAAAGAATTCAAAAATGTAAAAATATTTAAAATCGGTTAATAATTGTCCCACTGTAGCGGCGTCCGCGCAGCTACAGACTCTATTCAACAATATTCTAAAAGCCTAACTCCTCCGCTATCGATGTTTCAAGTTTCATCTAAATCGGTTCAGTGGTTTCAAAGTTCCAGACTTATTACCATTTATTTTGCTTTTGGCCCCACTGTGCATTGTGTTAAAATATTAGTTAGACTTTTTTAAAAAGCCACCATGCAAATGTTATCTCGGAATGGATTTTTTAATGTCATATATATGCCGCATTTATATACAATTCATTATATCAATTTATATCTAGAAGATTGGTCCACATTTGACCATATCTCCTATACTTGTTCATCTCTCAAATATTTTGTACATATATCTACAATAAATTTTAACTTGCTTATAAACTTTGACTTAAATAAATTCGACTGCTCAGTCCAGAACTCAATTATACCCAGATTCCTGAGCAAGTACTCTTATTCCTAGAGAGTGGACTAATCAAATCGAAATTGTAAGATTTATTACATTGTTCGTATTCATTACTATTACATTATATTTATAATTTTGCTAATCTGACCTATTCGTGGACACCTTTAAATGTTTCTATTTACATATACATATACGTACATACATATGTGGGATTTAAGGATGTCTGTCTATGTAAACTTTATAAACGAAGTACCAGAATATAGTTTACTGAAAGTTCCTAGTTTATAATTGAACATAACTGCTGCATAAAGTCCGAAATCCCTTTGAAGATAGTAAATTTCATGTAAACGTTTCTTATAAATGTATAAATGTTTTCTTTAATTTAAAAAAAATTAATAAAATTATTTTCAATATTTTGACTTTTAGGTACAAAACAAATTCACAATAATGCTAACTGAAAGTTAACTAACTTTTCATTGCTGTTAATAACAAATTTAACTTTTAGTTTAATATTAACCGGAAGTTAGATAACTTATTGTTAAATTTAACTAAACCGTACTTTGTGTTAACGGTCATCAGTGTGCTATTTATATACCAAAAAATTATTATTGATTTTTTTTTTTTAACCAAATAAGCTCGTTATAGTAATTTCTCATTTCAATTTTTTTTTGCAAAAGTTCCTGGGGGTTACGGTCAAAATTCTCAATTTAATTTGTTTGGACAGTCTAATATATGTAATAGATATAAGAAATTTGAAGCTAGGAAGTGTTGATGGCTTTTTGTAGATCTTACAACATAACTATGAAATCCCAAATTTTAAATCATTCGCGTAAAATCTCACGGAAATACAGGCATTTAAAACTAAAAATGTAAAAAAAATTTAGTTGAAACTTTCGAGGATTTTTGGACTCATTTTAATTTTTCACTGACAATTTCCAACTTTTTGATTTAAACCATTAACAAGTCGATAGACAAGACTTAAGAAATTTATTTGCTGTATAATAAGTATTCGTTAAAAAGTTATGCGGTGATAGAAAGTGAAACCAAAAAATTTAAATTTTGCAGTTTTTTTATAGAAAATTGTGCCATGCAATGAATTTAAATTTAAAGGATAAAATTTAAAGAAGAAGTGGTTACCTACTGTTCTATAAAAGCGGATTTATTAATAATTTTTAAATGCAAAAATTTTATGCAATTTCGAAAACTTTTACCAAATTTCAAAACTTTGTTCCGACTTTTTTCAGTATAAGATATGATAATAGATCATCGAAAAATACCTTCAAAGAATCATCTTAATAATTAAAATTTATATTATGAAAAAAAAAAAAAAAATAAACATTATTTATATCTGCTACAGCGGCATTCATCTTCAAACTCATTTCGCTTGCTGACAATTATTGCGAAGTATAAATGATGTTAATATTGATGTCAAATGAAGGCATTTTATTTGCTTAATACTAAAATTTAGATGTCAAAATATTATAAGGTCAAAATATTATAAGGACAAAAAAAACATGTTCTTAACCTCAGAAATCAACCCCATAAAATACTACTTTCTCCAAACTTGAAGCAATATTCACTTAAATTTTCCAGCAAACGATCATAAGATATACATATCTTTTATTGCTCATGATTTTGCGAAATTTTAAACCAAAATTTTTTTTTTTTTATACTATAGCTACTTAAAACGAAATAAATAATTACCTCAGCTGCTTGATCGTTAAGTTTTGCAGATATAATAATATTGTGCGGGTGTTTCGGAAACTCTCCCAAAGTTGAGCCACTAGCATAATACATATTATGTTCTCCAAGACGAAAATATCCTTCAACAACATAATCAGTCAAAGATACACCAAATGCTTGTAGCATGTCATTAAGTGCTGGAATATTTGATCCGCCAGTATCTGGAATCCACCATTCCCTTGTATTTTCATCATAAAATTTCATTTTACTCATTACAGATGTGTTATACCAATCACCAAATACAATTACACTGAGACCATAGTCAAATACATCTTTTTGTAATTTATAAATTTCTTCATCGAAAAATTCTTCTTCTGGATCAACAATTAAAAGGGTTCCATAATTTGACGCATTAAAACATGTAAAAGGCATTCCCAGTGTTTCTATATAATAACCAAGGTCTCTGAGGTGCTGATACATATCACGGAAATTAGTGTGTATATGATCGCTTCTCCAATCTAATGGGTCTGATTTAATTCGAAGGTTATCGCGGGGTATATAACCTGGAGGATATTGCAAATTGTGGAATTGATCCCATAATATTTTTTTATGTCTAGGAGGCTTAGGTACAACTTTAACAATAATGGGAAAATTAATAAACGAGTTTAAAAACGTATCGTCTAATTGTGGTGTTTGAATTTTAATCCTAATATGACCACTTGATTCACCTTCATAAGAACATCCTTTATTATTAACAGCTGAAAAATAAAACAAAACATATAACATGTAAAATTTAATATGTATTATTGTTTTACAAAAATATAAAATAACTCTCTAACAACTTAAGTATAGGTATGCCAAACGGGAATATGATTTTGATCTGCAAAGTATTCCTCCTTTTTACAATAAGGGATGGAGTATCATGATTTTGATGTACTGAATAAAAATCTGTTTTAACAAGCAATTTTGATACCTTTGAAAGATATTTGTTATTTGGTGTATACATCTTTGTTAATATTTTTAGCTATATAAAACTTTCAAATCGCCATATTTCGCGAACCACTTGATTAAATTATTTGAAAATTTTAATAAGTCTTAGTTTTGACGGACATAATGACTGTACCAAATATTATCATTCTGTAGAGGTGAGGAAATCACCTGGTTCGTTTTAAATGGAATTACTCTTATGTGTTTTTTGGTTACTTTTAAGGAGAACAAACAAACCGTTTTTTTCATAGTACATTTATTAATTTTATCTTAGTAGTACGGAAATGGAAGAGTTGTTTTTATTTTCAATAAACAGGAATTTTGAAGATGAATTTAATTTTATGAAATTGAAAACCAATGAACTTATTTCTGTAATGTCTTCTTTTATATGCTTTGATGAGGGGAAAAATTGTTTTGCATTCTATGAAAATGAACACCAATGTATTTTTATATAATAACACTGCACAGAGGGCCAGAAAGATAGATTTTTGGCCAAAACTCTTTATCGTTGCCGGATAAGGCAAAAAATTAATATCTCAAGGATATTGGACTTGCTGATTCCAAAAATGAACTAAAAAATTAAAAATGGTGGAACCAAAATTTTGTGTAAAGGCAGTTTTCGTTATTTTCTAATTCTCAAAAATTACTTATGGCCTCTGTGTACTATTTTTGTTGGTCACCTCGGGTATGAAAATTTTTAAAAAAATCGCCAAAATTTCATTTATGATTTGATTGAAAAAAAATTTTGAACACAGATAGCCCTTATAATTCTCTACAAAAAATATGCTTACATGTGTGGGTTATCTCATTTACTTTTTGAGATATTTGGACCAAAGTAAAATTTTGACACATTTTTGTACATGTCTTTTTTTAGTTTTTTTTACTTAGCGGGCGCAATTTGTGTCCTATTCTAAACAATTTTTGTGCAAGGATCATATACCTATGTGGTTTAGATAAAAAGTTATATTATTTTGAATTAGAAAATTTGAAAAAAATTGTGATTTTTTTTGAAAAGGTGGTAACATTTTTTCACTTTAAAATCCATTATTTTCCTCTGGACCATAAATTTTTTTTTCATGTTTCTAAAAGAATGCTTAATACAAATGCATGTAAAACAAATCCGAGGGCAGTTGGGGTAACAGTCTCCCCGCTAGCCCTATCAAAATTTCGTTAATTTTAATTTTTGTATTTTTAGTTTTTTGTGGAGCACAAAAATGTCAAAGCTAATATTAAAATAAAAATACCGTAGAAAGTTACCTCCATATTTTGGCTAAACACAAACAAAATTTGAATAAGCCACGCCTCTTATAACGACAGGGTGACCATTTTACAGAAAAAAGTCAATTTTTGAAGTAAGTTTTCACCGAACAGGAATTTTGGGTATTTCGGAGTAAAAAAATGGAAATCTATTTATACTCTTCTTTTAAGAACCATTTTTTTTTATATAATACTAAAATTTTAGAATGATAGCTTTATTAATATAGATTAATTTTTTTTTTTTGAAAAATAACACTAAATATAAAAAATTTTCGTTTTTTGTTCATTTTAAAGAAAAAATTTAGTTGGAATACTTTATTATTTAAATATTATTATTTTTCAAGTAATAACCTTTCCAACGATACCAAATACTTGCCCAAATACTTTACACAATCGTTTAAAAACTAATTGAAACTTTACCTCCTTCCGCAAAATTTGCACATTTTCCTTCAATTTCTATGGTAAATGTGTGCTGAAGCATTCTATATACATAAGTGCACAGCAGTTTCAACGTGTTTTTTTTAAATAACTTTGTTTAACTTTTGAATCGTTCAATATATTTCAACGAAATTTCACATAGTTATTACTGAGGTAGTTTCCAACTGTTATGAAGGAGCACAAGTTTCTAGGTGGTCTCGGGGCAGAAGGGAGGACCGCCGAAATGGGTCACCTCGGATATTATATAAGAAATAATTAAAAGGATTGACCACTTTCGAAGGTTCTCCTCCTGCCCAAAGACCAGCTAGAAATTTGTAATCCTTCAAAGTATTTGGAAAATACTTCAGTAATAACTATGTTAAATTTCATTGAAATATATTTATCCGTTCAAAAGTTACGTTTTATTATTTAAAAAAAAACACATTGAAATATACATATATAAGTGCACAGCAGTTTCAATGTGCTTTTTTAAATAATAAAAAGTAACTTTTGAACGGATAAATATATTTCAATGAAATTTAACACAGTTTTTATTTTTTGTAGAGAATTATAAGGGCTATCTGTGTTCAAATTTTTTTTTAATCAAATCATAAATGAAATTTTGGCGATTTTTTAACAAATTTTCATACCCGAGGTGACCAACTTTGGAGGTCCACCCCTCGTCCCCCAGACCCGCTACGAATCTGTCCTCCTCCAAATCAATTGCCATACACCTCAGGATTGCCCGTGTGAAATTTCAAATACATCCAGCAGTTCTAATGTTACAAAATTATTTCCAAAAAATTCCGTTTTGGGACCACTGTGCGGCAGAAGATAGTAACCATTTTGTTTATATTATGTTAAATATTAAATAAAGGGAACACGTTTTCTAATAAATCCTGTAAGATATCATTATTTTCAATCAGCCACCTTGTAAACATGTGCTTTGTATTTAAGTAATTTTTATAACAACTAAAAATAAAAATATATTTTCAAATGTAAAATAAGCATTAAAGGAAAACAATTTTGCAAAAAGTATTGTTTTTTAGTAATTTCCAAAATATACAAACACACACACATACAAACTTTCGTGTGTGCGTATTTTTTTTTTTTTGACAGTTCATCGTTTAACATTGCAAGCATTGGTGAAGTTTTTTAAAACAATTTTCCAACAACAAAATATATCACTATATAAATTGAATCTTCTAAACGTAACTTCCTTAATCACTATTAGAAGTCGTTTGGATAACAGTTACAGTTATGAAAAAACAAAAACACTATTTTTCAATACCTTTGCCAGCATTTGGAAAATTGTTTTTTTTTTTATCAATCCACATAATCTGTCTAATTCGGCACTATAAGATGTTTAATAGTAGAACGTGCGGAACTTTACAAAAACAACACACATGATTTTATGATAAGACATGATTTTATGATTAAATTTCGAATCTAATATTTTATCATAAAATCATGAACAAGACAATTTTGGTTTGTAAAAATATAAATTTTTAAGTGATTAGAATGAAAAATATTGACATTCACTAAAATTATTTATGTAAAGCGATAGTGAAACACAAAATTCATAACTTTTACTTATAAAAAAAAATAAGGTAAGCATTTATCATACTTTAAAAAGAAAAATTACTAATATTTCAACTAGTTCTGGGCAAGCGAATAAATTTAGAAAAAAAAAAATTAATTTTCTATAGAATGAAAATATGTTATTAACAATTTGAGGGCAGAATGAACAGAAAATTTTGTTTTATATAAAATTTTTAATAATTTAAACAACATTTTTTAGAAGTGTGGAAGTTTGTCTTATGTCTGACATGCCATGATATGGCTAAAGTCGCTAATATTCTATAGAACAAAAAATGAAGAATATATTTAAAATTTGATTTTGCAAGTCTATTCTGTGGAAAATTAAAATAGGGATATAAAGCAATCAAAGCTTTGGGAATGCATCGCATTGAAGTATCCGAAAAATATTTTACCAGAGCTGTCCAAAAATATTTTTTTCTATCATTTTCTAACTAATTTTAATTGGAAAATTATTCCATTAATTATTTTTATAGCTTTAAAGCTTTTAGTATAAGAATGATATCCCAAAATGAAACAGCTTTTTAAACTAAGCCTAATAAACATACATTAAAAACAAAAATTTTAAAATTAAGAAATTTTTGGCAACTTAAATTTGCAAAGGAATTTAATTTTTTTTTTTTTTAATTTCATTATTATATTATATTCATTATTAAATTATTTTCAAATTTTGAAAATAATTAAAATATTGTTGTTATTAAATATTTTGAAGAAATTGTTTTGTTGTAATGTTTGAAATGTGTGGAGTAGATTGTGGTAATTTCTAGATAAGTAGCGGTATTTATGCCTGTTTCTCTATGTCGAACGAATGCTTTCTTTCGCCTTCTATGCGAACGAAAACTGATTTGTAATACTGTATGGAAATGGTTAAATGTAATATTTAAAAAGAAACACTGGAAAGATAAATGCGAAAATCTATTATAAAAATAAGTACAATATCGTTTTAAATATTTGTACATACATTTAATACTAGGGAATGGTAAACAATGCCAAAAATCGATTTTCGATTTTACGATCAACTTTTTTCATTTCGATTTTCAAAATCGATTAATCGCTTCCCAAAATCGATTTTATTTTGAAGTCGATTTTTTATTGATAAAGTGAAATAAAATGTATGTGTATCAAAAACAACTAAAAAATAAACCTATAAAATTACTTCAAATATGCAGGTCACAACAAAAGTTATGTATATAAAATATAAGAAATCTGAATATTTAATTTATACATCAAACCATCTTCTTCAGTAAGGTGTTGTAAAAAAGCCTTACATTTAAATCAATGTTCACTAAGCCTGTTAATATTTGGATATTTTGTTTTATTTTTTTATTCCTTCAGAGGATTTGGACTATTGTTTCCAAATGCCAAGCTAGGGATAATATGTAAAAATACTAAGATCTTTTGCAAATTGGATATTGGTATTTTTTCATTTTCTATTTTCTTAAAACATTGGAAAACACAACTTGGGGCCATTTTTAAATTTCACTTTTACTCCTTAAAAGTTCAACACCAAATGATGTTTTTCTAACATCACTATGTCCCACTACGTCGAACGAAAAATTCTTTTCGACAATTTATATTAAAAAAAAAAACAAATAAATTTAAAATTTTGTTATTGTTTCTCTTATATTTTTTCTGCGTGCAACTCAAAAATTTTTCCGACGTCGTAGATAAATTTACCGAATTTTTAAATTTTGATTCGTCATATAACTGTTTAACATAACTTTATTATTACAAAAATTTGTTAATATATAAGATTTTTATAATTATACATATTTTTTTAAACTTTTTAAAATAAAATCGATTTTTAAAACTAAATAATCGATTTCAGTATAAAATCGTTGACATAAAATCGATTGCAAACAACCGATTTTTTTCTCCTAAAAATCGATTTTCGACTAAAATCGAAATCGATTTACCATTCCCTATTTAATACATTATCTTATTATTCAGCGAAAAGGTATGATTTTTAGAAAGGTTATGATGTTCCTATTATAAATAGTTAAATTCATTATTTCATATTTTAATTATATAGAAAATTCAATACAAAAGTAAAATTAGAGTCTATTTACATTATGGATTATAGCAGCGTTTTTTTTTATGACATTTTGTTTTCAAGTTGCTTCGAAACCCCTTCTACATTTACACATATAAATTTGTATTGTGAAATTTTTTAAAAAATGTTTGACAAAAAACAACAAATCAGAAAAATTAAAAATAAAATTGAAAAAATTTCATGAAATTTTTAGCTTTGCTACGACGTGCAACTTTTTTTACCCCGCTTGCTTCTCTACACCTCTTTAAATTTTTAAATTTTTGCGACTTATTAAAATTGATTTTGTATCTAGTGTTAATAAAATACGAATTTTCGAAAAACCGGTTTGACGGTTAACCGAAAATTGGGTAAAATTAAAAAACCGGATTTTCGGTTAACCCACATTTTAATAAATTTGAAGCTTAATAAAAATAATTTTTGCTAAAAAAGTGCATTTTCAGCTTATATTCTGAACCCAGCAGTAAATAATAAACACAGTTCTTTATAAATAGCGACTAATTTACATCACAAGTTTATAATACGTTTTCCAGCCTTTAGACTAGTTCTATAGTTTTAACATATTTTATAAAAACGATTTTATTTTGGAATCTTTTAGCATATATTTTAAAGTTTTATAACGATTGAAAATGTTTATATAAAGTATTTTTAAAATTTTTTTCGTTTTAATAATTTAAAAATGATATAAAATTATCGAAATTTTAAAGCACGTCAACAAAAAGAACTACAAATTTAATACACTTGAAGTGTAACATATTACAGTCAATTTTTTTACAATATGTTTAAAATATCATTTCTTAATAAAATTGCTTCATTAGAAAGAATTTGATAGTCCTCATCAGCATTGATCGTTTGTTCAGTAACTGAAAATTCTCCAAGATCATCTAAATGCTCATGAGGTCGAGAAAAGTGGATCCTTATGTTGTGTAAAGTACAGCACACATTTATTATCCGTGCTGCTTTTTCAGGGCTGTAATGAAGGCCTCTTTCACAAGAAGGCACCTTTTTTTTTTTTTTTTACATATATATTAGTTTTTATTGAATCTTTCTTTTTCAGAAATTTACAATAAGTATTAAAATCTTAACCTAAACTTAAATTATTGTTGATATTGCCACTGCAAAATCCAACGTAGAGTTTTCATTAGTAGTATTATCTTCCAAGATCCAGTGTTTCCATTCTTCTTAGGCGTCTGTGACCCTCAAAAGTTAGCAGATCCCTAGCGAGAGGGTTTGGGTGTTCAGATAATTTTTTCATATATTTGATGCTACTGTTCTTTATCTCCTCACGAATTGTAGAAATATTGAGATCCTTGTGGATGTTGCTATTTCTGACGTACCATGGTGCACCTGTTATTATTCTTAGGAGTTTGGACTGTCTTCTCTGTAATTTTTCAATGTTTGATGAAGAGGCTGTTCCCCAGAGCTGTATGCCATATAACCATATAGGTTTTATTACTGCTTTATATAACAGTACTTTATAGTCCAAGTCTAGGGCTGACTTTGGACCAATTAACCAATGAATTTGGGCAGATTTTAGTTTTATTTGAGTAACTTTGGATTCTATATGACAAGTCCATGTTAAACGCCGGTCTAGGTGAATACCAAGATACCTTACTTTATCCTGTTCAGGTATTTGGACATTGTTTATTCGAATGGGGGGACAACTTTCCCTGCGTGAGGTAAATGTTATATCGACACATTTCGAAGTATTCACATTGATCTTCCATTTATATAGCCATTTTTCCAGCTCAGTGATATGGGATTGGAGTTTTTCGGATGCAATCACCGGATTTGTATGCATACTTACAAAAGCAGTATCATCTGCAAAAATTGATGTATGAGTCATAGGGCTCGTGGGCATATCTGCCGTATATAGTATATAAAGAAGAGGCCCTAAAAAACTTCCTTGAGGTACTCCTGCGGAAATTTTTCTGCGTGAAGAAATCACATCTTTCGATCTTATTTGAAAAGATCTATTTATTATATAGTTTTTTAGTAACTTATGAACGTTCTGTGGAAGTAACGTGGTCATTTTATGTATTAGTCCGTCGTGCCAGACTTTATCGAAAGCTTGAGATATGTCAATAAATAACGCAGAGCAATACTGCTTGCTCTCGAAACCTCTTCTGATGAGAGTTGTAATTCGATGCACTTGTTCAATAGTACCATGTTTTCTCCTAAAACCAAACTGATGGTTAGGTATACTGTTATTATTATTAATATGTAATAATAGGCTCTCAAGGAGCAATTTCTCAAACAATTTCGAAAAAATTGATAATAAGCTTATTGGACGTTAAGATGTTACTTGAGTGACGTCTTTTCCAGGTTTGGGTATCATTACTATCTCTGACAACTTCCAAGTACTTGGAAAGTAGCCAGTACGTAAAATGGCATTGAAAATGAATAAAATAAATTTTAGAGCCGAGTTTGGCAAGAAACAAATCATTGTGCTGGTAATTTTGTCCGTTCCAGGAGATTTTCCTGCCTTCAGACCTTTTACTGCTAATTTCACGGCAGAGAGCCGGAATTATAATGGAGAGTGAATATGGTCGCTAACTACAACAGGTCTTAGAGTTGAACCTGTATTATTTGGAGTGAAAACGTGTTCTAAATGACTAGCGAATGCTTCAACTTTTTCATTAGAACTTTTTGCCCATTGGCCATTTTGGAGGCGTATGGGAGACTCATATGCAATAGGGCATTGCATATTTTTCACCGCCTTCCATAGACTATAATCAGTTTCCTTAGTAGAGTCTAAGTTTTGCAGATATGTTTTCAATTTGGATTTTTTTTGATTCTTCAGAGCTAAGCGTAATCTTTTGATACATTGATTAAGTCTAGTTTTGACGGCTGGTGATCGAGAATCTTGCCATTGACGTCTTAGTTGCCTTTTTTCCCTAATAAGAGATTCAACATTTGAGCAACATTTAATATATTTTGGCCTTCGTGAGAAACGCGAAGGTGTGGATAATATAGCTGCATTAGTCAGGATATCCGTGAAGATATTAACTACAGATTGTATTTCGTTTTCGCTTTTCAGTGGAATATTTTGTGGTAAGTGGGAGCTTATGTACATTTTGTATTTTAACCAGTTTGTTTTCTTGTTTGGGAAACAAGAGCTTTGAGTTTCAAAGTGACTTGGACTATTAATCAGTGTCAGGATCGTTGGTGTATGGTCTGACGAAAGATCAAGTGAAGGAATCAATGATATACATTCACGTTTTACATTTCTAATTACAGCAAAGTCGATAAGATCGGGAACCTTATTGAGGTCTGTAGGCCAGTAAGTAGGTTGGCCACAAGATATGGAATCTAGTTTGCTGGATGATATTGCTTCAAATAACTGCCTACCTCTGGGAGTTGTTAGACGAGAGCCCCAAAAGGTATGTTTTGCGTTATAGTCTCCTGCTGCTATAAATCTTGGGCCTAAAGTTGCAAAATAATCTACAAATTGATTACGATTAATAGAATATCTTGGAGGACAATATATAGAGGATATTGTTATATTGTTATCGGGAATATTTATTGAAGTGGCCTGAATATGATCCGTTCTGTATTCTGGCATTGGAAAATGCTTTATATCTTTACGAACTAATATTGCTGTCCCTCCGCATGCCCTACCGTTAGGCTGCTTTGTGTCATAGGTATAGTAGCCATTTATTCTGAAACAGTTCTTTTGAGTAAAGTGAGTTTCAGATACCAGTAGCAGATCAATATCTTGCAACGTTAAAAATTGTTGGACTTCGTGTTTATGTTGGCTAAGGCCGTTAGCATTCCAGTAACATATTCTTAAGGAATTCATTTTTTACTTAGCAAAATCTGCATGAGCATGCTTTGATTTTGCATTAATTGCTGTAACATATTTTGCATATTTGACATAAAACTGTTCATGGTTTCAATTAGTTTCTCAATAGAGCTTTGAGAATTTATGTTGGGAATTACTGAACCCTCTTTTAAAGCGTGAGCATATGAAAATAATGGAGCATTATTTTCATTATTTTTATGAGTTTGGTTGGGAATTACTGAACCCTTATTGAAAGTATTTGGAAATTGAGCATTTCCTTCTACGTTTAATTTCATTTGTGTAGTAGAACCTTCTTTTACCGTATGAGCATACGACAATTGCCGATTCGTGTTCAGGTTACTTCTATGTTGTGCACTAGAAGTAGGTCCATTAGGGAGGCTTGGAAAATTAGAATCCTGATATTTAGCATATACAGGTCTTCTTGCCTTTGAAGTCCCTTTAATTTGAATATACACAGGGCAACCACGGTAGTTTGCAGTGTGATTCTGACCACAATTGCTACACTTTCTTGCACTGATGTCTGTTTTTGAATGGGGACATTCCAGACTTTTATGGATATCTCCACATCTAACACAAACTGATGGCAATTTGCAGAAGGACTTAGTGTGTCCATATTCCTGACAATTCAAGCACTGTGGGGGACCTTTGCGTTTAATTGGTTCTTCCACAACTATCTTGCGATTTAGAAGGTATCTTAAACCGTATATGGGATGTGTATCACTCTTTTTCTTCAATCGGGAAGAATTATAAGATATTTCAACTCTAAAAATTGGTTGAGGTACCTTATTTTTATTAATTATATTGTGAACGGACTTCACTTCATAGCCTTCAGATTCAAGAGCTTCTTTAATCTCATCAGCCGGTACAGAACTGTCAATACCTTTAATGACAACCAATAAGCCTTTTGCGCTCTTTAGTTGATATGTATAGTAGTTTCTTTTTTCACTATCAAAACAGTCAACTATAATTCTATAGTTTTTTTCTGTGAATGTCTGAATTTTAGTTTCAGAAACATTCCCTTTTCGTAGAGAAACTACGTAGAAATTTTCTTTGCCTACAAGTTGGGACAACTTTTTTACTAGAGCGTTAGTAGTAGGCTCGCGCAAGTAGAGTGGAGGAGGCTTATAATTTTTGGTACTCTTTGCAGATTCAACTTCACTTTTTTGGTTATCCAGTATCGAGAACCGATTTTGACTTACCTCATTTTTTTCTGTTGTTTTGGATTTGGTTCAAGTTTTAATGTCCTAGGGCTGGACTTACGTTTAGTGATGGTAATATAACGGTCCATCCCTGTTGGAATTTTGTTATGTTCTGAGTTCACTAAATTATTATTATTCTTTGGTATGGCACCAGTATTTTTCATTGATTGCCGTGATGGAGAAATTATTTCACTATTATCTTTTGCCAGATCACTTTTGTTACCGCTAATGGTATTAACAGTGTTAATATTATAATAATTATTGTTTGAATTGTCATTCAATTGTGTACTACTTTTTTCATCAACCATTAAACTAGTTGTTTGTTTATATTTCTGATTTTCTTTTGCGCTATATTCTACACAATTTGGCGCACTAGTAATTGCACTAGAGAGAGGAGATCTCTCATTTGTTGCTTTTGCGGTTAAATAATTCCTGTTCTTTTGTGTATCATATAAATTATTATTATTGTTTAAGGGGCTCAATACAATGTATGCGTTTTTACCATTTGTACTGAGTCTCCTCTCACTTAATAGAGAGTTAGAGCAACTCATTAACACACAAGCACAAATGTATATTTGTATATATTTTTTTGTGTTGTACTTTGTTTTGTATTCTTTCTTAAATTTTAATATGCAGATATTAAGTTAACAATGTAACAAAATATAAATATTTTATAATTAATTTATGTATAAATGCTTTAGATTTGTTAAGCGTCCATTCGCTTTTTTTACTTATCTTTTGTTTCAACTATATACACTATTATTTTCACAGCACTTCACTAAGAAATTATTATTTTTAGTAGAGCAATATACACGAGAGAAAACTCTGTTAAGTAAGAAGGCACCTAAAACAGTTTTTTAAAATTTCGAATTGTCCTCTCTATTATATTTCTACCTTTGGAATGCGCTATAGAGTGATTCCATATCAAAACAAACAAAAAACAGACATTTTCGGATTTGATATCTCCGATTTCAATGATATTCGCTACAGATATTAAGTATGGCAAATGTTGCTCAAATCACAAACTTTCTGAGTAAAGACTCTTCCAGGTCCAAAAATATGACGTTTCAAAAATGAAAAAGCGGTTGATTTTTTTCCAAAATTAATCACACTTTACTGCTCATAACTTCTAAAATATATATTTTAAAATTCTTATTTTTATTTCATTTAATAGAAAAACACATTGACTTTAAGACGAGAAGTAAAACATTTATATATTTCTAAAGTTCAAAGGTCAAAATTGATAATATAAAGATTAAAGCTTAATATCTCAAAAAACGGTATTTTAAAATTCTTAAAAAAATACATATATTGATAATGGAACCCTTCTCTATATTTGTGCCAAATTTCAAGTTGGAGCCTCTATTGGTTTAGTAGTTATGAAGCAAAACACAGAAAAAAGCATATTTTTTTGTAGGTAAAATTTAAAATATTTACAAAAATTATTTTAAAATAATTTTTTTTTTATGAGCACATATTAAAAAAAATAAAATTTTATATTAAAAAATTGACTTCATTTTATATTTCTGTTGTTCTTCTCATGACAAACAGACGTATATTTTTTTCGCTCCGCGATTTTATAAATTTTAATCGAGAATCGATGAAAATTAAATATATTATAATACGCGATTGGACGCTAAACTAATAATTGTATTACTAGTGTTAATATACATTAAATATAATACATTAAACATTAAAAGAAAACAAATTAAATTATATTTTAAATAAATAAACAAACAAAACAAAATTTGAGATAAAAAAAAGTGTTATAATCATCAGTTATACATAATTTAAGAGTCTATGAGTTCTCATGAAGAGAGAAGACTCAGCATAAACGGCAAAAATGCGTATACAGTTAGGGACAAAACTATTTGTACACCTCATATATTTCGTATACCTTCAATAGTTTATAAAGAATTTAAAATTGCCGTATGCAGTATTATTTTTAATATATTTTTATTTAATTAAGTTATAAAAACAAAATTAATATCCAACACATTATTTAAAAAAATACAAAATAATGAAAATTCATTGGGACAAAAGTATTTGTACATATAATCTACACCTACTTATAATACTTATATTGGAAAAATTTAATATTTTGTGGGTCCTCCTTTTGCATCTATCACGGCCTGTAATCTTCTGGGCATCGATCGGACCAAATTTCTCGTTTGATCTGGAGATATTTCCTTCCAGGCTTCCTCCAAAGCAATTTTAAGTTCATCCCTGCTTCGGACGTGCTTTGTAGCGACTTTACGTTTCAAAATATCCCAACAGTGCTCGATGGGGTTTAAGTCAGGTGATTGGGGAGGAGAATTAAGTTGTCTTGGTGTATGGTAAAGCAACCACTCCTTCACTGAACGCGCTGTATGTTTTGGGTCATTGTCCTGTTGGAATATCCAACTTTGGCCAAGACCCAAACCATCTACGGAATCCATCAAATTGTCTTCCAATATACGTTTATATTGATGCTGGTCCATTACACCATCTATAAATACCATTCGCCCTACCCCACTGGCTGCTATTGCCCCCCCATACCATAACACTTCCCCCACCATGTTTCACTGTTGGGGTCAAATTGTTAACATTGTTTTTTTTTTTGCGCCACACTTTTCCCCTGCTATCATTTCCGAAAAGACTTTGGTTTCATCAGTAAACAAAACCCTATCCAAAATTCTTCGTCCTTATCAATGTATCGTTTGGCAAACTCTAAACGCAAATGCTGGTTTTTTTTTACTAATCAGCGGTTTCTTGCGGGGAATTCTACTTGCATATCCCGCAGAATGTAAGATCCTCCCTACTGTTCCGCTAATTTTGCCCGAGTTACTCTTGGATTTCTTGCCACTTCTTTTATCACCAAGTTCGCTTCCCGTCTGGAAACCTTTTTTGGCCGTCCAGTTCTTGGCACATTTTCAACAGATCCGCTGTTGTTTACAATGTATTGTACTGTGGAATGTTGCAAATTTACTAAATTACTTATATTCCGGAGAGATTTTCCTTTTTTATGTTCATCAATAATTAAATTTTTAATATCCAAACTCAACTCTTTTCGCTTTCCCATTTTTGATGTGCTTATTATTCAATTTGTAAAATAAAACTCGATTAACGAAGAAAATATAACGGTATTTAAAAAAAATCATCATACAAGAGTCCAACGTACAAATAATTGTACAAAGTACTGATGTACAAATACTTTTGTCCCAAAGATTTTTACTTAAATTGTACTTTTTTTTAACAATGTGTTATATATTAATTTATTTTTTGTCAAATAATTCAATAAAAATGGACCTGAATTAAAACTACATATAATAATTTTTTATTCTTTATAAATTATACGAAATGCATGGGGTGTACAAATAGTTTTGTCCCTAACTGTATATTTCTCAACGGGGAGAGTGTAAAAAATAAAAATATTTGTGATCCACAATACAACAAAAATTATTTAACCGCCAAACCACTTGAGAGAGCTCGCTCTTGTTCCCCCGTAATTCAGTTACACGAAGAAAACACACAAACAATATCACCAACTAAAAATTGCTTAGAACAAAACATAAAAGTAACATGAAAAAACAAAATATAACAACAACCATGGATTTATAAACAACACATTCAATGCCAGTTAATACACAAGCTTGTAATCCACTACCAACAATAACCAGTGAGAGTTTGAAATTATTTAACCCTTCCAGCAGCGCAGATAAAAATGATGGTACACATAAAGGTGCTATCCCGAAGAATAAGATAAGTACTACAAAATCTGAAATTCCAACAGGTATGCTTAGATATGTAAGTATTAAAGAGATGCATGAATGCCGAAAAATGAATGCTGAATACTTTTATCGTAAAAACAGTTAGTTCATGTTGTGTGCTTTTTCATTATGAAATGAATGAATGAATATTATCCACAATAACTGACCACGAAAACTCAAAACATATGAGTAGAGAATACAAAACCATATAGTACAAAACCTATGTGAGTTGTGTGGATATGTTTATACGATTTCATTGTGCAATGAAATAGATAATTTATTGTATTTTCTTTTTCGCTTTTGTTTTTATTTGTATATAAAAAGTGCGTGGCAAAAGCAAAGACAAAATCCACCACCAAAAAAGCACAAAAAAAAAGATCAAAAGCCATATATGGGTTCGTACATGTGTGTACTACCCATAAAGAAATACAGAGCAATACATTAGTTTGTACATGTGTGTTCTTTAATTTGAAGTTTTGGTTGTTTGTTTACTAATGGAGTTGTGACCTTTTTGTTACTGTAGGGTATAGCATACGTGTTTTGTTGTTTTACAAGTTGAAATACATTGATCCGCACCGAATTGATTATACCTTTTTCGGTGACATGTCTACTTTTAAAATAGTCAATTTATATCTTAAACTTTATCAATTTAATTTAAATGTTATATGAAAATTTGATAGTTGTTTAAGAAATTATTATTTGAATTTTATTGAAAGTAAAATTTTCCATTATTTTGTTTTGTATTTCTCTGATGAAAATAAATTTTATTTCTGTTAAACTAATAATTATTATTTCAGGCGTTTATATATAAATATAATATATTATATATTTTAAAAATAAATTATTTTATGTAGTTTATTTATATTTTAGATGTAAAATAAAAAAATGTAAAATATTCTTCAATTGCTTGAAAATAATTTGAAATAAAATTTTTTAAATATTTTTCTATTTGTCATATAAAATAAAAATTTTAAATCAAATTCCTAAGTCTTCAACTAAGTTGAAAATATACATATCTTATTGAATACAATTAATCTATATTTTATATTCAATTTTAAAAAATATTTTTCAAAACATTTAAATTTTTCTATTCTTAGAAAATATTTGAATATTTTTGATCATCATTAATATTTTGTAATATTTTTAAATTTGATTGGAATAATAAAAATAAGTAATATTTTCATTTTTATACTTAAATATTTGAAAAAAACTATGTAACTTTTTTTTCAAACCTTCTGTGGCTGAATATTTTTATTTCTTTGGAGTTTTTGCTTAATAAAATTATGAAAATATTTATTTCTGTTTTTTTTCTATATAAATATATTGTTTTGCAATCATAATCATAAAAATTTGTTGAATTTTTTTCATTTAAATAAAATATATATGAATATTATTTAAGATTACAATAATCATATAAAAACGTATGAATATCTTCTTAAGAAAAAATATTTGTTTTAATTTTGATTATGTTAAATATTTTCTTCTTTAATTATTATTATTATTTTTTTTTTTTTTTTTCAATAAAATAGAAAATTATAACAAATTTAATTGATGTATTGTAAATAAAAATACAATTAAAATATCCCAATATTTCATTTTGTAACTATATCAATATGTAAAATCTTTAGAATGTTTCCATAAACTTCTGTTTTTTTTTACTACGTTATAAAGCAACCACCAAACAAGCAAAACATAATATCCATCACATAAAGCATAACCATTCATAGTATCTACTGATAATTCGAATTATTCATGAAAATGGTCGTACACTGAGTGAAGTTGATACGAACAGCGAAAAAAACTCACAACGAAGTAACTGTTCGCCTACGATCATTGTCAAAACATACACAGAATTGTTTTTTTATTTTCGTTTTATCTACTCATACTTTCTTATAACTTTGAGTCTACATTAGAGAAATTTATATCAAGACAAACGTCAAATTTTTGTTTGAGTTGCAGATAATTTTTTATCTCTGTTAATTATAGGGGAAAACGTATATCATAATAAACCATGCAAAAAGTACCAACAACAATCAAGATGGCGTCTTTTATCAAGCATTATCAAGACAAAGTTGTCAGAGCTCGAGCGCTGAAAATTTTCTTTTAACGCTGCAATAACACTGACAAATTCAGTCTACATTAGACAAATCTTTATCATGATAAAATTTTGACGTTTGTCTTGATAAAAATTTGTCTAATGTAGACTCAAAGTAATGAATGAATGGTATACATATCTATACACATAATTTTTCACTATTACAGAGTTTATTGAAATTAATGTTTTACGCCGCTAAGAAAATGAATGTGTTTGCGCAGCTCTTTAGTAAGTATTAATAAATGGAATTTACGCCCCCAGAAAAGTTTGACTTCTGCTAAAAAAAAAAAAACAAAAGGTAATTAATAAACCCTTGATGAGCAACCGTTTTGCTCTCTTGAGTGATGATATGGAAACTAATCATACAAAAGATGGTAATTCTAATAAAAAATCATCTAAACCCCCACCAATATATCTTCGTGAGCCTAGCTCCAATAACTTAGTTAAGTCATTTATTGAGCTTATTGGAAAAAACAATTTTCTTCATATTGTTATAGAAAAATCTCTCTTTATTTAAATGATTGTAAAAAAAAAAAAAAAACTTTTATACATACCAACTTAAAAGTAGTAAAGGTTTGACAGTTGTCATTAAAGGAATAGAGTCCAGTGTTGAACCAGTTAAAATCAAGGAGGCCCTGGAAGAATTGGGCTATCAAATAAAAGTAGTGGTAAATATTTTCAATAAAGACAAAATTCCCCAACCAATGTTTGGAGTTGAATTGGAGCTAAAGAAGAAGGAAACGCATCCTATATATTATTTCCGATACCTACTGAATAGCAGAGTTACTATAGAGGAACCCCTTAAGAGAAAGGGGCCTGTACAATGCGGCAACTGCCAAGAGTTCGGTCACACTAAAAATTATTGCACCCTACGAACGGTTTGTGTAGCATGTGGAGATCTGCACTCGTCTTCACAATGTGATATTGTCAAAAGAAAATGTGGCAACTGCGGTGGCGATCATTGAAAAGATTAAGAGAGAATCAAAAGTTAAAAAAAAAATGGAATTGTCGAACTAGCACCTCTTAATACCGTTACTAATCAGATGAATTCTGGAGTTGGCGTTAGTAATGAGGGTATGGCTTCAGTTAAGCCAAATTTGACAATTAATCAAACGAGCATGGCCAATCCTGGAAATATTTCCTATGCCAACGTTTTAAGAAAGAATTACCAGTTACCTCTCTAAATCAAAATATGACAAACTTTATGTCATCCATGCAAAACACATACAAGAGCTTCTAAGAGCGCGGAACCAAATGATTCAAATCCTCTTAACGAGAAAATGAGTTATTTGAGAGTATGTTTCTGGAATGCAAATGGTTTAACCAACATAAAACGTAAATTTCATACTTCATGATGAAGCAAAATATTGATGTGATGTTATTCTCCGAGACTCATCTCACCGACAGATACAATTTTTATATTTCAGGTTATTCATTTCATTCTACTAATCATCCGGATGGAAAAGCACTTGGTGGTACTGGTATACTAATTAGAAATCGAATACGACATTATGCCCTAGATGAATTCTTAAAAGATTACTTGCAGGCTTCATCGATTCACCTTGAATGTTTCTCAGGTGGTTTAATCCTAAGCTCTGTTTATTGCCCACCACGATTTTCAATGACTAAAGAAAAATTTGAAGAATTCTTTAATACTCTAGGAGATCGTTTCCTTACATGCAAAACACACGTACTGGGGTTCAAGATTAATGAATCCTAGAGGTAGACAGCTTTATAAGGTACTAGTTGATCGCAAAAATGGCATTGATTTCATGTCCCCTGGACATCCAACGTACTGGCCGGCAGATCTGTAATGGTCGTTAGGGTAATTTTAATATAAATTTTTTTGTTGCATTTAGCATTTTAGTTAATAATCTGGCGATTTATTTATTTATAGTGATTTTTTTTTTTTAAGCTAAAAAGAAAACTACCCAAAATCACCCCCTATAAAGTTTCTAAAAGCGGGATTTCTTATCTTTACACTAGAAATATCTATTATAGAATAAATACTTGAAAATCTTAGTTCAGTTTAAAAGAAAAACGAAAATAAGAAAAGAGATAAGATCTACATATATGTAGAATTTGGTAAATACCAAATTATTTTAAGTGTTTTATTGCACGTATGAAATAGTGTAATAGTTTCAACGTAGGTAAATATTCTAGAACAGCGTAAAATGATTTCTATAAAGGTTCAAGAATCTTTAATTAAATTAATTTTTCATAAAACAACCCATAAAACAAAGAAACGTTTTCTATATGGGTTTTTTGATTTTTGACTTTAAATGTAGTTTATAAACTCTTATTCCTAAGTTAAAATTTAGTGAGTCATGGTGCATAAAGGGTTAATTACTTTAGGGAAATAAACACATGAATCTTTATAACTCTCCCTTTTGAACTTATTAATGAATTCATTGGAGGTGTGTAGCACAATAGAATTTTGGTTTTATCATCGGATTTTTGTTTAGCTTTATCTCTTTTGAGCATACTCGAAAAAAGGCATAAATCATAGTTGTATACTAATTAATAGTAAGATACTTATAGGGTGGGTGTCTTTACTAAAATTCGGTGGGACGGCAATATATTAAATTATTTGTATTTTTTTTTTTTTTTTTAATTTGGGCATTTTACGTTAAATAGAATATGGAAAAAATTATATATCTGAAGGTAAATGATGAAATTTAATGCTGTATGTTGGATGTAAATTGCATTGGTAATATCGATTTTCTTCAAAGGAAACTGAAATTTACAAAAGTAATAGTGGCAACACGCCTGTAAATCACGATACTTTTGACAATTATCTTCGAATTCTTTGGGTTTTTTCCATTCGAAAAAAAAGTTAGCTTCATTAAAATTTGGTATCTGACCTAAATTTCCTTTTTAATCTAGCTCTTGTGAAGATCACACGTTTTTTTTTTAAACTTAAATCTCTTTATAGTAAATTAATCAAAAGTGACTTTAAACTAGAATATTAAAAATCGTTGAGCTCTTTAATATTATAAAAACCCAAAGGTAATATTTAACACGAATATTAGAAATATAAGGCCTATAATTAAACTTTTATTAGTTTATTCAACTTGATTTCTAGCACATGGTTTCCTTATTAACCTAGGAATCATTTTGAATTTTACCCACGTGATCTAAGCAAAATTATAGGAGCTCTTGAGGGTTTAACTCAGAAAAGTCTAGATCCACGGTTCTTGTTGTGGACAAGGTATACAATCCAGCTCCTAGTAAAGAAAATTTTCCATAAGTCATCTTGGGCACGTGTACATTCTTTGTGACGTCCTCCTTTTGTTTTAAGATTTGGAGCTCTATTATAGAAAATTTCAACACCTTTCTAAAGACATATAAGGTAGATGTCGTTCCAGTAGTATTCATCGATGTTAGAATCAATTGTAATTATCCTTTAACGACAAAATTTTCAAAAGGAATTAACTATCCAAAATCAACCGAATAAAAAAAAATTTGAATATGTGCTAATATTTAAAAAATTTAATTAAAAGAATCGTTCAAACTATAATATGGTACATGAAAATTTAACTTTGGTTTAAAGAAAATTAAATATTTTAAAAAAAAATCTTCTTAAAAGCACTAAATAATTACAATTCTTAAAAATTTTGTTCAACTGAAAGATTTTTTTTTTAAGTGCAAATTTTCCAAAAGATTCACAAAGAAATTTAAATCTATAGAATAGAAGAAATGAATATAAAAGCAGAATAAGAAAGAAATATTAAAAAAAAATGATAATAATTTTCCAAATCTTAAATAATATAAAATTAAGTGTTTGAAAATGAATTAAATTGTTTGCATACATTAGTTTACACTAGAATAATAAAAGAATCACCGTACAAAATTACGAAATAATTAAAATGTAAATCAAACCTAAATTATTAAAAAAAAAAACACATAAAGTAATTATCATCATTTACAAGAACAATAATCATAAAAACTCATCCAATTGTCTAGTAACCTGCATCGTGTTCCTGGGAAGGCCTTCACAGTTCGATGTTACAGTGGTAAGTCTGATCAAACATACAGTTAGGGACAAAACTATTTGTACACCCATGCATTTCGTATATCTTCAATAATTTATAAAGAATAAAAAATTATTATATGTAGTTTTAATTCAGGTCCATTTTTATTGAATTATTTGATAAAAAATAAATTAATATATAACACATTGTTAAAAAAAAGTACAATTTAAGTAAAAATCTTTGGGACAAAAGTATTTGTACATCAGTACTTTGTACAATTATTTGTACGTTGGACTCTTGTATGATGATTTTTTTAAATACCGTTATATTTTCTTCGTTAATCGAGTTTTATTTTACAAAATAAGAAGTTGGTTTTAACGTTTTGAATGATAAGCACATCAAAAATGGGAAAGCGAAAAGAGTTGAGTTTGGATATTAAAAATTTAATTATTGATGAATATAAAAAAGGAAAATCTCTCCGGAATATAAGTAATTTAGTAAATTTGCAACATTCCACAGTACAATACATTGTAAGCAAGTATAAAAACAGCGGATCTGTTGAAAATGTGCGTGAAGGTATACGAAATATATGAGGTGTACAAATAGTTTTGTCCCTAACTGTATCTCATACAAAAATGTTTAAATGTTTATCGTTCTTGTACAGATGTTTTCAAAAAAATCTATAAATTCGCTCTAATCAAAATAACAACAACCAATTATGAAATTATATAAAAGAGAAAGTAATTCTAAATCATTTAAAAAAAAAAAGAATATAAATCAGTGTATAGTTTAAAAATGTTTGCTTAACTTTAGTCGGAGTAATCTCTTTTTTTAAGGTTGTGTGCATTCTCATTAATCGCATATTGATTATGTGCATATTTGGTTTAACTCTTATATCTACATTGGTTGTTGTTGTTCTGATATATATATTTTTTTTTTTTTTTGCTTTAGTTTTGTACTTTGTGTTAAGAAAAATTATAATTAAAGCAAAAGCAAAACATAATCCATATAAATAGATAAATATGTAACCTTTTTGGGTGCAGTACTGGAAATTTGGTACGGTGATCATAACAAATGTTTTTTTTTTTTATCGTTTTGAAGAAAAATACGATATTTTTTTCCAAATTGTTATTTTTTTTTTTTTTTTTCTCATTTTTTCATAATAATACTTTTATAATATAATATACATAAATTTGTATCAATGAAATAGAAATTTAAATTTTGTTAGTAATTTAAAGTACATATTTTTTATAATGAAATTAACATTTAATCATTATAATTAAAATGTAATAAATAGATAAATAAATCATGAAGTGTTAAATTGAAATAAGGTGTTTAAATACATAAGATGAACTGATCTGTAAGGTAATAATTGACTTTGGGGTTTCATTAAATTATAACGTTCATGAAACATTAGGCAGGTGTGGGTAATGAAACGTAATCTACATAAGATCTTGGAGATAGCTTTGTTAAACACATTTTTTTTTGATATTTTGTCTCTAATAATTCTTTTTTATATAATGTCTAGGACGGGGCTTTTATTTTATTTTTTTGTTTCTAGTCATTTCTTATCCATGTAGTTTATTTAGATTACAAATAAAAAGGGAGTCTAATATTAAATATTGTAATAGGGAATGTTATGGTAGAGAAAGACACGAACCCCCCTCCCGACTGCTAGCTAGCAGAAACAAAGGCTACCATAGTCTTACCTCTATGATAACTTGTGTTTATGAATTTCTGCAATTTTTGTAAACAGTAACAGCTAAAATCCTTGATGGTATATTACAGATCCTAGAAAAAATCCTGACCTCATAGACTTTGCCATATCTAAAAATATAAACCGAAATTCAATAACTACTGAAATTTCTTATGACTTAACTTCTGATCATTCTCCTATAATAGTAACATACTATGGAAGGACTAACTTACGAAATTATACTACGAATACATTCTATAGGACAAATTGGTTGAAATATAAAAAATACATAAGTAGTAATATCCACACGAATCCAAATGTTCAGTGTAAGAAAGATATTAATTAATGCGTCAATGACTTTACGTCATTACTTACATCAGCAATGGAACATTCTAATAGTCAAAATTTTATAAAAGACGATAAGATTACTTCCAATACGGAAATTGAAAAACTCCTCCGTGAAAAAAGAAAATTCAGAAGAGAATGGCAACAAACTAGATCACCAGCTGCAAAGCTGAGGCTGTCCATAGCCAGCAAAAAGTTAAAAATAAACCTTCAATTAGAAGAGGATCGCCAAAGTAGAAAATATATTGAAAGCTTAACGAATAATAAACATACCAAATATTCAATTTGGAAGGCCACCGGTAGCGGCACAAAGTCCTTAGGAAGGCTGACGGTACCTGGGCCCGTAGTGCAGAAGATAAGACCAATTTATTTGCATGCTACTTAAGCACAGTCTTTCAACCCAATCCCCAAACAAATGATTTTGTATTGGGAGAGACTCTTGACACTACACTAAATTATGATGACATAATTGTTGTTAGCCCAGAGGACATTGATACAAACATTAAAGAAAATATAAATGTTAGAAAACCACCTGGATATGATTCAATAACACCATCAATTATTAAAAAACTACCGAATGTGGCAATAATTGTGTTATCAATTATTTTCAACGCGATCTTAAAACTAGGAGTCTTTCCAAAAATTTGGAAGACTTCTCTGATTAAAATGATACCAAAGCCAGGAAATAATTCTACAATAGCATCTTCTTATAGACCCATTAGTTTACTCTCTTGCTTGTCAAAGCTGTTCGAAAAAGTATTTCAAAAGAAAATTCTACCATTCTTGAACGATGGAAATATCGTCCCAGTTCACCAGTTTGGTTTTCGTGAGAAACACGGAACCATAGAACAAGTGAATCGTCTAACTGGAGACATAAGGAAATGTTTCGAATTAAAGAAGTATTGTTCAGCTATTTTCTTAGATGTCGCACAAGCATTCGACAAAGTCTATAAAATTAAATGTTTACTACCACCATGTACCCACAAATTGCTGGAGTCCTATCTATCTGACCGTATATTTAGGGTAAAGTATAATGACTTTGTGACAGAAGAATTTGAAATAAAAGCCGGTGTTCCACAGGGAAGTGTTCTTGGACCTACCCTATATTTAATCTACACCTCTGATTTACCTATATGTGATGAACTGACTATTTCAACATTTGCTGATGATACTGCAATACTCAGTTCTCATGAAAACCCACAAATAGCATCTAGCCAACTAAATATTTATCTCCGACGTGTGGAGACATGGTTGAAAAACTGGCGTATTCGCGTAAATGAAGTGAAAAGTAACCATGTTACATTCACCCTGAGAAGAGGAAATTGTCCTCAAGTTACACTTTATGATATAAATATACCCCAGTCAGACCATGTTACATACCTTGGTATTCACTTTGAAAGGCGACTTACTTGGCGTCGTCATATAGAAGCCAAGAGACTTCATATGAAGTTGAAAGCTTCTAGTCTTCACTGGTTAATTAACAGTCATTCAAAACTAAGCCTTGACAATAAAGTCATCCTGTATAAAACCGTTTTAAAGCCAATTTGGACATACGGCATCCAACTATGGGGAACAGCCAGTAATACAAGCATTGATATTCACCCTTATTCTAATTGGCGTCGTCGTCACAAAACGACGTCTTCTTTCATCGACTGTTGTAAATTGGTATTCTCGTTGTCGTTATCGACATTTATCGATGGCTGTTGAGTTGTGTTCGGTATTCTGTATGAAATATTGACGTCGTTATTGTGTTGAAACGACATTGATTTAGTCGTCGCAGTATTTGGTAACGACAAGAAGTTTTAAATGTGTGAAATAGACAAAATGGAGAAAAATAAAATTACAAATGCAAATCAATTTGAAAAACTTGTGGAAGAAATGGAAAAAATCCTTTTTTGGCAAAAGGATTTCACAGAGGGACTGTTGCAAATAATTTTAAAGAACAATGGAATGAACTCAGTATTGTCCTTAACGCTCTTGGCCCGCCGAGAAGATTAGGAGATGGATGGCAAAAGGTAACGAATATAAATGAATATAAATAAAAATATAATTAATGTGAAATTTATTTACAGGTTTGGAGAGACTTAAAATTTAAAGTTAAAAAGAAAATAGTTTCAAACAAAGCAGAGTGTAATGCTACGGGTGGAGGAATATTTAAACAATTTACTCTCAGCCCGCTGGAAGAATCTGTCGCAAATCTCTTACAGTTTCAAAAACAGGTGAATCCTGAGGGAGCCGTTCAGGGGGTACAATGCCAGAATCCGGCTAATGAACGTGAGGACACTGAAGCGGAAAAGAGTGGCAACATTGAAATTGATGAACAGGAATTGCTAATTGGACAGGATTTACTTCAAAGTTCATCTGGATCCAATAATCATTCAGAACCTGTAAAGAAAAAGAGCTCAACTCCATCCAAAAAGAAGGAAAAATCTATCCCGGCAAAAAACAAGCAGGAGTTGCTGCAAAAACACAGCAATGAGCAAGCAAAACTGTTAACGGATATTTCAAATTCATTGTCTTCAGTAAAACGCACTCTAAGAGATGTTAGCAATTACCAAAAAAAAATGCTACATATACAAGAAAGGAAAATAAAGTTGTTAGAGGAAAGAAACAAAAGAGAGGAAGAGATGCATGAAAGCGAATTAAAAATCAAAAGAATTAAAATCATCATCAAAGAAAAGGAACTTCAACTCCTTAATAAAAACGTACTTTAAAAGTAATTTTCTTAGAATAGGTTTTTATTTTTTATATATTTTGTTAATTAGTTTTATGAAAAAATGAATTAAAGACTGAATTAAAATTAAAGAAAACTTCGTTTTATTTGTTCTCTTATTTCCGATGCCACGGTACTTTGCGTAATTTCTACGTTGTGCATCTCTACATCAGCTCCGTTGTTTTCTGCATTGGAAGTATCCTCACTTGTAATATCTACGCCGAATTCAATGCATATATTGTGAAGTGCAGCACAAACGTTAACCATCTTAATCGCTTTTGAGGGCTTGTAATGAAGTTGTCGTGCTCCAAGAAGACAACGAAACCGGTTTTTTAGCACACCTATAGTCCTTTCCACTATATTTCTAGCTTTAGCATGCTTTGTATTGAATGTTGCCTCTGCACTTCCTTCAACAGTGGAGCGATATGGTGTCATTAGATATGGCTCAAGAGGATAACCGGCATCACATAAAAAAAAAATATATATCCAATTATATAAATTTAAAATAAATATTTACCTAAAAGCCATGAATTACGTTCACCAGTACTGTATTGTTCTTGTAATACTCTTCTGCAACTGCTAACATTCCAGATTAATGAGTCGTGAGCGGAACCAGCGTATCGTGCATCCACAAACCGTATCCGCATTTTGTGATCACATACCTTTATGAAAATAAATATTACAAAATATACTTAAATATTAAACATACTTACAATCATAGCATTTAAACTAAAAAATCCTTTGCGGTTAAAATATAAATGCTGGTCATCTTTATTCGGAGCTAAAATTTTAATGTGGGTTCCATCCACGCACCCAATAACGCCTGGAAAATCAGTTTTTTCAAAAAACTCTAATTTGGCTTCATTTCTTTCAGCATCTGTCATTTCAAATTTTATCCATTGGGGACAAACTGATACTTCTATAGCATCCAATGTCTCGGATAGAATCTTGGAAACGACAGGCTGTGACAGTCCCAAATTAAAATCGTTTCCAACACTTAGCTGGTACGATCCTTGTGCCAAAAATCTTAATGTAGCTGCCAATTTTATGGTTTTTGAAATGAAATTTGATCTTATTCCGGGTTTTAAATTAGGTGCTATTGTCTCCAGAACATGATTAAATGCTGCTTTATTGAGGCGAAAGTAACTTTCAAACCTTTTTTAAGAAAAAAGAAAATATAAATTCTGAAAACAATAATTTATTTGCGTCTTACTTGTTATCTGGCAAGTTTAAAATATTGGACTTCTGTCTGAGCATTCGTCTTTGCCGTATTAGATTTAGTTGTTTTTCGTTATCGCTCGAATCAGAATCAGAAATAAAAAACATTTTTTTTTTTTTTATTTAATAAATTTTAAACAAAACTTTAAATTTCCCACAAAATAACAAGAAAAATAAATCAGCTGACTCAAATATTAGTGATGTGTTTTTCGTTTTATTGAAATCATCGATAAATAGTCGACGTCGTTTCAAGACTGTTAGAGAATACCATATTTGCGTCGAGATGACGACGATGTCGAAAGAAAGTGATGTCGACTCAAAAACGACAACGACGTCGTCGACGCCAATTAGAATAAGGGTGATTATACAGAGGGCCCAATCAAAAATTCTTAGAACCATGACGGGTGCGCCATGGTACATAAGAAATGAGAATATCCATAGGGACTTAGAGGTATGTAAGAGACGAGTTTAGGAAGCTCAGAGAAAAATACATTATTTATCTAGAGACTCACCCCAACCCACTCGCAATATCTCTTGCTGAAGTTCAGTCAGCTACAAGGCTTCGCAGAGCCGACTTTCCACCCCGTTAATAGTAGGACCATGGAATAACCAATGATCTCGATAGAGTTTGGGTAGAGTTTAATATTTAGTTTTTAAGATTTTAATACATATTGTGAGGTCTAAAATAAGACAGATTCAATATACAAACAAGTGGGAATGTTATATTCGGCCCGGCCGAATTTATATACACACCATCAACTTTTTCAAATTTTACGTTATATGGGAGGGGGCGGTAAAGTGGGCAGTAAAGTGGGCGGACCACGCCCATTTCTTGTTTCCGAGTTTACATAGGTCCTTGAACTATTTGAACACAATTTCGTTGATTTTCACCTTAAATGGGAGGTGAGCCACACCCATTTTTTGTTCCCGATTTTATATCGATCCCCGAACTATACGTACAAAATTTCGTTGTCATACATGCTTTTGTTGAAGAAATATCAACAGAAAAGTATAAAACGAACACCCTGTGTTTCTAGTTTTTAGCCCATAACTTTTTTGTTTATTAACCGATTTTGCCCATTTGCAATCCCAAACAAACCTTATATAAGACAAACATTTGATCCAAATTTCGTTCCCCTACGTTGTCCCGTTCGAGACCTATCCTGCTTTCAACAGACGGACGGACATAGCTAGATCGACTCAGAATCAAACCAGGACCCAGAAAATATATACTTTCTGGGGTCTTAGATGATTCCTTCGACATGTTACACACGGAATGACAAAATCAATATATCCCCCATCTTTTTGATGGTGGGTATAATAAAACGTAAAAAAAAAAAAAATAAAAAATTTATATTTTGTTACATAACTTCTGAACTAAATGAGAGTCCAACATGAAATTTTGCACAAACATGAAGTAGAGTTGTATTAATAATATATAATTTTTTTTTTTAGCATTTTAAAAATATCGTTTTCGGAGATATAATGGTTTATTTTTTGTATGTCTTATTTTGACCTTTGAACTCTCGATCTAAAGTAACTCACTATATAGCATTTTTAAGCCTTTGTTTTTAAAATTATACTAAAATTAACTTTTTATTTTCTATAGCTTAGGAGTTAATAATTGGATTTTTTAGATAAGGCTCCAACTTGAAATTTTATATCCATATGGAGAAAATTTATTTCAACAATATATAATTTTTTAAGAATTTTAAAAATACCGGTTTTTGATATATAACAGTTTGATTTTTTTTTATCTCTAATTTTGATCTTTGAACATTTTATGTAAAAAACTTTGTAAATGTCGTTATAAAGATAATATCTTTATCTTTAATATGCAGCAACAACTAGAGATCTACCATGTATACTTAAGAAGTTATTAGAAGTTAAATAAGTATTCATCTGTAAAGTCTTTAACATTTTTTCGTTTTTTAAACCGTCATATTTTCGGACCGAAAAGAAACATGGGTCTGAAATTTCATGATTTCGAAAACACTTCCAATGGTCAATGCTTGCAGCGAATTTCATTAAAATCGGAGATGTCAAATCCGATTGCTGTGGAATCACTCTATATTAAATTTGGATTCTCGACTTCCGACAATTGGTGACCTATATGGCGTTAAAAGCCACGGTTTTAGGGGATAGACAGCATTTCCCAAAATGCGTGATTTGTCACCATGATGATATTTGTTTTCGAAATATCTTTTTACGTTCGAGTTTCTAAATATGTGAATCATGACAACTTCCGGAAAAAGTCGCATTTACGAAGAGCATTCTATTTTTTTTATTATTTGACTTTATTGAAACCTTTATAAAATAATTAATTTCAATGTTATGAGGTTTTACTTAAAAGTATTACAGCAACTAACATCTAAATAATTAAATAAGGAAACTACTAATATCACAGTATTAAAAAAAGTTGTATAAAAGACCTTGTACACACTTAAAAATTATGAGAAATTTTAAAAACAACCACTATTTATCACTCTTTAAGTAAAAAGAGACTTAGGGATTGTTTAGCAAATTTCTTATTATTTCATAAGTAGACGTTCTATATTTTTCATTAAATGAGTCAGTTTCCTTGCAAGTAAATTAAACATTTTATGGTTAAAGTTTCTATGCAGTAGATCATTAGAATATCTGGGGTGTAGGTTATGAATTATTTTCAGATTTTCATTTTTTTGTATTAGTTTTAGCAGCTTTATGAAACCAGACTTGGCAACCATAGATCATAATTGAGCGAATACACATATTGTAAACAAGAATCTTGTTTTTTACATTAAGTTTTGATCTTCTGTTGAGTAAAGGGTAAAGTGCACGACCATATTTAATTGCTTTTTCACGTATATATTGTATGTGTTGTTTAAATGGAAGTTTCTTATCTAAAATAACTCCAAGATATTTAATGCTATCTTGCAGTGGGTTAAAAACTCCTCTAGAATATGAGTGTTTTGTAGAAATTCGTTTCTGCGACCTATTATAAGTGTTGAACCATAAAAGAAACGATGAGTTTTTGTTGTTTCACAAATTATTAAATTGATAATGAACTACGGATATTGGTTTGTTTGTTCTTTATTGTTTCGCTATTTTTTTTGACAATGACAAAAAATCTTAAAACTAAAACTTGTTGAAGCTAACAATATTAAAGGGAATGCAAAAATGCAATCCCGTTAGATTTCAATGTATTTACTTAAACATATAATAGGCAAAGAAACCAATGTATTTATATATGTACATATGTACATTTGAAATGTAAAAAGGGCAACAAGATATTTAAATGAATGTTTTGTTAATAATGTAATTCATGACTTTAAATTAATGAATTCAACAAAAATAAAATTAATTAAACTAATAATAAATAAAATTGCATACTGAGTATATTTTGACCAAACAATAAGGAAATATAATAGCTTGTGTTTTGCTTACATTTACCTTTATCTTCCATATATCAAAGTATTTGTAGGTGAATTTTAAACCATCTTCCATCTTTTTGATGATTGCATTAGAAACTTTACCGCAGCAGATAAAAGCACTATCGTCTGCGTAAAAGGCTACTTCTTCATTCCTGCGAACAGTAATATCAGAAATATAAATTGAGTAAAGTGTAGGCGATAATACCGAGCCTTGAGGGAGGTCTGCCTGTTGTATCAATAGATACAACAAATGAGCGTTGATCTAAAAAACTTTTTATTATCTTTTGCAGGTACGTTGAATAATTGAAGATATTTAGTTTAAAAACTAGGCCATCATGCCATATTGAATCGAAAGCTTTTTCGATGTCAAGAAAAATAACACCAGTTCTCTTACGATTTATTTTGTTTGTTTCAAGAAAGTTAGCGACTCTTTTTATTTGATGTACAGTAGAGTGCTCCTTGCGGAATCCAAACTGTTGAGGGTTAATAATATTTTGATTAGGGAAGTCTAAGATTCTCTTATTTATTATTTTCTAAAATACTTTATCCAATAGGCTTAGAATGCTGATTGGTCTAAAGCTGGTTGGCAATCTAGGATCCTTCCCTGGCTTAAGAATTGGAATAACTTTGGCCTTCTTAAAAATCATTTGGAAATATCCTTCTATTAAACATGAATTGAATAGTTAACTTAAAATTTCAAAAAAGTAATCAGGCATATTTTTATACCCACCATCAAAAAGATGGAGGGTATATTGATTTTATCATTCCGTGTGTAACATGACGAAGGAATTATTTAAGACCCCATAAAGTATATACTTTCTGGGTCCTGGTTCGATTCTGAGTCGATCAAGCTATGTCCGTCCGTCTGTTGAAAGCAGGATAGGGCTCAAACGGTACGAAATTTGTCTTATATAAGGTTTTTTGGGATTGAAAATGGGCAAAATCGGTTAATAAACAAAAAAGTTATGGGCTAAAAACTAGAAACACAGTGTGTCCGTTTCATACATTTCTGCTGATATTTCTTCAACAAAAGCATGTACGACAACGAAATTTTGTATACATAGTTTGGGGGTCGATATAAACTCGGAAACCAAAAATGGGCGTGGTCCGCCCACCTCCCATATAAGGTGAAATTGTATTCAAATAGTTCAAGGACCAATGTAAACTCGGAAACAAAAAATGGTCCGCCCACTTTTCCGCCTACCTCCTGTATAACGTAAAATTTTAAAAAGTTGGTGGGTATATAGATTCGGACGAACCGAATATAACATTCAGAATAATGCTATTAATGCCATCTAATCCAGGGGCTTTATTATTTTTCAATAAAAGTACAAACGATTTAACTTCATCTAAACTGGTGAGTTCCACGTTCAATCTGTCAAGAATTTCATTATTAAGATTATGAATGAACCTCGAGACAGTTGTGTCCATAGGCGAAGAATTATTTAAAGTAATGGTATGTGAATTACCAAATACGTCTCCTATTGAATTTGCCTTTTCAGCGCCAGTTCTTAAAACTTTGCCGTTTACATGAATGTCAATAAATGACATTTTGTTTCCCTTAAGTGCTTTTGTTATTTTTTAAAATTTTTTAGAGCCCGAATGCAAATTAGCAATAAATTTTGACCAGGATTTATTTCGGTCTTTATTAAGATGGAAATCAATACGATTATTTAAAAGCTTCAAAATACTTTTTAATTGATTCTTATAGTTTAAATCCCTACATCTTTGAAATTTACGCTTATATTTATTTCTCTGACTAATTAACATTTTACTAATATCAGAGATTTTTCGTTGCCAAGAATTTTTAGGACCGACAGGTATTTTGATAAATGCTTCTTTAACTATAGACAGAGATGTTGCAAAAATATTTAATTCTCATAACCTCTCTTTTTGATACATGTTCACGATCAAACTCAATCATATAAATCGCGTCATCTATACTAGATCTCTTTGTTTCTAGCTCTTTAATACTTACTGGGTTTATGTTATGCGATTTGACAAATTCTTCGCCGATTTCAACTCAAGCATATAAAAATTAAATTTTCTTTCATTAAGTACTTTCAAAGCGTCATTGTAAAGCGATAGCGAGTTAGATACAATTTTCATACCAATTTACATTCACTTATATATATACCTTTCGCCCATTAATCCAATCACAGTTGAGAAACTGTGGGTGCAGTCCACAATTATTGGTGGAATTTTTTCTTTAAAAACAACTGCTTCTTGTTCTTCATCGTCTTCCGATAGAAGCTCAAACATGTTTGAACTAGTGCTGGGGCGGTCAAAATTTTGGGCATCCTGAATTTAGGGTTATTACCCCAATGCTTTCTTCTTTTTTGAGCAAACATTGCCAAATAAAATAAAGTTAACGCAAATTTAACCAGTTTTTAACACTATAATTTAAAAATTCAATTAATTCTTTCTTGCAAAAATTAATACGATGTTTTTATCTTGAGACAGATATGTCAGATGTCAAGCTCATTCTATTCAAATGATCACCCTTAAAGAAAAAATTTAAATTTTAGTGCACAATTTAAACTGAAACAAGAAATATTTACAAGCATCACGTTTAAGCTATGATAACCTTTTCTATTATAATATAATATAAATGCCGATCATCTGTTGGAGTAAAAATTTTAACATGCATTCCATCAACTGCCATTGTTACGCCCGGTATCGAAGATTTTCGAAAAAAGTACTCCGCGCATCTTGTTTTGTCTGTTCGTCCATTATAAGACATATCCATTTGGAACATAATTTAGATTCGAATGCGACCAATACTTCAGACAAAATTTTGGAAAATGTTGATTGGGAAATATTAAGCTGCCAGTCCTTGCCAACTACATGCTGGTAATTTCCTTCTGCAAAAAACCGCAATATAACTGCCAGCTTGTCTATAAGGCGCAAACATCCTAACCGTATTTGTGGTCTAATTTCATCTTCTATTTCTGACAAAATATATTTAAATGCCTATTTGTTTATCCTAAAATTTTTCCTAAAACGTATTTTGGGATTAGAATAGCATTCTATAAATATTTTATAAACATACCTATTGTCACTTATTGAAAATATGTCGATGGTCTTTTAATAACTCTTCTTAGATTTCCTTGGTCTTCATTAAGAAAGAACGCAATTGAATCTATTTTAAAATGTTTATTATTAAATTATTTTTTACTTATTGAATTTTAAAATTTTGTTTACATTCACAAAAAAGTAAAGTAATTTTTTATTGACTCTTCTTTTTTCTTTGAACTAAGAAGATGGAATACATATAAAGCGATAGTTTAACATACAATTCTTAGAACTATTAATGTTTAGTTCTAATACACGATATAAGATCAGATGCTTGCTTAAATTATGTTTGGTTTTCATTTGATTTGAATGTCAATGAATAAATTACAATGCTTGCTCTTCACATTTAAAAGGGCAGACGGAACGAAAGTCTGTAAAATACTTAAATAACTAACAACACTTAAAACTAATTAACGAAGCTGTTAATAACAGTGATAGACAGGGAAAATAGATACATCACAGATAAACAAGGAAATCGATAATTTCCAAGCAAAGCTACATATAACATGAAGCAATAATAAATAACTAATTGACATTTCAATTAAACAATAATAAAAATTAAAAATAATTATACTAGGAAGCAGAAGTCTGCGTACGAACATATGAAAGACCTTATTGACGCATGTTTTCTATACATCCTTTAAGATTTTTGGAATTTTTACAGCTCTGTATGATAGCTTAAATCTTTAACAATATTTAAGTAAAACATCAACTTTAGAAAAGTGAATAGATTCGCGGTTATCCACGCGAATCTATTCATGTTGCGTTTTAAATTTTTGTTGTTTACTTAATTGTTGTTTCAAATTTTCCACTATAATTAAAGATGTTTTCGTAATAAATCAAGGAAGAAATTAATTTATTCTTACTGAAAGTATTAACTTAATTTTTGTAAGGATGTTGAATAAAACATTCAGAAATATTCATAGAAAACCATTTGTCTGTCTAAGGAGAAATTAGTAAAGGTATTCACCTCAGAAATTGTAACATTGTTAGACCCTTGCAAAGTAAGTTGTGCAAAATTAATTTTATGTGGTTGTTGTTGTGTTTACAGAAATCGATGTAAATTTCAGAAATCGATGCAAATTTCTGAGATGAATACCTTTAGTATTAATCGAAATAATAGGGTCATTTTCACTTAAATTGCGTTTTGGAAAAATTAACGACATGAATTAATGAAAAAATTTAAATGCGGTCATGTTATACGTGACAAAATCGGGAAAAACAGCTATAACATTTACAAAAATATTAAATTCGAATAAAGTAATAGTATTTCAGATAGTATTAATCAAAAATATTGTTTGCATTTTTGATTCACGCGGTATACTTGTACCTAGAAAATATTTTTGTATATTATAAATGAATAGAAAATGACCAGGTTTTCTTATAATAGGACTATTTCATTAATAGCATGATCCGATTTTCTTACTATGTTGTGTTATGGCCTTATTTAGAGAGAACCACATTTAGCAACATCTTAGAATACACCTTTTTTAGAAATTCTATAGATTTTTTCGCTTTTATGCAGTGGTTATTTCTGGAACTTTCATTCAGCATACTTACAAAAATGAGGGTAAGGATAATTTAATTTCTTCTCTGATTTATTACGAAAAACATCTTGAATTTTATTGCAAAATTTTTAATAATAATTAAGTAATCAATATCAATTTAAAACCCAACAATTTCAATCATGTAAAATTAAAAAATCTGCGAAAATTTTTTTTTTTTTTAATAGTGTACGCAGACTTTGTAAAAAATCAAAATCTTTAAAGATATAATAGAGAAATTACGACAAACGATATTGTTCGTACGCAGATTTATGCTTCCTAGTGTACGTGTAAAAAGAAAAAATTTAGTACTACCCTTTATGAGAGCCGCACTGAGTTCGTAGGTAGAAGGGTGGCAGTGCATATAAGTCTGGTACATCCAGATCCTCCGAAATCACCCCGATGGGGGAGAGGTAAGAGGAGGATGACCAGCGGATACATTTCTCCATCTCGAATATCTCATTTATTAGGTCGTTGTCATGCATATTAAGTCTCTACACGAATTTACGTTGTAAATCCAATGCATATCTACAAAAAGGCTTAATTGTAGACTTTTCATATATATAGGCATTCGAGAATCTCTTCAAACGAGACGAGAAATTCTTATTAATGCATTTCCTGAGGATATTCCGTTAAAAAATCTCCATTTTTTTGCCACTGACGGAGAAATAGAGAATCACATTGGGAATGCGTACACCATAGAAGACCTAATAGCTACTTTGTATAGAAGCAGCTTTGTCTCCTGGGAGAGGTGACTGTTGCTGGAAAAGGTACCGGCTATACGCTTCGCTCTGTTCAGAACTTGTCTTCCGTGTTCGTTAAATTTTAATAAATTATTGAAGTGAACCCCAAGGTATTTGATATTACGTTTAAAGGGGACTTCACAACCATTAAGGTATAATTGGAAGCATCTACTTTCGGGAACTACAAATTTAGCACATTTGCCAGATGCGTTTCTTATACATATAGCTTTCGATTTGCTGGCATTGATGTGTAAGCCCCATGTTCGGTAGAACGTGTTGACAGAGTCTAGATGGGAAACAGCATTACTTAAAGCTTGTGTGGGGGACGTTATGGGAGTAAATTATGCAGTCATCAGCGTAGAGGATTGCCTTACAGTCACCAATTGTATGAGGAAAGTCGTGAAGGAAGATATTGAATAGAAGGGGAGCCAGTACGCCACTGTTTACCAAACCCAAATCGGACGTGACGTCATCAATCTGGACGATAAATTTGCGATTCGAAAAATAACTACTAAATATCTTCACGAGATATGGATCGACTCCAAGTTCTACCAGCTTGTAGAGTATCCCCGTGTGCCAAGCCGAATCAAATACCTTTTCAATATCAAGGGATATAGCAACAATACCTTATTTCTCAAATTCTGGACTATATCATAGTGAAATTTCAATAGCGCGTTTTGAGTTGAGTGACATCGTTGGAAACAAAATTGGAATTGTGAGATTAAAGACGAATTCCCTTTCAATCTTCTCCTTCAAAGTGTGCTCAAACAATTTTCCAATATTAGATATCATTGAGATAGGTCTGAAATTTTAACGGTATTATTCTCCTTCTTTTTTATTAGAATAATTTTGGCAAATTTCCAGGCATTTGGGAAATAGCCGTTGTTCATACAGTTATTGAAAATGATCGCCAGTAATTTTAGAGTGGTGTCAGGAAGTTTCTTAATATCAAAGTTTGATATTCCACCCAAGCCTAATTATTTTTTGTCGTTTATGTTCTTTAAAATATTTTTTATTTTTTCGATGGAGGTGAAGTGGCATTCCTCTTTGTTTGCAAGAGGGTTAAAAGAGGAGGAAAGGAGTAGATGTGATCCGGGAGTATATTAACACATTCAGAAACACGGAGATCTACACTGTCGGACAAAATAAAGTGCGGTTTTTTACTCTTGCTATTTAGTTCATAATTAATGTCTTCTAGGTGCATAATGGGGTAAATTTTTGGTGTACAGATATTTGTCGTATTATATTCTTTAAATTACTATACAAAAGAAGTTTTTAAAATATGTGTATTTCGATTTAGGGGCAGAAGTGTTGTGTTGGTCATGCATTTTGTGCGACAAAATAAAGTGACAATTTACTTAATTTCTTTAATTTGGATTCCAATTTTCGAATTTTTTTGGTACAAAATGGAAGGCATATGCTTAAGAAGTGCGAAATTTTAATATTATATTAATTAAATTATATTAAAATTATTAAGTTTAGAAAATAAGGATGAATACGGCCATATTATTAGAAAGTCTTCGACCACAATCCGGAAAGATTTCTTGACTCCAGACAAGGAAAATAATATAAAATTAATGTATTTGTTTTTAAAGTGAAACATTTCTGAATCTGAGGCTAAAAAATTTATTTTTTATACAAAATAACAATTCAAAACGAAATTTAAAAGAAATTGAGAGTGCAGAAACCCTAAGACTACGAAGTAAAATCGTAACGATATCAATATTCTTGCCAAAAGAGAATGAGTTTCATCATCTAAAGTTATAAAGAGTTATATTAGCTTTTACTGCCAGGAAAAAGCTCAAATGTATGAGTTTTAGAAGTACGTATTCTAAGTAAAAGACACATCACTGTTGTGCTAATATAATAAAACGACCCGTAATAGAAAAATAATCGTTAAAGTCCCAGACCCATTCTAAAATACAGTTATTTGGATGAATAAATAAAAATTTTATTAAAACCTTTAAAAAATTGAGAAAACCTTGGAAAATTTTGTCTGGAGTCAAGAAATCTTACTGGATTGTGGTCGAAGACTTTCCGATAATATGATCGGATCTATCCTTATTTTTCAAATGTAATAATAATTTAAATAGAAATTAATGAATAGAATATTAAAATTTAGCACTTGCTAAGCATATGCCTTCCATTTTGTATCAAAAAATTCGAAAATTGGAAGAAAAATTTAAGAAATTAAGTAAAGTATCACTTTATTTTGTTTCACAAAATTCAAGAACAACTTAACACTTTTACTCCAAACTCGAAATGCACATATTTCAAAATCTTCGTTTGTTTATTAAATGAAAGAATATAAAACAACAAATACCTGGACACCAAAAAAGTAGACCGTATTGAAACTAGAAGGCAATTATTTTGAAATAAACAGCAAGAGTAAAAAACTGCACTTTATTTTGTCCGTCGGTGTATATCAGACAATGGACTTTCAGGTGTAGTTTCGGAGTATACAGATTAGTAGTTGCAAAAAACGTCAGCAATATCAGCGTTGTCAGTAGCGAGTCTATTGTCGATCATTATTTCATGACAAAAATATTTTTTTACCCACCAGAGGATATTATATTCAAAGCTGAGTCTATTGCCAGTTCGATGATATATTCCTTTGAGCTGCTTTTGCCATCTGTATTTATAACTGTAAAATTTTTTTATGTTTTCCGTTAGATGTAATTTATTATTCTTCAATTCTATTCTTTCAGCGTGAGTATTATGAACATCTTGTAAATTAGAGTTAAAAACACTTATCAATTCGTCTATTTCAGTATTTTCTAAGTTTCTATTATCAGGTGGCATAATACAATCTGAGTGCTTAGCATTCAGGTCGCCACCAAGAATAAAGCCAAAATTAGATTTTGTTCAATCCGTCATGTAAGTGTGAAACTGATGAGTTGCATAGGATGTACAGCGGGTATCACAAACAGTGTTGCCAGGACTTGAGAAAAAAAGAAGCTAAATTAGACTTTAAAAAAGGTCAGAAAAGGCTAAATGTCCCAAAAAATAAAGCCAGAAAAAAAGCTAATATATTGTTTCATTAAAAAACGCATTTATTTTTTTGTTTTTATTAGTTTTTGGTATTTCTTAAAGATATTTTAGAGAATTTATAAATATAACCTAAATAGTATCTATGGGTTTGTTAAAAAATAATCATAATATTTTTGTGGAACAATGCGCCGCAGACGAAAATTTTCGCTAAATATAAATAATTTAGATTTTTTCTGCGAATTAATAAACAAAAATGCTTAAATATATGATTCTGTTAAAATAAATTTAGTAAGCTTTTAGCCCTTTTAAGGCTATATTAAATGTTGAAAATATTTGTTAAAACTTTTACTAAGATCATCCCACTGTATTTATGTATATGTACATACATATGTATGTGAATACGTTTTTTTTTATAAATGTAAATACAGCTTACGGTTTTTTTTGCTTTACTTTTAGTTCTATTCTTTTGTTATATTTTCAATAAAGTATTTTTCCCTTCAGTCTTTTTACTGATCGCCAACTGATTTGACTGCATTTTTATTTAACGGGATAACAGGTTATGGGCCCAGACAATTTTGTTAAAGAATAAATATTGGTTTTGCATAATAAAGTTTTAAAATAATTGTCAAAGGGTTTATTTGTTAAAATAGACAATTTTTGTTAAATAAAATTATTCGTGGATATATTTAACATTTATTCTTGAGAATGATGGACGCTGAATATGCAAAAATTGAAAAACTGGAGAGAGCAGATCAATGGAACATATGGCGTTTTCAAATTAAAGTGATTCTGAACGCCAGTGATTTGCTACATTACATAACTGATGACAGTTCTGGTGCCGGAATAACAGGTGGAGCAGTAGGGGCTGTTGCTGGTGGTGAAGGTGCGGGTGTAGCATGCGATGCAAGAGATGAACAAAAAGCTGTAAAAGATTGGCTAAGAGGTGACGGTAAGGCTCAGAAAATAATTGTTATGACTCTTGGGCAACAACCATTAATGAGAAATGTGGCGTAAACTAGAAAGTATATACGAGTTTAAATCTACAGCAAATGTACACAGATTACAACAAAAATTTTATAGTTTTCAAAAAGACCCTCATGATGACATCGCAATGCATATATCAAAACTAGAAACATTGGTTACGCAATTAAAAGATGTTGGTGAAAACATTTCTACAACAATGGTAATAACAAAAATTTTAATGACACTTCCACCAAGTTTTGCTCATTTCTACAGTGCATGGGAATCAACAGCTGCTTACCAGCAAACAATTGACAACTTAACAGCCAGACTTATTATGGAAGAAGCAAGATTAAATTCGTCTAGCATAAGTTCTAATTCTGGTGAAGCTTTTATAGCGAAACAGAAAACAAAGAGTAATAGTAAACATAATAAAAAACCCGGAAAGTGTTTTATATGTAAAAAGCCTGAACACTGGAAACGCGATTGTTATTTAAATAAAACAAATAAGCACAGCGAAGATGACTTAAGAGGAAATGCTTTTGTATGTGAAAGAGAGGCGGCAGACGGTATTGATAAAAAAAATTAGTGGTTTGTTGATTCAGGAGCAAGTGATCATATGACAAGTAAGAAGAACTATTTTGTGAAGTACACGGAATTTTCAATTCCAATGGAAATACGGCTCGGAGATGGTAATATTATTAAAGCATATGGTAGTGGTGCTGTTAACATCATTTCGTATAACAACAACAATTGAAGTGAAAACCATTTAGCTAATGTACTTTATGTGCCCGATATACGTTTAAATCTATTTTCTACAGCGAGTGCCTTAGAAAAAGGTTTAAAAATGTCTTCTGATTATCAACGTTGTGAATTTATGAAAAATAACAAAACGGTTTTAGTGGGAGTACGCACTCAGAAATTGTTTAAATTATTGATAAAAGTAAATTTACCATCCAAGGCAAATAATAATTTTTCTTATGTTACAGAGTCAAAAAAACTATCTTTAACTGAGTGGCATTGCATATTGGCAATGCCACTGCAATGTTCATTGCAGACGTTTTTTAAAAAATAACAATATTCACTTTAAAGACGAAAAAGAAATATTTTGTGATGCATGCATTTATGGAAAGCAATGTCGTTCATCATTTCAGAGTAGCGATAATAAAACCACAAAAGTAGCAGAACTTGTTCATGTTGATTTATGTGGACCAATGGAGAAGAAATCAATTGGTGGGGCGAGCGATTTTCTTTTGTTAAAGGGTGATTTTTCGCATTAGAGGAAAATATTCTTCTTGAAAGAAAAAACTGAAGTATGCGGATTTATTGAAAGATATCTATACGACGTAAAAACTGAAACCGGTAACAGCGTGAAAGTAATCAGATCAGACAATGGGAAAGAATTTATAAATAAAAATGTCGAGCTATTACTACGCAAAAATAGTGTATTGCACCAGAAAACTGTTCCATATAACCCAGAACAAAATGGCTCAGCAGAAAGGGAAAACCGTACTGTTGTAGAAGCTGCAAGAACAGCGTTGTATGCGAAAAATTTAATTCATATATGTACCTAATCGAAGTGGAACCAGTACACAAAAAGACAAAACACCTTTTGAGCTGTGGTCTGGGAAAAAAGCTAGTGTTTCAACTTTACACGAGTTTGGTAGTGTTGTGTTCGTTCGTGTACCAAAGCAAAATCGATTGAAATGGGATGAAAAATCTCAGAAAGGAATTTTTGTTGGTTATGCGGAAGATAGTACCGGTTTGAGAGTATATATACCAGACAAAAATATAATTAAAATTGCAAGAGATGTAAAATTTGCCAATAAAGAAACTTGCTTCAACGAAAATACTCAGTCAACTAAAACCAATTGTGATGTATCAATTCCTCGAAATAGCTTGTCAAATGATAACAGCGACAACGCTCTCTCTTCAGAAACACAACCAGATAAATCAACTTATGCTGCTGATGACAACGATTATGTTTTTCCTGTGCAAATAACAAACAACGTACCAAACAGTCAAAATATTGAAAATAATGCAGCTAACAGTTCTGATGATGAAATTTTTGAAGAAGCTGAAGAGAAAATGAAGTTGTCACACGAAGAAGTTTTGTAAGTGATCGTTTACGTAGCAAAACATTGCAGCAGAGTGAAAAAGCAATTGAAGAAGGTCATGCTTTTGTAGCTAATTGTCCAGCAAATTATAATGAGGCAAAATTATGCGACAAGTGGAAAAAGGCTATGGACGAAGAAATTAATGCACTAAAACAGAATCAGACATGGGTATTAGTTGATTTACCACAAGGGTGCAAAGTAGTAAGCACAAAGTGGGTTTATACAATAAAAGGCCCGACCGAAAATGAGGCTGAGCGCTTTAAAGCAAGATTGGTGGCTCGTGGCTTTAAACAAAAATATGGTATAGATTACTTTGAAACTTTTAGCCCTGTAGCTAAATTTACATCAATAAGAATGATTTTAAGTATTGCCGCATCAGAAAATCTTAAACTAAAACAATTTGATATAAAAACAGCTTTTCTAAATGGGTATATAAATGAAGATGTTTATGTCGAACAACCTGAAGGGTATTCTGATAAGACGGGAAGAGTATGTAAATTGTTAAAAAGTTTATATGGTTTAAAACAAGCCTCAAGGTGCTGGAACCAAACATCAAAAATATTAAAACAGTTTAATATTCATGAAACAAAAGCTGACGATTGTGTTTTTATTAATAACGACTCCAGTAAACGAATGATGTTAGCAATTTATATTGATGACGGGTTAGTTGCAGCAAAAAATCAAAAAGATATTGATGTTTTTTTATCATATCTGAAGCAAAAATTCAGCGTAAAAATTTTTGATGCAAAGCATTTTTTGGGTTTAGAAATACGACGTTTAAATGATGGAAGTCTTCATGTGAATCAACTAAACTACGTTGAAAAATTGCTAATGACTTTTAATATGGCTGAATCGAATCCAGTAAGCACACCATGCGATGCTGCCGTGAATAGTATGATTTCAAATCAAAGTGCAGAAGTCAAAAACTACCCGTACAGACAAGCAGTTGGTAGTCTCATGTATTTAATGCTGGCAACGAGACCAAATATATGTTTTGCGATCAGTTATGTTAGCCGATTTTTGGAAAAACCTTTAACTGCTCATGTCAATACTGTGAAGAGAATATTTAAATATTTACAAGGCACCAAGGAATATGGCTTAACATTTGCATCTAACAATCCGAATATATTAAATTGTTTCAGTGATGCTGATTACGCTGGTGACGTAGAGACTAGAAAATCGACGAGTGGTTTTATAATAATGATGGGGCCATCGTGTATTTCGTGGTCATCTCAAAGGCAAAAAAGTGTTGCTTTGTCCACTACTGAGTCAGAATTTGTCGCCAGTTGCCATGCAATAAAGGAACTAATTTGGATTCAGCAACTTGTGTCTGAATTGGTACCAAATGACATAAAAATATGTTTACATCTAGATAATCAAAGTGCTATCCGCTTAATTAAAAATCCTGAGTTTCATAAACGTGGTAAACACATAGACATAAAATATCAGTTTATAAGACAAAAATATGAAGAAAATATGTTTGAAATTAGTTATGTTTCTACAAATCAACAAATTGCTGATATCTTTACTAAGCCATTGTCTAAAGAAAAATTTGTACGTTCTCGAAATTTAATGAATATTGTTAACTATAAATAAAGTTTTTAAAATTGAATATAGTTTTATATACAGAATTACTTAGAATTATAAAATGAAGTATTAAATGAATTAAAAAAAAAAAAATAAAAATAAGTTTATAAAAAAGGGTTGAATAACTAAATTTGAGAAAGTTTAACAAAAGTGGTAGTGTTGAAAATATTTGTTAAAACTTTTACTAAGATCATCCCACTGTATTTATGTATATGTACATACATATGTATGTGAATACGTTTTTTTTTTATAAATGTAAATACAGCTTACGGTTTTTTTTGCTTTACTTTTAGTTTTATTCTTTTGTTATATTTTCAATAAAGTATTTTTCCCTTCAGTCTTTTTACTGATCGCCAACAGATTTGACTGCATTTTTATTTAACGGGATAACATTAAAAATCAAAAAAGGCTAGAAAAAAAAGCTAGAAGCTAAAACGAAAATTTTGAGGCTAAAAGCAAAATAAAAAGGCTAGATTTAGCCTTAAAAAGGCTAAACTGGCAACACTGATCACAAATAAGTGAACAAACTTATCATTTCTGTTTCGCTTTAAAAAGCGGCAAATGTAACGATCTATTTTTAAAAATTTACATGTTCTTGATGAAGTCAATTTGTTATACTCTTCACCACAGGTGTAAAGGGTATATATAAGTTTGTCATTCCGTTTGTAATTACCACAATTTTTGTCGGAGAGCAAAAAAGTTTACATTTTCGGGATCCTTGTAAGAAATACTGACATATATAATATATATATATCAAACGATCGAAAATCCTTTCGAGAATTTTGCTATTGGAATTCAGCAAGATCGGTTCATACAATGCAGAGATATGTTAAAAAAAAACCGGTTTTTAGAACCGGTTTTCCAGTTTCTGAAGCCTCTGTATATACTAGGGACTTTGTTTTTACAAAGAAGTCTCGGAATTTTTTTTCTGAATTTTTGTTCTGAAAAAATGAAATTAATCTGTTCAATAATAACTGAGATATCGGACAAAACGCATTTTTTTGAAGCCCTGGTGAAGCCTCTGCATATACCAGAGACTTCGGTTTTTTAAAGGGGGCTCGGAAATTATTTTCTGAATTTTTGTTCTGAAAAAATGAAATAAATCGGTTCAGTAATAACTGAGATATCAGGGAAAACGCATTTTTTATTTTTGAAGCCCTTGTTCAAGCTACAGATTTTTATTTTTATATAGATCAGTCATAAATATTTTTATAAAATTTCGGTTTTTTTTAATAAACAAAATTCGTTCATAATGAACAGAGTTATGGCCCAAAAACAAATCTGTTAAGAATATAAATACACACACAAACATGTATATTAAGCATTGTAATGACTATTAGTGACGTTTTTTGTTTTTTGTATAAGTAAGTAGTTTAGTTGACAACAGCAGTAATATAATGAATAACAGTGTTGTTGTGCTTTGTATATGCAGTCAGTTTGGATATACATACATACATACATACATACAAAAAAAAGCAAGCTTGTTATGATTGTTTTTTTTTATATTCAAATTTTCGTAGTTTGAAAAAAATGTCGATTATAAATGTGAAATAATTTATAAATAATTTACATATAAATAAAGGCGAAAATTTAATTATTTGTCGGTAAGATGGTGAAGGGTATCAAAGATTCGGCATAGCCGAATCTTTTTTCAATTTCATTTTCATTTACATTGATGACAAATTTTTCAAATATTATTCCATTTTAAGTTTCTTTCTAGAAAAGTTTAAAAGAAGTCGTTTTTGGGCGAGTCAAAAATAAGTAAACAACTTTTCTTTAATTTTTGTTAGGAGTAAGTTAGAAGAAGTAGGCTATGGTTGAAAAATGATTTTACCACAACAGCGATAGTTATTTGTTACATTATAAGAGCAATAAATAATCACTTTTTCGATTATATTAGAAAATTTTATAAAATCAGAAAATTTTAATTTAACCATAATTTCTACCTAAAGGATGGCAAATAGCGCACAATTAAGAATAGGTGAACTAAGCGTAACTATAATACAATACGAAAAAGGTGAAGCATATTGAAATATATATGTATATATAAATCTTTAATAAAGAGGCAACTTTATTCTCAAGGTGGTTAAAGAAGCATAAGCACTACAAAAAGAATAGATAATAATTTAGCTTTAAAATCCTATGCTTTCTGCTCCAAAATTTCTATCAAAACTTATTCCGGAAGTCCGAAAACTATGGTCTTTGAATTTACAACTCACAGAAAAATTTATGAAGACGGAAAACATGGTCTATCTGTACGGAAAATTTTATACATAAGTATAATAAATCTCTAAAATTTGATGACGTTCTATGCAGATTATGTCCAAAAATATGAAAAATCTAGAAAATAAGTTTCTGGATTGAATAATATGATCTATGATTCGCATGAAATATAATGTAGACTATATGTACGTTTAGCTCTAAAATGTTTAAACTTTAACTTTTAAGTATAGAAAACCAATACTTATGTCCAGCAGAAAGGGCTTAACGGTTTGAAAAACACTTATATTTATAAAATAGGGGAAAAAAGTGGTATACAAAGGTAAAATAAAATCACAGATTAACATTAATCTGTTAAAAGGTATAAAGTTACAAAAAGTTTTTGTTAAATTTTTTGTGGATTTTATCCTATAGTATGAAAATTCACCTATAAATTAGGGTGAATTTAATTCAAAATATATAGCTGAGGAAATAATTAACATTTCAGAGTGACCTACTCAAAGTCCAGATGTGTCACCAATAGAAATTGCATGAAATTTAATAAAAAAAAAATTGAGTCCCCATAATTGACCAATATGATGGACTTAATTATTACTAAAACCTCTTAATTTTGTACAGGGATATTCAGAATATATGTAGTCACTATCATAGCTGTAACTTATAAATGAAATAAAAAATAAAAATAGTTTTTATTTCATTTTTATTTCTTATTTCTAATTAAAAAATATTTGTTAATCAATCTATTATCTTTTGAATAAAAATATTAAGGATTTCTATTTATACTAAAACAATTGAATTTATTATAAATTTGTATCTGATTGAACAAAATAAATTAAAAATTAAAATATTTTATTTAACCAAAAGAAAAACAAATATATTTGTATAAGAAGATAATCAAAAGTTTTTTATTTGACTATTTTAAAGTTTACTAATATTCATATGTATTTAATTTAAATAAAAAAAGTTCAACAAATTTTTCTGATTTTTATTCAAAAACTTTATATTCAAATAGAAACATTTAAAATAAATATTTTTATTATTTTATTCAACAAAAACTCCAAAAAATAAAAATATTCAGCCTCAAAAGGCTTGAATAACAAAAAATTATAAAATTTTTTCAAATATTCAAGTATAAAAAAATATTTTCCTTATTTTTCTTTTTCAAAGTAAATTTAAAACTATTCAAACAAATTCATGTTGAATAAAAATATTCAAAAGTTCTATGAATAAAAAAAATTAAATGTTTTAAAACAGATATTATTTTATTTTTAAAATGGAAAATAATAAAGAACAATTGTATTTAAACTAAAGAAATAAAATATATTTTAAAATTAGTTAAAGACTTAAGAATTTGATTTATATTTTATAAATTTATATTCGAACTTTTGTGGAAATATTATTTTATCTAACTTGTTAACAAATGGAATAATATTTAAATAATTTTTATTCAAATTAATTTCAAGTAATTGAAAATCATATTACAAAGAGTATAAAATAATTTTAAAGAAATTTATTTCTAAAAATATAAATTAAATATTAAAATAATTTATTTTTAACAAATATTTTGATTGAAAATATTCACAATGAACAGCTATGGTCACTATATCAACACGTTTGGCACTAATGTATTAAAATATAGGCTGTCACCGGGGCTATTAAAAACCTTGTTTACTTATTTATGGAGCATTGATTTTTTTCACTTCTTTAAAAAGAACCAGATTCGCGAATGTGTTGAATTAAATATTTTGCTGTTTATTTTGCTAACAATACATTATATAATTATAATTATATGTTACTTTTGATATCTTCGATCTACAACTTCAAAAAGAACCAATTGAGTTCAAGATACTACTTTGTTTACTTATTTATGGCACCCGCTGTATATGCTACCTACCAAGGCATGTTTAGGCATGTTTTATAGGAAATATTTTCTCTAATGGCAATACTAACACCAATACATTCACAAATGAAAAGCAAGCGCGAATGTTATATTCGGCCCGGTCGAATCTATATACCCACCATCAACTTTTTCAAATTTTACGTTATATGGGAGGGGGTGGTAAAGTGGGCGGCCCACGCCCATTTTTTGTTTTCATGTTTACAATGGTCCTTGAACTATTTGAACACAATTTCGTTGATTTTCACCTTATATGGGAGGTGGGCGGTAAAGTGGGCGGACCACGCCCATTTTTTGTTTCCGAGTTACCCATTTTCAATCCCAAACAAACCTTAAGACAAACATTTGTGCCAAATTTCGTCCCCCTACGTTTTCCCGTTCGACCCCTATCCTGCTTTCAACAGACGGACGGACATAGCTAGATAAATTTAGTGTTTATCGATAAATCATCACGAGAATTGTAGAATGTATCGAATACTGAAAGTTGAAAGTGAAGGTTCTCCTTCGACGAGGTGAAGCGCGTATTCCAGAATAGACATGATTATTTATCATTTTAAAGGAAATTATGTGTTCTTTAAAACTATGTATAACAAATTTAACTATATTAAAATTTTTATCATACTTTTCTTAAAATAAAACAAACAAATGTAAATTATAAATTATAAATGTATATCTCCTAAACTAGATATACAAAAAATTATTTTTTCTTTTTACTGACACATACATATGAATATTTTAAAGGGGATAAAATCGGTAAATTATATTTTATTCAAATGAAATGATGATTTTTTTATTATATTAAACCTAGAAACATGAACTTATGTACATGTAGTCCTAAGTTAGTGAAAATTTAGAGTAGGGGATTTTGTGGTACTTTTTGATTTTTCTACAAAATTGAACCTAGAAACATGAAATTAAAGATACATGGTCCTATGTGGGTAAGAATTGAAGAAGGAAACATTATGGTACTTTTTCGTTCTTCCAATGGTACTTTTTTAATTTTCAATAATATTGAACCTACAAATATGAAATTAAAAAAAATATATGGTCCTAAGTGAATAAGAATCCAGAAAAATGAATTTTTGGTACTTTTCCGTTCTTCTAATGGTGTTTTTTAAATTTTCTTAAATATTGAACTTGGAAACATGAAATTAAAGATATAAGTTCCTAAGTGAATGAAAATCCATAAGGGAACTTTGAGGTACTTTTTCGTTACTTCTTCTAATGCTGTTTTTAAAATTTTCTATAATATTGAACATAAAATCATAAGATTAAGATATATGGTCCATGTGGGTAAGAACTCAGGGGGCGGGACTTTTTGGTACTATTTTGTTCTTCTAATGATACTTTTTGAATTTTCTATAATATTTAATCTAGAATTTAAAAATATATGGTCCTAAGTGAATGAAAACCCATAGGAGGATACTTTGTGGTACTTTTCGTTATTATATTACTCTTTGAATTTTTTTTAAAAATAATTAACTGTCTAAAAGGAAATTAAATAAGTATTTTTGGTCACTTTCTTCTCTACTAAAATATAACAATAGAAACAATTTGTTAGTTTTTGAACCTTCGATAGTTAAAGTGAGATGTAAGGAAATGGTAAATAACATATTTAAAAAGTTTATTGTACGCAATGCTGAGAGAACACCAATATTGTTAGTAGTTGAAGAATGGGGATTCGTGCACGACCAAATTGAATGGGGATTCGTGCACGATGAAATTGAATGGGGATTCGAACACGATGAAAATGAATGGGGATTCATGTACATTGAAAAATACGTATAAGAAATGAATCTTCATTTGATCGTTTAATGAAAACTGTGCCTACGCGCACACAAGAATTTTCCTTCTATATTCCCTTTTATGTAGATATTCCCTTTTTTAGAAAGGTGATCTTACGTTTGAAGAAAACTGACGAGTTACATAAAAGTATAGGTATTTTTTATTTTTTTACCTTTTTTAATAAAAATGAAAAATATTGTAACAAGACACCTGCTGTTATTTTGTTCTATATTCATTTTGTACACACCTTCGTAAAATGTAAGGTTACTGGTAATCTCATAGTTAAAGAAAATTGAAGAATATTATGAGGCAAATATAATTACATAGATATTCTATTTCTATATTTACGCCTTTTTAATAAAACTGATCTGAAGAGAAAAATCTATATTGATTATGTATTATTATTTTTATTTTTTAATAAAACGGTCAAATATTATAACATACATAAAATTGTATATTTTATAGTTCACGAATAAGTGAAAAGCAAGTGCATATCAGAGTCACACTGTGTTAAATCTAAAACTCTCTCATTATTAATACCCGGTAACTCAATCTAAAAAATAAAACCCAAGAATATTCTAAGAAGTTACATGATGTTTCATGAACTTTATCGACATAAGTATGTTAATATATGAATGAACTTGTTTACAAAATAGTTTGAGTTATTTTTGTAAACCATGAAAGTGATCTCCTATTTGAGGAAAACTAAAATATGAAAACATTTTAATTGAATATTTCGTATCTATCTATCTATTTTTTTTTTTTTTTTTTGTATAAAACTCGGTGAATATTAGTTTTAAAAAAGATCAAGAACTATTACTTCTTCAAAATAAAAAATAATAAAATAATAATAATAAAAAACCCTCGTATTAATGCCTTTATTATCATTTAAAGAAAGATAATTTGTAATTAACACTGTTTATTGAAAATAATTTATTATTAAATACACTTAAGATAAATAAATAAAAATTAAACATTTTATTTAAAAATTTAAATAAATGAAACTTTTCCAAAAGCGTTTATTGCATAATATTGCTTTACACCTATAAATACAAAAAAAAAAAAAAAAAAAAAAAAAAAATCACAAACTTTCACTAAAAATCTTATTACCCTAATATTTATGATTTATATAGTATAAATAATCATTTCATCAACTCTAAAAATAAAACAACGACAAAAGCCAATACATATTATCAATCACTTCTATTACATCTAGAAAAAATATATAATAACTTACATATGCACACGTAAAGAAAAAATATGGTTCCTGTGACCATAAACTAAGAGCAACATACTATGATTGTAATATACGATTCCAGGTTACAAAAGGTATATTTGTACGTAATCATTATTATGATTCCAATTTATAATTTATTAGTAAGGTTCATAACCTTATTAATAACTTTTAGTAAGTTTTATAACCTTTTATTAAGTATTGCTTTCAATTTCATTATGTTTTTATCATTTAATAATTCCATGTTATCATATATATAAACTAATTTCATCATATATATAATTCCATTTTATCCTATATATTATTCCATTCTATCATATATATGAACTAATTCCATCCATAAGTATAATTCCATCCATAAGTATAATTCCATTTTATCATATATATAATCCCATGTTATCATATATATATAATTCGATTTTATCATATATATGAAAAAATTTCATCATATATATAATCCCATTTTATCATATATATGATCCCACATCTTCATATTTATATTCATTTGTACCACGATATGTGGTACAATCATCTGAATAAAATCAAAACTTGTCAATTTATATTTCTTCATATATAAACTAAATGAGAATTATAACTATTAGACTGATACACAAAAATATGTATTCAAAAGGCGTTAAAAGTTAATGGCTTAATGGTTGTAAAATTAACCAAATTTGTAAAATGAAATGAATGGTTATGTAATTAACTAAATAGTTGTAGAATTCACTAAATGATTGGATTTATTAATAAATATGATTTCATATAAACATATTTAAATACATATTATAATTCAGTGAACCATATTAAAATTTTGGTTGTGGGTAATCATTAAATGATTAAACAGAATCATAAACGTTGCTATCATGAACACAGTATATTTAAATCAATGAAAAACGGCTATATAATCATTGAATAGTTGTGGTGATCATGCTGTAACCATGTTTTTTCTCTGCGTGCACATTTATATTTACATGTCATTTTGTCTACAATATTATTATACACTTCACAATAAGAATATGCAACAAACATTTTTTACATTCCTGTAAATTACCTTAAAATTTATCTGACTACAATACACATTCCGTTCAAATGTCCACTATATTTTGCATATTACTTCATAAATTATGACAAAAAAAAAAAAAAAATATGCAAATACACTAATAACATCAATCACAAACTCTAGACTATCATAAACTGGATCTAAAAACTGATAAATTGCTTCTTAATATTTGTAAATCGCTAATTAAAACTGATAAACCGCTTTTTAAAATTGCTAAATCGACATATTGTATAAAACATAGTAAGACTCATAACAAGATCATTATATTCATATTTGCATTATTAAATGTTTAGAAATGTGTCTATAAACTTGACATAAACAAAAGGAATAGATTTTATTATAACTCCCTTATAAAAGTATGATCTGACATTATCAATAAATACTATGAGTTTTTTTTACTTATTTATGTGACATGACATCTTGATTTTCTGAAAATGTCTAATAAAGGGGGGATAATTTTATAACTGAATATATACGATTTACATCAAAGTATATTCTTATACTGTTGATGATAAATTACGAGTTTTTTTACTTATCTTTTTTATGACAGTTCATCTTATTATGAAAACTCATCTTATATCACGTCATTTATGTAATTTTCATCTGCTTGAGCAACTATTTTACTAGCTATCAGTCTGTATATTTATTGTATATATTCCAAAAATAAATGCAATTTTATGCTATTCAAATTCGCAAGATATTATATATTATATATATATATATTATATATACATTCTATGGTTGTCATTCGAACAAAAATTATTCGATTATTCGTGCAACAGTTTTTATTAATCTTTTCGAACTAACCAATTTTTTTAAATTTAGAATAAATAATAATTATTCGAAAAATTTTTAACGATTAAACGAATAACTTTTTAAAAAGAGTGCCATTATGAAATTCGTTATATGTGTAAAAAGTTTTGTTTATTTGGAAAACTCTGTCGAAAATGATTGAACATTTTGTTAGGATATGTAAATGTGTAAAACACCTGTTAATAAATTTTGGGTTAAACCCTTTCACGAACAAATAGAGTAGCTTTTATAATGATTTAATCAAACGCCTTAAAGTTTTTTTAAAATTCAACAAAAAATGAAACAAAACTATATGTAAATGCTATAGTTTTGAGATTTTTTGAGATCTATTTTGAGTTAAGTGATGCGGAATTAATCGAAGATTCTGAAATATATGACGATGTTTTGTTAACTGAACTTAATCAATTAATCAATAAATAATATTAAAAACAGAAAATAATAATAATTCTTTATGAAGTATTATTTTGAATGAAATCTAATATTATTACATAATTTGTCTATTATTTGAATATGGGATTAATTTTTGTAAATTTTTTGTTCTATCTTAATTAATTGTTATTTTTAGGATTGTTTTATGTTAGCATTGCCGAAAATTTATTTAAAAAATACTAGTTTTTACATTATTTTTAACATGTAATTAATTATTCGAACAATATATTTTATTCTTTATTCGTTGGATTAATCGAAGAAAATTCAAATTTAATTCAACCACTCGAATAATGAAAAAGATAAAAATAAATAAAATTCTATTGGATCAACTTCAATATCGAATAATTGACAACCCTAATCAACTCAAAGTATGGTTCTAGTGAGCATAAACTAAGATCAACATACTATAATTGTAATATATGATTACAGTTAAAAATAAGCGTATTTGTACTTAATTATTATTATGATTCCATTTTATAATTTTTTC